>ML798327.1:191976-221981 GCA_009831015.1 Picea engelmannii | reverse complement strand
CCCTGAAGCAAATAATATAAAAAGAATTCCAAGATTGATTTGAAGACACATGGTTTACTAGATCTTGAGACACCAAAGTAAAAAAGGGTAAGGCCTTTTATATTAGACGTTCAAAAGAGAGATACACTTGGCATATGCCAGCTGTCCTGCCTATACAGGAAACCAGGACAGTTGGCCTGTCCACAGCAGCATGCAAAATTAAGCCTCATGTTTCGCCACCTTGCCCAGGGGAAACAAACGTGCACGTTCGTATATGCGCAGCTTCCGTATATGCGCGCTTCTGTATATGCACACTTCCGTATATGAGCAGCTTTCGTATATGCACCAACTTCCGTATATGCGCAGCTTTCGTATATGCACCAACTTCCGTATATGCATGCTTCCGTATATGCACCAACTTTCGTATATGCGCAGCTTCCGTATGTGCACGCTTCCTTATAAGCACCTTCCGTATATGCGCAGCTTTCGTATATGCACCAACTTCCGTATATGCGTGCTTCCGTATATGCGCGCTTCCGTATATGCGCCCTTCCGTATATGCACCTTCCGTATATGCACCGCTTCCGTATATGCACCTTCCGTATATGCGCCGCTTCCGTATATGCGCGCTTCCGTATATGCACCTTCCATATATGCACCTTCCGTATATGCGCCACTTCCATATATGTGCGCTTCCGTATATGCGCAGCTTCCGTATATGCGCCAACTTCCGTATATGCGCCGCTTCCGTATATGCACCTTCCGTATATGCGCCGCTTCCGTATATGCGCGCTTCCGTATATGCGCACCTTCCGTATATGCACCGCTTCCGTATATGCGCACCTTCCGTATATGCGCGCTTCCATATATGCGCCAACTTCCGTATATGCACCGCTTCCGTATATGCGCCGCTTCCGTATATACGCGCTTCCGTATATGCGCACCTTCCGTATATGCACCAACCTCCGTATATGTGCAGCTTCCGTATATGCGCCAACTTCCGTATATGCGCAGCTTCCGTATATGCGCTGCTTCCGTATATGCACCGCTTCCGTATATGCGCGCTTCCGTATATGTGCACCTTCCGTATATGCGCACCTTCCGTATATGCGCGCTTCTGGATATGGGCCAACTTCTGTATATGTGCCTTCCGTATATGCACCGCTTCTGTATATGTGCCGCTTCCATATATGCACCTTCCGTATATGCGCGCTTCCGTATATGCGCACCTTCCGTATATGCACCAACTTCCGTGTATGCACAACTTCCACATATGCGCGCTTCCGTATATGCACCTTCCGTATATGCGCCGCTTCCGTATATGCACCGCTTCCGTATATACACCTTCCATATATGCACGCTTCCGTATATGCGCACCTTCCGTATATGCCCCAACTTCCGTATATGCACCACTTCCATATATGCGTCTTCCGTATATGCGCCGCTTCCGTATGTGCGCGCTTCCGTATATGCGCGAGCTTCCGCATATGCGCGCTTTCGTATATGTATGCTTCCGTATATGCACCAACTTCCATATATGCAGCTTCCGTATATGCGCACCTTCCGTATATGCGCGCTTCCGTATATGCGCACCTTCCGTATATGCGCCAACTTCCGTATATGTACCAACTTTCGTATATGCGCAGCTTCCGTATATGCGCAGCTTCCGTATATGTGCCAACTTCCGTATATGCGCAGCTTTCGTATATGCGCGCTTCCGTATATGCGCCAACTTTGGTATATGTACCAACTTCCGTATATGCGCAGCTTCCGTATATGCACCAAATTTCGTATATGCGCAGCTTCCGTATATGCGCGCTTCCGTATATGCATGCTTCTGTATATGCGCAGCTTCCGTATATGCGCCAACTTCCGTATATGCGCAGCTTCCGTATATGCGCAGCTTCCGTATATACGCGCTTCCATATATGCATGCTTCCGTATATGCGCCGCTTCCGTATATGCGCACCTTCCGTATATGCGTCGCTTTCGTATATGCGCCGCTTCCGTATATGCGCGCTTCCGTATATGCGTCGCTTCCGTATATGCACCGACTTCCGTATATGCGCAGCTTCCGTATATGCGCGCTTCCGTATATGCGCCAACTTCCGTATATGTACCAACTTCCGTATATACGCAGCTTCTGTATATGTGCCAACTTTCGTATATGCGCAGCTTCCGTATATGCGCCGACTTCCGTATATGAGCAGCTTCCGTATATGCGCCAACTTCCGTATATGCGCAGGTTCCGTATATGCCCAGCTTCCGTATATGCGCACTTCCGTATATGCATTCTTCCGTATATGCGCCGCTTCCGTATATGCGCACCTTCCGTATATGCGCGCTTCCGTATATGCATATGCGTCGACTTCCGTATACCTGAGACCATTCAGATACCTTGCCACCTTTTCTTCATCACTCTCCCGATGACCAGCTCGAATGTTGAGCCTATAAAACTCTTCGGTGTACTCCTTCACCGTCATCAACTTCTGTCTCAGGTTCTGCATGCGCCTGAACAGAGTGATCTGGTAGTCCCTCAGAATGAACTTCGCTTTCATCTTGGCGATCATCCGATCCCAGCTCTTGATCTTTTGTTTGCCTTTGGAATGCCTGTCTGCCTGCAGCTCGTCCCACCATAAGGCTGCATGTCCCTTCAGCTTCATGACGACATGCCTTTCCTTCTTGTCCTCTTCGATATCCTCATAATCGAAGCAGGTATCGAGTGCTCGGATCCAATCCAGCAACTCTTCTGCGTTCAGACTTCCCTCATAGACAGGAATGTCCATCTTTGTCTTTGAGCTCATCCTCAAAATAGCTCTGATCAATCTCTCTGTTGAAGCATCTTCGGTTGTGACCTCTTCTTCAGCGTGTCCAGCTTCCTCTTCCACTTCGGAATCGCTGAACTCTGTTGTACCAGCTCCACGCCTTTGGGTGGTCTCCATTTCTTCGAGTCTCACCCTGAGATCTCGTATCTGACGTTCCATTTCTGGGTTTCCTGCTGGCCTACCCCTCCTTCGGACATCCCTATCCTCTCGATCAGGAGACTGCCTTTCTCTTCTGGGCAGCATTATATCTACTTCTCCCTACTACCTGAACAAAGAGAACTTCAACTCCCGCTCTGATACCACTTGACGCAAGTCGTGAGTATCAGAGTGCTTTTCCTTTCTCCTTCCTTTCTCTCGCCTGAGATACATAGACAAGATTTCAGGCTCTGATACCACTTGACGCCAACCTGCCCTCGATGACACGGTCGCTCTCTAGGACCTTCTTAACACACACTGGCTCGAAGAGTTACAAAGTACTCTTCCACTCCACTCGGGAGTCTTTCACCCACAGTAAGCTCCTTCAGTGATTTCCCCTTCGAAATTTGGGAAATCGGGTTTCGCGGACTCGCGAACCTTGTGTACACCTCCCGTTCTAGATGAAACTCTGAATCCCGATCCTCGATGTCAACGGTCAATCACTTCCGTGTATCGGGGATTTCCCTATTGGGAAATCGGCAGATGAAAGGCCGCGATGTTCTCACCTTTCAAAACCCCGAACACCGATGTGCGATGCCACGTGCTGTCCTCCGCTTCTCTCCGTGGGACCCGTCGCAACTCGGGACTTCGCTGTTTCTCCACTGTTCCCTTCAACTTCACAAACGCCGAAGTTTCGAGTCCCGACTCCTCGGGATCTCGTGCCACCTGTCCCTCCGACGATCGACGGCTCCGATTAAACCGGAAAATCGCAACTCACGATTTCGACATGCATGCAACTCTTGCACTCACCAACCCCGATATGCCAATGTTCAATGGCAACCAGATTCTCTAGTACACCTGCGAGTTAACCCCCTCGTAACTCCTCCACGATCTGACGGTCTGTGGGATTTCGTGACTCTCTGCAACAAGTTCAAGTCATTGATTCTCTTCCTCTTGAAGAGTTCTCTGCTCTACCACCTTCGTCCTATGTGAGCGAAGCAAAGGTATTATCCCTCCTGAGATTTTTTCCTCTGGCTCCTTTAGGGAACTTTCACGCACTTCCTGTGCTCGACTTTCAACCACTTCCAACAGTGCTTGAAGTCTTTCTGGTTCTGCGCTTTCACAATCACAGCAACCCTGCCTTCCCTTTCTTAGACTTGCTACTGAGACTCCAGTCCGACCTGCACTCACCTGCACGACTCGAACAACCCAATTCACTCTGGGCAAAATGAGAACAACATTTCAGCTACTTATCCTCCTCAACGCACTCTATGCGGAGGAATTCGACTGCACTCTAGGCAGGAATCTCCTGGCTTAAGCAGAGAAACAATTGAAACTCATTCCTTCATTCCCTCAGGTTTCGAACCTGATATGCAATTACATATGCAACATATAGGAGATAAGCATAGAAAGAAGAAAACATGCATAAGCATAATATCAACAACACACAGAGATCAAACACATCCATGGAATTGAATCAAAGTCTTTCCTATTAATTCAATGTCTATACATGGGGTTTCTTCACAAGCTCTCTACTCTGTTCTTCTTCTCATTGCTAATGCTGAATAATCTGAATGCAAATGTTACAATAATACAAAGGAGGGTGCCTATATTCCGTTTTCCCTCTCGAAAGCAAAACTATCTAATCTAGAATTAATTAGTTTATCTACTTGCATTAAATCTAAATAAATGCCTCAGCTACCTAAGGACGAGAGCTTATCTGCTCAAGGTCCGTTACAATGTACAAGTGCGCTTCATCACATCAACGTATTAATGTTTGGTGCAGCCATATTACAATGTTTCAAAATTTGAATGCTGGCGGTGTCCAACTGTTCTTCTCTTTCCATGCGCTGGCTCGCTTGATGAGATGTGGATGCTCCTGCATCATGATGTTTGCCTTTCCTAGGATATTTGTTTCTAAACCAACAATCTTTAGCAAAATGAACCAACTTATTACAACTAAAGCATTTAATCTTAGATGTATCAATATTCTTTCCTTTGAATGTACCTTTGGTGTTTGGCTTCCATTGAGAGCCTTTCTGGAATGTGCATTTCTTCTTTCCCTTGAATCTTGATGCTAAAGCTGATTGCTCTTCTTTCGTTGGCTCACTCCTAGTAGTTGTGCAACTCTCCTCCTAGAGGAAATCATACCATAACCTCTCAAGCGTGGGCTAAATCTCTCTTTCACTTACACTGGATGAGAAGGTATCCCATGAAGAAGGAAGACTGTAAAAAATGGCCTGCACTAAATCATCATCATCCATTGTCACCCCTATGATCAAAAGTTGATCTCTGATCTGGGAGATCCTGGAACAGAAGGGTGCCACTGATTCACCTTTCTCCATATTCAAATACTTAAGAGTGTTCTTAAGTGTCCTCTTCTGACTCGGAGCCTGTTTCTCATACAGATTCACCAAAGTATCCATACAGTCCTTGGTAGTCATCAACGAAGTCATTGCAGGAATTATATTGTCTTTGACTGAGTCAAAGGTGATTCACTTAAAATTTTCTTGACTCTTCCTGAAGTCCATTCTTCCTGCATTATTTGTGGGTTCCTCCACCACTATGGTCACATACTTCTCAAGGTCATGGTCTTGCAAGATATTTGTTATACTGAGCTTCCACACATTGAAGTTGGTAGCTCCTTCGAGCCTATCCTCAGCCCTGACTGAAATGGAGGATGCCATGGTCCTCACACTGGAAACTTAATCAAGCTTGCTTGGATCTATGTGTACCTGTTGTTGCACTTCAACACGTTTAACACACCCTAAGCTCTGATACCATGTTAAATTATCATCTTGATTTCTTATGCGGATTAATTCTTTTATTTTCTTCAATACTTTGATTCCATCTTAATATACTTGCAACAATTCCAAATCATAATCGAATAGAAATAACTATGTAGATAAGTAAAAATGCACATAAACAACACATATACCCTATGGAAAACCTGTACAGGAAGAAAAACCCCAACAAACAATATTTCTTTATTGCATTAATAATGTAACATCTCTTACAAATATCCACCATGAATGTACTTCTCTCAAAGAGCTTGGCAAGATGACTCTGAGCTGACAAAGATTTACAACACCTTGCTGAGATACACCTTTGATATGCTGCCTCTTTATCACCGATGTGCTCCTCTATTGCTTCACCCTCAACCTGCATATGAAAACTATGTTTCAAATCTATGTTGCAGAATTGTCTTCAAGAACTATGTTCAAGAGAGGATTTGACCTCTTCTTATATAGGTTGAAGAGGGGAAGAGGGGAAGCTCAAAATAGTAACCCGATTGCATGTATTAGTCTTAACTCAACTTCATACTTTAGTTCAAACTTAGAACTAGACTTGATATTGGTTACAACTCAACATTACACTTTAGTTCGAACTTAGAACTAGACTTGAGACTGACATGCTTTAGTTCGAACTTAGAACTAGACTTAAGACTTTAGTTGCAACTCAACATTACATTTTAGTTCTAAGATAGAACTAGACTCAATACTTTAGTTGCAAATCAACAATACACTTTATTTCTAGACTCAAGACTTTAGTTGCAACTCAACATTACACTTTAGTTTTAAAATAGAACTAGACTCAAGACTTTAGTTGCAACTCAACATTACTAAAATAGAACTAGACTCAATACTTTGGTTGCAACTCAACATTACACTTTAGTTCTAACATAGAACTAGACTCAAAACTTTTGTTACAACTCTTGACAAGGAAATTCAAAATTCTCTTCATGGTGGATAATGTTTACATGTGCCAACACACTAGATCAATACAATTACATCATTTTCAATATTAGGAATATCGTTTGTTTCTAGCTCATAGGGATTTTATATTCAACCTAACTTTTTCTATATGCCTTGACTTTTTTTCATGGCTCACAAGGTTTGACTAGGCTCACATAGGTTGTATGTTCCCCCTGACTTTTGCACTAGGCTGTCTATGATCAAAGAGGTTGTATGTTCCCCCTGACTTTTTCACTAGACTGTCTATGCTCACAGAGGTTGTATAATCCCCCTGACTTTTTCATTAGAGTCACATAGCATCTCGTTCATCCTGAGTTTTGGTTTCACTCACAGAGGTTGTCAGTTCCCCCTGGATTTTGTCAATACCTCACAAGACTAGTTGATTCTCCAAATCTCCCTGGCTAGCCTCAGGGTGGCCCATATGGCCTCTCATTGGAGAATGACTGTCGATGCTGCCAAATTTAATAATCCCTCTCAGCGAGGGATTCATTCTCAACCACACCAAGCTTGCCTCTCAACTACACAAACTGTCTCAAGGTTAGAGGATTGGTCAGGATATCAGCTACCTGCTCGCTCATGGCTATGTACTGTAACTTTATAGTTTTTCTCTGGACCAAGTCTCGAATGTAGTTGTACCTCATGTTAATATGTTTTGACTTTTCATGAAATATTGGGTTCTTTGTCAATTTTATGCAACTTTGATTATCATAGTGAACCACCGTCGTCTCAATCTTGTCACCAAACAACCCAGAAACCAATTTTCTGAGCCATACTGCTTTCTTGCTAGCATCACTTGCTGCAATGGACTCAGCCTCTGCTGTACTCTGTGCAATGGATCCCTACTTTCGGCTTGACCAAGAGATCATAGTGGATCCTAAACTTAAGCAGTATATAGAAGTACTCTTCTGATCCACTGGACTTCTTGCCTAGTCAACATCTACATACCCATGCCGAAATAAACCACAACTAGATGTATATCTCATATCATAAGTAATGGTCCCTCTGAGATATCTCAAGATGTGCTTTGCTTCCAACTGTTGATTAAGGTTGGTTGTCATTGATGTCAACCCTTGAAAAAAGCCCTGTAGCACAAAGGTTTAGGTAATGGACCCAATATTGTTTGATGTAAATATGACTCATTATTTTTTTTTCATGGCTGATAAGAATTAAATATGGATGAACTCCAAAGTGGGCCCCTTATGGTGAAAGCCCTCACGGGAAGACGCCTTGTGGAGTAAGAGAACCCATGCTTAATTATGGAATAATGAGATGAAGGAAAGTGATTTTGTTAGGGAAAATATCCTATATAGACAGTTCTTGTCATGTCATTTCCAATGGTATGTGGAACATCACATAATTCCTCACGGTTAGAGAGTTATGGCCATGTGAAGTTGGAGACCCCAGGTTTGGGTAATGGACCCACGTTTGATTGATGGGTAACTGTATGAGTTATGATATATTTTTAGATAATACTATTCTATATGGATAGTACATGGAATGCCATTTCTGGTGGTATGTAGAACATCACATAACTCTTCACGGTTTGAGAGTTATGGCCTTACGAAGTTGGAGGACCCTCATATGTCATCTAGAAGCCCCAAAAGGTCAAAGTAGTCAAAGTGGTTTAAGAGATTTTAAAAGGTAAATAATAAAGTGACATGATGAGTGTATTATAATTCAAGTGAGTATAAAATAAATTATTTCAATAATAAATTTAATGGATAAATTAGAAGTGGACCCAACCCTAAAATAAGGAAAGTGGGCCAAGTGACCTAGAACATGTTTTTAAGGAAGCTACTTGGAGAGTGTAAATAAGAGGAAAGGCTCTCTCATTTGAATCAAACTTGATAATATTGAATATCTATATGTTTCTGAGGTAACCAAGGATATCTAAACCGGAATTATGAGTGAAGGTGAAGAAAAGAAGGTTGAAATGCAAGGAAGGATAAATTCTTTTGATGGTGCTTTCTAAGGTATGTTATTTACAGGTCATCTCACCATTTTCGCTATAACTTTTTTTCTATAATGATTCAGACCGTGAAATTGCTATTCAAGTGAGAAAGCATATCCAGGTATGTGTGGTAAAAAATTCATCTTGTGGGTTGTTGTATTTTGGGAGTTACACTCTGTGGAAAATACGGTTTGTGGTCAGTCCTGAAACTAGTCAAAATCAGGTGTTTCGGGTAAAAACATCATAACTTCTTTATAACAGATCCAATTTAAGTGAGACCAAATGTGTTGGTTATGGTATACTTGGTAGTATTCTTTGTAACATTTCAGATCAATTCATTAAATATTTTGTGCGGGGCACGCTCTACAAGATCTCTCTCTAGAATAAGTCAGAATTCAACAAGGTATGCCATTTATTCTATAGCTCCTTTTCTGAGAGGTTCCAAGTAGTGAAACCTGGAGGAATTGCATAAAACACACTGAAGAACATTGTTTATTAGTTTCATATATTTATACATTATAGGTTCAAAGTTATTATTACTTCAAGTTAGGGTTGTTCTAATCCAAAACTAGGCATGTGAGACTAAAGAAAAGTTTGATGAAGATGCTAGTCTCTTGTTTTTAAAGTCAAGGAAGGTTTGCAGGAATGTAATCATATACACCAGGTCTATTACAGAGCTACAAATTAGATTTGGATGATGAAATTGATGAGGGATTTTGGTTGTGGTACATGTTGAGTACATGGTTGAGACAAGTAGTTGATGAGTTGGCGCACATACATGAGGTGGATAGTTGATGATGTTGGTACATATTGATGAGTCATAGTTGATGATTAGTTGACACATGATTTGTACATACTTGGTACATGGTTTGATGCACTTGTTTATGGTACAAGTTGATTACAGGTTGGTGCATGGTTGATGCACTTGTTTATGGTATAGGTTGATTACAGGTTGGTGCATGGTTGATGCACTTGTTTATGGTACAGGTTGAGGTGTTATCAAACTAATCGATAGGTGTGGACACTAAAAAATGTCCCTATATCCACTTGGATCTAGAACAAAATAGGACATGACATAACTCTTTCCCTAAGTTGTGATCATTGAATCTGCTAATAAGGAAGAATAAGTGACATACCTTCGTATCGCTTTCTTAGGTCTTTGTTGCTCCCACTTTGCTCTGGTGCTCTCGTGAGGTAAAGACCAAGAAAACACAAACCAACCAAAGTGAATATAGAAAAATGTATTCAACGTCAACTTATGCATATGATCAAGGAATTACACAATAAAGTAAGAGTGATTTTTATGGGAAAGAGACATGTCGCTATATCATATTAATTGAAAGTAGAAGACACAACCTGATCGCCTTGACGTCTCAAGCTTCCTTTCAGTGACCCTTGGTTCCAACACACACACTTGCTCTGTACTTGCATGAAGAAGATCCAATTCCTCTTGATAGACCAACTAAAGTATCCAAGCTTCTGTCTAAGCAGGGTTCTTCACACAATTCCTTCACTAATTCTTCAATTAATCTTGCTTAACCTTTTCCATGAGAAACATTTCAATATATAGGAGAAGGAGAGATGGTTACATGGATGAGAATGATCCCATCAAATCTGAGAATTCAGTAAAATGACAACCATACGAATGCCAACTCATTTTCTAGAAGATTCCCTTCTAGAACCCTCGAGACCTCTTCTCTTTTCCAAGCTTGAAAATAGGTTCGCACCCTGTGTATGGAGAAAAATGTGAGAATTTCACACCCTAGATGAAGGTGTCCTGCGAGAATGAGGCATTCTCACACCCTAGGTCATATGCAGCCTGTGAACTCACTTTGAAAATATGTTTTTGGAAGGAGACAAGATCCACTTTTCTCAAGCAAAAAGTCCTTGTTGGGAGCCTGAATACACCATTGTTAATACATCACTAAGGTGACCAAAATCATGTGTAACAGAATTCCCCCTAAAGTATGAGGCCGGAATCAATGACAACCGAAATACTTTGTAAACTGCGTGTGTGTGTCAGAAACCAGGAGTGCACCTAATCGAAAACCTGCAAACAACCAAGCATCTGCAGAATATAATACCAGTTCTGAGGTAGGCATCCCCATACTCAAGATTATAAATGGATGAAATCATGAACATGGGTCATGGCCACCAATAATACACCGTCGATCCATGCCCTCAAAATATTGCATAGCCACCAAGAATACACTGTGGATCTATGCAAGAAGATTCAAATTAAAACGACATAGCCATGAGACATACAAAGTGGATCTATGTGTCGATGCAAATCATACAAACCCATCGCAACTTAGGTCAAAAATATGAAACCCAGGGTCTTCAATCCCATCACCTGATAGTACGAATCTAACCATGTGATTACATGTGCCGAAGTCGAACATGGTAGAAACCACTTGATTACCGGTCATTGATGAAACCGTTAATAAGTGCGAGGGAAATCACCATTAATGTCAATGACTCCCAAGTTACACTAGTACAATCCACCAAATGTGAATAAAGGAGTTGAGGTCAAACATTCAACGGAATATCCCAATCAGGGGTCAATGATAAAAACCCACTGTTGAAAGTGAGGAAACCTGCCATTGAGGCGTGCATGTTCCACGGTACCAAATAATTTCTAAGTCTTGTTTCTGGATAATGAGCTGGAGTCGATGGAACAAAACTCGTCACAGGAGGGCCTTGATGTATCCCCCATCAATGACATGAAATAAGTAACAGAGTTTGAAGGTGAAACAGAGTATGAATATAGATGGACATGGACATAGGGAAGGTCGACTTGGTAAGAATGAACAACTGCAAATGACTGACTCAATAGAGGTTTCAGATGAACTTCTCTTGAACATATGAATGGCATGACCAATGATTTGGTAGCACTGACTCAGAGACAACTTAGGATATGACCTTGTAACAAGTCGAATGAGAGACAAATGGATTTTCCAAACTGGCTTCAGATGATGAATAGGGGGTGTCATGTTCAAGAGTGACACATACTGCCAATAATATGAATACGAAAACACATCCCTTTCCCAAATTTTCCCCCACCATTTCTGGAGAGTACCTCTTTATTTTTACGCAAGCTTGAGGAGCATAACATACGCTGGTTGATGTAACCTCATCCTTCGAATGAGTCCCTTGAATTATGTTTAGCGGACCCTAGGAATGAGTGGTTCAGTCCCATTACGGGTCTGTCGATGTTTGTTTAACGAGTCCAAAGATAGAAAACTCAAAGGTTTTTCATGATTATAGAGTTTGGAAAAACACTCGAAAGAGAACTCTCTCAGTGCCTTTTTTGTAAAGTAGTTTGATGAGACCGAAAAAGAGATAAATTATCGTCCAATAGACGCTTTCTTCTAATACTTTAATGAGCGTGAAAATAGCAAGATCAGTCGGAAATCTTTTCATGTTTAGAGAGTCTAAAAAGATCTTAAAGAGGACTCCAAGGGGTTCCTTTTTCATATAACCTTTGTGAGCCCAAAAAAGTGATAAAAGTGTGCTCGATTACATTCTCATATATTTTCGAGCGTAAGAACGAACAAAGACCAAGATCGAGGTTTTGTCTAAAAACCATAAAAAACGTGCGATGAAAAAGATAAATTATTCATACTCCTTCATGTGGACTTCGAAGTCATCATATCTGCAAAAATTCACACTCATAAGGCTATTAGGCATTAGGTTTGATGAATAAAACAATTATAAAAATCAACAAAAATGGTAAAAAGTAAATATAAGTGGGTAAAAGTTCTTTTACCATAGTCCTTGTGACTTTGCCAAGATTTTAGCCCAAAACCCCTCTTTTGCCCTTGAATTTTAGTGCTCGATTGTGGAAGGTACGAGCAACCATTTGGCGAACCGTCTTTGTCAGTGAGGTAAGCTCCTTGTCTTCTACCTTTTCATGGTTCAATTTTTTGTTTTCATTGGCAAATTTCAAGTTTTTGAGTTTGTTTTAGGGCCAAAACTTGTGCCTAGGCGTTCTCACAGGCTAGTCATATGGGACCTATGAGAATGCATGATTCTTGCGGGTGGCCCCAAAAGCACCTGCGAGAACCTCGCACTGTGCTTAAGGGGCACCTGCGAGGGCCGCAAAATAAAAATTTACTTTGATTTTTGCTCAATGAAAAATGTACCAAGGCTTAAAAAGAGTTGATGACCTTCTTCTTATGGTTCTTGTGTAGGCATTTGACTGTCACGATGGTTCTAGAGTGGTGCGAAAGAGAGCATGAAGAATATGATGCTATTGCCAGGAATGACCCAGGTACCATTGTTGCTCTTCAAGATTGTGGTCTCCTAAAATTCTTTCAGATCCCAGGCATGAGGGCCCAAGTTAGGCTGTTGGAGTACCTCGTTCATATTTGGGACGTGGACCAACAAGTATTCCACATGGGGGTCCACACATTGTCCTTGGATATCAAGGACATTTACTTCCTAACAAGACTATCACGGTGTGGGTACCACACTATCTTGACCAGTAGCCGCGGTGGTGGGCTACCTATGAGTGAGTATTGTCGTCAGTACTGTGTTCTAGAGGCAAAAAGAAGCAAAGGAAAGGTGGCCATTTGGGGGGTCCAGGATTTGACCCTTCGCACCATCCTATTCACCATTTCTCATATGGTTGGGAGCACTACTCCACACATGGCTCACCAGAGCTATTTTCAGTACGCCATAGAGTGTACTGAGCCTCAGGTTTTTAACTGGTCAGACACAATCCTTCGTAGAATAAAGAGGTAGTTAAAAAAATGCAGGAAAGGCGACCTGAATCAATTCGGGTACAGATCACTTTTGGTGTCCTTCTTTCTTGAGAGGGTTCCCTTGCTAAGGTTGCAGGTAGAGTGTGGTTTATCGGCTCTAGAGGATCTGAGGATGTTGAGGTGGTGCAACCTCATGGCCCGACATGTAGCTGGGCCAATCATCAAATATAGAGATTCCTTTTTTGACTAGTTGTGACCACAGATGTTGATGGTCGACGATTATGCCTATGTTGGGTTGGATTTCCGAGGGGATCCGGATTTGGCCCTACCTGAGGACGCTTAGTGGGGAGATCTAGGTAAGAGATACACATTTTGTTCTTTTAAATGTTTTTGTGAGTTTTATCATATGCATGTTTTTATGTTTGTCCAAGGTCTAATTACAAAAATTATTTTTTGATGACACAGACATGGGGCCTTATTGACCTCTGGGTACCTCTCCTATTCAACGATGAGGAGAGGTGGCTCCAGTGCCATGATGGGATGCTGAAGATTATGAGGCAGTGGAAAAAAACTTAGAGGGGTTGACTGTTGACATTCCGGGCATGCCAATCGGAGAGGTCCCTCGGCGTTATCAGCGCCATACAGTGGGCATGTCAGAGTCTATTGGCTGACAACTTCATAGAGTTGCCCAGGCAATCATGTGTTATCGCAAGCGTCATCCATGACGTTACTTTGTAGAAGCTATGAGCTTCAGATTTTGAAATTTTGGTCCTTGGACAGAACTTTTTTTGTAAAAATCTTTTGGTTTTTATTATACATATATACAGCTTCTACCGGCTTATCTTGTGTTGTGTGATACATGTTATGTGATTGGTTTATAAATGACCCAAATGTCTGTCTAATACATAGTTAGTTAATGCATCAGTTAATGTATTTAGACATCTAGGAATATGTTGATACTCAATATAATCAAAATAACGTTCCAAGAGGCGAATTCATAAATATACCCATAATAAAGTAGGACTTCAAATAGCATAGAAATTACTTAATTGTAGTACTACTAGCTGTGAATTGAGTCATACAACCAAGTGACGGATACTGAGTGAGATAGAATCAATCAAAAATTCGATAACGACACTATACTCTGCAATATTGTTGGTTGCACGACCGAGACACACGCCTCGTAGAGTGATAAGTTCATTTGTAGGGGCGTAAATTGCCCAAGCAGTAGAAGCAAGGTTCTGACTACTACGGCTAGCACCATCAGCGAAGCCAATGTGGGGTAGTCAAGACTCTGACATCTGGAAACAAAACACAATGTATCATAAGGGCAGAGCCTAGATAACGAAAAAAACATACTACAATAACACACCTGAAGTATGATACAATAAAATACAAGTACTCATGCGTAGGTGATCTTAGGCATAGTGCTTCTTTAAGTACAACCCATTTATGGGTTCACTCAAAGGGATACCGTCGTAATCTACTAATTCGTAATCTCCTTTGTCCAAAAATCGTTTAACGATATACGGACCTCACCACATGGCTTTGAATTTTCCAACTCCTAGCATATCCCGATCTTGTTCATAAAGGAGAACTAGATCTCCTTCGGAGAAAACGTGAGGCTTGACATGTTTGTCATATTGGGCCTTGACACGTTTCTTCTGGGCTTCTATGACTAGGGTAGCGTCGCGTCGAGTTTCGTCTAACCGCATAAGATACAACAGACGTTCTTCTTCAGTAGAAGTGTTTGGGAGGAGTTCAACGGCTAGTTTCAAGGAGGGTATCTCACATTCAATCAGGAGGATGGCCTCAAGACCATAGACTAACCGGAATGGTGTAAACCCGGTAGCAGACTTAACGGACATTCGGTAAGCCCACAATGCTGAAAACAACATTGTGTGCTAACTTACTTTGTGAATCCCTATCATTCGTCGAAGCATGGTTATGAGAACTTTGTTAATTGCTTCGAATTGGTCGTTGGCTTGTGGGTAATAGGGCATTGAGTTTTCATGGTGAAGACCCAACTTTTTAGTGAGTTTGGACATCATGAAGTTTCTAAAGAGGCTACCATTATTAGTGACGATAGCCTGAGGAAAACCAAAACAAGCTACGATGTGATTTAAAATGAATAATGCTGCGGTCTTTCCAGTATTGTCAAATTTCGGCATCGCCTCGGCCGATTTTGTAAAATAGTCTACGGCTACAATAATTTATCTATGCCCCCTGGTTGAGTGGGGGTGACATGTCATGAAATCAATACCCCATTTCACAAAGGGACCAACAGAGACAACAGGGTGAAGAGGAGCAGGATGTGACCGTATTTTATGGTTGTAGGTCTGGCAAGTGTGGCATTTTTGGATGATAATTATACAATTATTAAATAAAGAAGGCCAAAAATACCCTGCTCGTAAGATATTCTGGGCTATAGCATACCCAAACATATGACCACCATAGGCTCCAGAATGGTAGTAATTTAAGGCTTTCTCGGCTTCGTCAAATGTGAGGCAGCATAAAAAAACTGAGTCAATCCCACGACAATAAAGAGTATCGTCGAGGATAATATACTGACAGGCTTGGTAGCATATTCGACGTCGATCAGTACTGGACAAATTGGGCTGAATATTCTAGTTTTGGAGATATATGATGATATCTCTATACCAAATATCGTCGGAACTAATTAGGAAAAGGGATTCATCAGGTAATGAATCGACTGCTACATTTTCCGTTTCAGAGTAGGGAAAGTCGCATATCAACTCGGCAAAAACTAAGGATTTCTTGGACTTAGCACATTCGAATTCTAAGTCAAACTCTTGTAGTATCACAATCCACTTGGAGTATTTTCCCCCTAGTAGTTGACAGGTGAGAATGTGTTGCATAGGGTTGCAGTTAGAAATTATGGTAGTCTTGAGAGAGAGGATATAGTGTCATAAACGTTGGACTTCTTGGACAGCTGCCAAGGCCAATTTTTCAACATGTAAATACTTGGTTTCGGTAGGTGTTAGACTTCGTCTCAAGTAATAGATAACATGTTCGTCATCAGAATCATCCTCCTGGACAAGGACCATAGCGATGGTGTAATCTGAGGCTGCGAGGTAGAGGAAGTAATCACGATTGTAATCGGGGGGGAAGAGAAGCAGAGCACATGTCAGAGACAGTTTCAGAGCTTCAAAAGATTTGTTTGCAATGATATCCCATATGAACTGGGACCCCTTTTTGAGTAGTTGCATAAATCCAAGAGTTATCTCGGCATAGTTCGGGATGAAACGATGAAGAAAGTTTTCTTTCCCTTGCAAGCTTTGTAACTGGCAAAGTGTAGAAGGAGGAGGGAGATTGAGAATCGCCTTGACCTTCAAATGATATGCATTGATCCCTTGACATGAAATGATAAATCCTAGAAGTCGTTTGGACTCGACGTAGAAACCGCATTTGTGAGGATTCAAGCATATATGGTAAAACTAACATCAGAGGAAAATGGATCAGAGGTGGATTGGATGATCGACCCGGTGCATGGAATGAGCAAGTAAGTCATCAATATACACAATGTGCTTGATATCATGGAAGGCATAAGACATAGTGCGTTGAAAAGTTGCACCAGCGTTCTTTAGACCGAAAGGAAGTTTTCGATAGGCAAAAGTGCCCCAAGTACAAATAAAAGCGGTTTTGTGTTGATCCTCGTGAACAATATTGATTTGATTATATCTGGAGAAACCATCCATTAGAGAGAATATTTCTCTTCCGTCACAATCGTCGAAAATCTGGTCGACGAAGGGGATAAGAAAGTTGTCTTTAGGACAAGCTTTGTTAATATCCCTATAATCAATGCACATGTGGATTGTGCCCTATTTCTTGTCGATTGGGACAAGATTGGAAACCCAGTCAGTGAGATCCATCGGGTAAATAAAACCATCTTTAAGAAGTTTTTTGACTTCAAGTTTGATAGCAGTTGCTTTACATGAGTGAACTGGATGAAGGTGTCGCCGGACAGGTTTAATGTCTGGGTATGTATTAATCTCATGTATCACAATGTCAGGGTCAATGCCCGACATTTATTAATAGCTCCAGGAAAAGACGTCATGATATTCTTTGAAAAGTGACTTGTAGGTGACGATTTCGTCAGGGGAACACGAAGCTCCGATATGCACATTTTTGACAATTCTAGGTTTTATGGATATGTTGAGGGGAATGGTGGGTGAGATATTGCTTAAGTTCCCTTCGTAAAACACATCATGTGTGGACTCAGGAATGGTGGAAATGATGACAACAGTTAACAGGGTCGAGATCCGCTGGTAGCTCTCAATGGTGTGTTGTTCCAGGAAGAGGATGGAACGAAGATGTCCATCATCCCAGGGGGTGTCTTCCATAAAAAACATAATAATCTCATCCGTGGGAAAAATGATGTGGAAAGGATCTGGAGATAAATCACCAAGAGAGGGGGTAGAAGGGGTTGCCGATTGAATGGAATAATAGAGAGGGGGTTGAAGGGGTTGTCGATTTCGTCACTGTAACGAAAATGATCGCCAGGGTCAGGTACCATCCATGGGTCGTGAGACGCAGGGGTTCCGTGAAATAAGGTGGAGATCATGTTGATTGAAGCGATAGATGGGTGTGGAACATAGGGTGGTGGAATGGGGAAGGTACCCATTAACGAAGAGTCTTTAAGAAGACCCACACCTATGTTCTCGTATCCCGGGGGGTTTTAGCAATAAATGGTACGCTGCCAGTATGCGTATCCGAGTTAAAGAAGGCTAATTGGTCGACGGTAATTACCTTTCCTTGATGTGGGAAACGCACAACACGAAAAAGAGTCGACACAACTACGTGCATGGAATCAATCCAGTTATGGCCAAGAAGAAGGTTGTAATCGAGAGGAGTGTCGAAGACTTCCACTTCAACTTGGACCATTTTGCCTTCTAACATGATTAGCCACAAAGGAAGGACATAGTAAGGCTTGAAATTGGAGCCATTGAAGGCTTTAAGTGTGTTATGGGATTCAGTCAAAGAGGGAGAGCCGGTGGCTTTCAAGCAGGAATAGACATGACACACGTAGAAGCACCCTCGTCGATAACAGTTCTACAAATGTTTTTGTCAGAGATAATCACTTTTATTTGGAATGCGAGTTGAGGGGGTAACCTTGGAATGTGATCTTCCAAGTCAAAAATTATTAAATTCATATCTTTTGGGTTGATTCCACTGATAGCTTTCAACAATGCCTTCCGTTGTATTGGACAACTTTGAAGGACTTTGAGGGCTAACATCGCGGATGGTGCTTGGGCCAGATTTTCAACAATGTTGTAGTTATGGGCAGCATGAGCATGAGGATTGAAAGCCAATTTCAGAATGATGCCCTTTGGAGGAGGGCAAAGGACTATGTCGAGGTTCGGTCATTCGAGATAAAGAGGACCATTGGTAGGTGGAATCGTAGTAGATGGTTGGACCAATGAAGGAGGTGTAGCATCAACCTTCTCTTTGGAGGAAGAATAATCTTTGGCTTGAGTGGTAAGTGTGATGTCACTTTGCTTTGAATCACCTGTACACATTAAGACATAAGATGTAGTGGAGGGGGATGGTTGGTCATGAATGACCAATTGGGCCTGTTGTTGAGAAGGGGAGGGTTGTGACAAAATGGTTGGAGTGGGTGGTTTCGGGGCCCCTTGAAGGAACTTAGTAACCTCAGTGCATCATGGACAATCCTTAGTGTAGTGATCATCACCACAAATAAGATAAGGGTATCGGGGTTTGCGCTTATCCCTATTGTCAACGAGCGGTGTTTTGGTTCTCTCTGCTTGCAAAGTATTTTTTTCCTCCTTATTCTTACCCTTTCCCTTTCTAGATTTGTTTTTACCGATAGGGGTAGATCGAACAACATTTACCTCAGAAGTCTTTCCAGTGGGAGGGGTAGGAGACAGAGAATTTTGAACATTAGAAGAAGTGGGTTTGGGGTTGTTGCTAGAGGCAGAATGTGGTTGGGCATGGAAAGTGCCAATCACACCGTCGGCTGCATGAGAAGCAATAGGAGTAGTTGAAGTGGCGGAAGTATGTGGACGAGGTGCATCAGGTGCATCCGTGACAACTCCACCCATGGTGATGTCACGACTGATGTCGTTCACAAAGGATTTTGTGAACCACTATGCCAACAACTGATCGGGAAGTTTGATTTTGATGAGATGTTGTCTTTGTCACCACTCATGAATGTGATCGAAGATATGAGTGGCTTTGTTTTGTTTGAAAGAACTAAAAATCTTGATCCCCATTTTGTAGCGGATCAGTAACTGGTAGTGGGTGAGGAGAGCCATAGCGAGGGTGTTGAATTCGGCGAAGAAACCTCGTGGTAATTATATATACCACTTCGCGGCAGAAACTATGAGGGTTCATTGAAAAAGGCGTAAACGAATAGAGTCATCCATCAAGGAATTGGATGAGCACCAAAGGTGAAAAGTCATGACGTGATTGTTCCGGTCCTCTTCTGCTTTACCATCGAATTTAGGAATGTCAGACGGTAACTTGGTCGGTATAGTGGGCCATTGGGGAGAGTGACGGATCAGATCATTTAAAATCCTCAATAGATCTGGGAGGTCTAGGGTGGCTAAGAAAGGTAATTGTCTATTCACATGCGGGTACTGGTGGATTTGGGGAGGGAGTCCCGTCGACAAACAAGTGGGACCATAAGCAGTCTGCATATAATGTGAAGATCCAGGCAGATTTGGTGGTTGTTTTGGAGGCAAGTAACTCATAGGGTTGTACCCTTGAATAGGGGCATAGGGTTGAGTGGTTGAACCCCAAATAGGATTAGACGTACCTGGATATGGTTGGCCTATACTGGGAGGTATAACGGAATGTAGCTAGAGGCTATTTCCCCCCAGTCGATTGAGGGTTATGTTGTATCAGATGATTCCAATACTGGGCCAAGGATAGAGGTATGTTTTTTCCATAGGGTGGGGTCGGTGGGGGTTGTCCTCCGATCGGGGGTTGTGTTCCAATCGGGGGTTGTGTGCCAATTGGGATTTGGGTTCCAATTGGGATTTGCCCTGCAAGTTGGGGTTGAGTCAAACCTCCTTGGTGAAATTGTCCACCAAAAGGAATCTGGTAATTTGGTGTGAACGACGGAATGGTGCCACTAGGATCAGTGTCACCGATAGAGGATGAAAAAGTTTCTCTAAAAGGGGGAAGAGGAAGTGTTGGAATGAAACCGGGAGGAGAGTTCCCAGAAGAAGTGGGACCACCAGGGGTTCCAGATGTGATTTGCATGGGAATGGGAATAGAGGCATTCAACGCACGGTATCTGGGTGGAAGTGTCAGGCTGACTCTGGGTGAAAGCGGTGTGCCAATGGGGTCTTGGCTAACCGCGGTAATCCCAGTGTGATGACTCGTAGTATCTGTGTAATGGACCATTTGTAAAGGGAGAGTCAAGATGTGGTTAGCTCATGGAGCTTCTGTACCAGGAAAATAATAAGCAGTAGTAAAAGGTACTTCGTTTGGATCAGAGGTTTCAGGGAACGCAGGTTAGACGGTGATATCAACGCCCGCTCCTGAACTAAAGAGATCCCGTCTAAAAATTCCAGTAGCCCAAAAAGAATCTTGGCCTTCAGGTCCTGGAAATGGTCCAGTTGATGATCCAGAAGACAAAACAACTAAGCCTCCAGAAGAATTCACTCACATAATACGTCTCTTAAAGTCGGGATGAATTTGAAAGTCCTCTCGAGAATTGGAAATTCGAAACTGTTCTAGAGAGTCATTTCTTTCCACTTGTGGAGTGGTGATGTCTTAGACTTCACTCTGTTGAGCAGAGCCCTCCGGTGAGCTGGTAGGTAAGGGTTGAGAACCTTCCAGATTTTCTAGGGGTAAGCCCTGGATTCTACGTGAACGACGTGGAGGGTCAATTGTAAATGAGTTAAAAACTTACGAAGAAAAATCTATGGTCAACTTGGGTAAACAAACAGCATGCGCTAGTAAACAAAATATAGGAAACAACACCAAGCAAACAAGACCTTCTAATTCTGAAGTCACCAGTTGGTGATGAAGTCCAATGTCGCAACAACGAGACGAGAAGGGGCTGGGCTAGTGTGGAAAAGTTACGTTGATGACCTTCTTAACGAACTTACACCCTAGTGCAAGCTCTCACACATAATCGTGGGTATACCCTCCAAGGAGCTCGAGTGAGTTTGGCCAACGTCAATTCTAGGTACCATGAAGACTTGCCCCTTCACAGTGACCTTGTGTAAGACCCTAAGAAGATAGGCCACTAAGGATACCACCAACAACAATAAAGCCTGGGGGGATAGTCAACAGTCCGATCCACACGCAAGGGCAGGGTATCTAGCCCAAAATCAACTTGAGAGGCTTCCACTCATCATTGTGGGTATACCTTCAAGTGACCCCCGTAATATGTGCAATCTCTACACCGATATCAACAAAACTAGGTGAGTAACTCTGTCAATACCAATGCGACTTCGGGTTTGACCCTTGTGTGAGAAGGGCTTCCTAGGACAAAATGTTGCAAATGGAATTTGACACTCCTTAACACAAGATGCTATTGTGTGTTTTGTTATTTGGATAGTGTATCTCTCTGCCTATTCCAAAGCTCTAGCCTAGCTAATGTTGGTGCAATAGAGTCCTAGAAAAGAGTTACTAGTTAAATTTTTAAAAGTTACGTAATATTATTAAAGGCTATTGTTACTCAATGGAGACAGAAATGAAACTGATGTTGTGTGAGACTCTGACCCAACATTGCATAGATAGGAATGAAAGATATCAATTCTCGTTCGATGAATCCTATTAACAAGAGGGAAAGAGAAGTTTTTTGGAACAATTTTGAACTATGATATACAATCTTCTTTGAAATGCAATATCAACAAGTCACTAACAATGGAAATTCTCTATTTGTTCTATTTCAACAATTGATTTCCAATATTTTCAAAATAAAAATGCTTTTAAAAAGAAAAATGTTTTTTACTTTTCAAAAAGAACCACACAACTGTGGTGGAACTAAGGAAAACCAATAACTAATGAAAAAAAACACACAAAACCCAAACCAATCTTTCAATGGAGACAAAAATGACAAGCAGACAAGGCTAGTCTTTTCAAATGCATGAGGGCAACAATTTTCCAAGTAATGGGCATTTGAGAAAGGCAATAAATCCCAACTTTTAAACTGATCACCGACTCCCAACCAAACAAGCACTCAGATTCTAGGATCAGAGATTATATCCTTCTTAAGAAAAGGTCAAGAGATAACATTTGAGAAAAATGAACAAGAAGTGTTTTCGATTTCAAGGATTAATCATTCACAAAATCTAATGTCAAGAATCAATCAATCAGTGGCTCAAGAAGTTCTCTTCAGACACACATACAAATCTGGGTATCTGGGCATACAAAAGACCTTAATCTCTATATTTTGAAAAATGGGTTCGTAGGAAAGCAATAGTGTACAGTGCGAGAATGGAGCATTCTCATAGGCTAGCCACAAGCAAAGTGCGATAATTTCACACTGGACTGCACAGTGGGGTGAGAACTCCAGTGGTTCTCGTAGGCAAAATTTGGAAAAAAAGACAAAAATTTTGAAGGGAATTTTGGACCTAGAGAGTCTGTCAAGGTCTCTTGAAGACTCGAAGATTGATAGAAATGAAGAAAAGTAAGGTAAGAACAAATGGACAAGGAAAAACATCAAAAACCACTAGAAAATGGGTTGCATCCCCAGTGGAGTCGCCAATTTTGTTATCAAATTAATTGGTAGGTGCAGACACTAATAGATCTCCCTAGATCCACCTGGATCTAGAACAAAACAGGATAGGACATAACTCTTTTCCTAAGTTGTGATCATTGAATCTGCTAATAAGGAAGAATAAGTGACATACCTTTGTATCGCTTCCTTAGGTCTCTGTTTCTCCCGCTTTGCTCTGGTGCTCTCGTGAGGTCAAGACCAAGACAACACAAACAAACCAAAGTGAAGATAGAAAAAAGTATTTAACGACATCTCGCACCCTAGCTATGGTGCAACCTGCGAGAATCAAGCATTCGCGCACCCTGCCTATATAGCAACCTATGAACTTCCTTTTTTACAGGGTTTTTAAAAGGGAAAATGCAACTTCTTTTCTTAGGAAAATTTCTTCTCCCTTCTCTCTTCAGGAAATCAGGCCACTGACCCCTCTAAAGGCAACAGATAGGTTTACATCATTAACGGTCATAGGGATGACGAAAATAATGTGTAACAGAGAGCCCGCCAAAGTATGAAGTTAGAATAGAGTGATAGTTGAAATACTTTGTCGAGTGTGTGTAGGGAACAAGGAACAGTCGGTCGGAAACCTGCCAAAAAACAAGGAAATACAGTACAATAATATATCATCACTGAGGTAGGCATTCCCATACTCAGAATACAAATGACTCAAAGCATAAATGCCGACATGCGAAGATCCATGTCAAGTAAGACAGGTCACGGCCACCAAACATACACTATGGATCCATGTCAATATGACTCAAATATGAACATAGCCACCAAAAATACACTGTGGGTCTATGTGTTAAAGACCCAAATTTGAACATAGCCACTAGACATACAATGTGGATCTATGCAACAATACACTGAATATACTCCAACGCAACCTGAATCGGTCAGAAAAGATCCAGGCTCTTCATCTCCACCACTCTATAGTACGAATCTAACCATGTGAATACATGTGTTGAAGTCAAACATGGTAGAAACCACTTGATTACCGGTCATTAGTGTATACCATTAACACGCGCAAGGGAAATCACCATTAATGTCAATGAATCCCAAGGTACACTAGTACAATCCAACAAATGTGAATAAATGAGCTGAATTCGAACACTCGACGGAATCTCCCGATCAGGGGTCAATCATGAAAACCCACTGTCGAAAGCAAGGAAACCTGCCATTGAGGCATGCAAGTTCCAAGGTACCAATTAGTTTCTAAGTCTAATTCCTGGATAATGAGTTGAAGTCGACAGGAAAAGACTCGTCACAAGATTTCATGTAGATCAGAGTAACAAGTGATTCAGGACTGACTCAAGGATGGTCGGCGCAATAGAAGGCTTAAGGACTGCAGAAATGGCCAACGCAATAGAAGGCTTTCTGGGTTGAACTTCTCTTTGAACATATTGATGACATGATAACTGTCTTGGAAACACTGCTCAACAATAGGGATCACGGACCAATTTGTAATCTTATAGGAGTATGATCAAGAGACAAGTGAATTTTTCAACCTAGACACAAGGCAAGTGAAAGGGTGTCATGTTCAAAAGTGACTCTTCCACAGAATACAGGTTTAGACACAATTCTTTCCCAATTTTTCCCCCACCATTTCTGGCGAGTACCTCTTTATTTTTACGCAATCTTGAGGAGGATAACATATGCTTGTAATGTAAGCTCATCCTTTGGACAAGTCCCTCAGAGTATGTTTAACGAACCCTAGGAAGGAGTGGTTCGGTCCCATTGCGGGTATTTCAATGTTTATTTAACGAGTCCAAAGAAAGAAAACTCATGAGTTTTTCATGTTTAGAGAGTCTGAAAAACACTTAAAGAAAACTTAGGTCCCATATGGGCCTTTCAATGTTTGTTTTATGAGTCCAAAGAAAGAAAACTCATGGGTTTTTCATGTTTAGAGAGTTTGAAAAACACTTAAAGAAAAATCTCTCAGTTCCTTTTTCGTAAAGTAGTCTGATGAGACCGAAAAAGAGATAAACTATCGCTCAACATATGTTTTCTTCAAATACTTTAACAAGCATGAAAAGAGCAAGGTTGCTCGACAATCTTTTCATGTTCAGAGAGTCTGAAAAGAGCTTAAAGGGAACTCCAGGGGGTTCCTTTTTTGTATAACCTTTACGAGTCCGAACAAGTGATAAAAGTATACTCGGTTACATTCTCATTGGTTTACGAGCACGAGAAAGAACAAAGACTAAGCTCGGTAACTTATTCTCATGTATTTACAAGCATGAGAAAGAACAAAGACTAATCTCAAGATTTTTTTCATTTTTACACAAGCTTTAAAACAAAACAAAACTATGCTTGGACCTGGTTTCATTTTTACGCAAGCTTGAACCAGTGAAAACTATGCTTGAGGTAGGTGGTTTCATTTTTACACAAACTTGAACCATAGAAAACTATGCTTGGACTTCCCAACGCATAACACATGGATGGTTGGTACTTAGCCCCCAGCTTAAGAAACTAGCGGCTCAACTTCAGCATGAAGTCCAGAGGCTGAGGAAAATGCCCCCCAAGCTTCGTTTCATCCAACTGCAAAGGAGAATGAAATGAAGCTTCAAATACTAGACGAAGGACTTAATTCAAACAGAGAGGGGGAGAACTATTTCATTTTTTAATGAGCTTGACATAAAAACAAGAACTATGCTCGTAACCTCTGTTTCATTTTTTAACGAGGTTTCCACAGAGACAAAAAAACTATCCTTGTAAGTGGTTTCATTTTTTAACGAGCTTGAAATCAAAAAAACCATGCTCAAAGGCCTCTGTTTCATTTTTTAACAAGGTTGCCTCAAAGACGCAAAAACTATCCTCGAAACCTCTGTTTCATTTTTTAATGAGGTTGCCGCAAAGACGCAAAAACTATCCTTGACGTCTCTCTTCTTGATCATGGATTCCAAGAGGACAATGCTCTGGAAGGACACCATGTCAAGGGACAAAACTCGGTCATGGATTCCAAGAGATCTTCACTAGAAGGAAGAAATACACTTTGGAAGGACACCATGTCGAGGGTTGTGACAAGAGTAAAGAGATTAGACTCTAACAACCCTAGCGAAGAGATCACCATGTCAACTACTGGATCTAAGTCATCAGAAGTTGAAGCCATGGACGACAACGCCACATAATTGACTTGTGGTAGGGGCGATACTGTGTGCATACAAGAACCATTCAGGGAGGCAATCCAGGTGGGATCAATGAATGAAAGTTGATCAATAGTCACAACTCATCCATCGTGAGGGAAACATATCACACGAAAAAGAGTAGACACAATAGATTTCATGGCATAGACATAATCTCGCCCAAGGAGTAAAGCAAAATCCAAGGGGTCTTGGACTACCATGACGTCAATAAAGATAGTTTTCCCTCCCAATGTTACAGGAAACTGAGGAAGGGTCCCTAAAGGTTGATTGGTTCTTCTGTTAAAAGCTAACAGATTCTGCGTAACCGGCACAAGCTGAGGACAACCCAAATCCTGCTAAGCAATAGAGGACAAAATACTAATGGACACACCTTCATCTACCAGTGTCTGAGGAACATATCGACCACAAACCTGTACTGTAATCTGGAAAGGAATGTGAGAGGGAAGACAAGGTCCAGTTAGCACACCCCAATCAAAACGAATGGCCTCATTACTTGGAGGGGGTTCTACGAGAGAAGGAGGAATACCCCTTGGCACGGGAGACTCTATATCAACAAGAAAAACATGGGAAATATCAGGTTTACTCTCAAGCGAGAGAGTAGGATCGACCGATGATGAGATCGAACTGACCACTGAGGTTTCATTCTCCAAGGGGAGAATGGGGTCGATAGGTGGAAACAGATCGAGCGCTTGGGTTTCACTCTCTAACGGGAGAGCGGGGTCGACCAAGGATGGGATCGGATCGACCATTTTAGTTTCACTCTCTGAGGGGAGAGTGGGATTGACTGAGGAAGGTATCAGATCAACCACTTTTTCAACGGGTTCAACTAAGGATGTGACCAGATTGACGACATGATCAACCAGATTGACCAGTGAAAGGACTGGAGTGATCATTCCATCAACTATTGGAGGGTTGAGAGAAAGCTTACAGTAAGCAGCTGGAAGTTGAGGCTGTGAAACAGTCATGTCTTCCAGTAATTTTGAGGCTTCATCCATACAAGGGAAAAGGTGAGTGAGATGACTCCCTTTGCATAACATGCATGGGAACTTGACTCTACTTTTCTTCTTCCCAACAGTATCATGACTAGTTGACGGGAGTCCATCAACATGTTGTTCAGAGGCTAACGACATAGGTTGGCGAGGATGTGTAGACCATGCTTCTCTAACCTTGGATAGACCCGAGCATTCCTTAAGAAGATGGCTACCCTTACAAAGCCTGCAAGGGTACTTGGGCTTATGGGTTGTTTGGGTGATCTTGACATCATCAACACTCCCATCATGATTAACAGTAACTGGTTGTTTTCCAACATGTTTGACAATGGTCGGAGGTTTTGACCCTTGCTTATCTTTCTTCTTCTTAATATTTCTTTTCTTCTTCTTCTTATTCATCGGGATACTAGCTTTAGAACTTTCACCCGATGAAGAAGATGAAATGGAAGGCGACATTGCAAGTGAAGAAGGCGAAGAAGACCTTACTGGTGAAGAAGGTGAAGGATCAACATGAGGTTGATTCTCTTGGGGGGAAGTTCTTGTGACTGAAACACTAACTGCATTCGGGATTACCTAAGTGGAAAGCAACCATACCGGTAATCCAATAGTGAGACCTGGAAGGCTCAAAGTAGCGATGTGAGGAGGACCAATGTTTCCATGAGAAGGAAAAACAAAAGGTTCCCCTGGAGTAGGGGTTCCTTCATTGGTCATTCCGGGAACTGATGACATTAAATAAATACAACCTATAGTTTGCTAGGGAAAACAAACAGCACACGCTAAAAATCTAGGAAGCAAGCAAACAAACAAAACCTTCTTACAATGAGCACACTAGTTGGTGACGAAATCCAACGTCGTGGGAACAATGTAAGAAGGGGCTGAGATAGAGTGGGTGGAAAAGTTACGTTGATGACCTGCTTAACGGACTTACACTCTGGTGCAAGTTCCCACACATAATCGTGGGTATACCCTCCAAGGAGCCCGAGTGAGTTTGGCCAATGTCGATTCCAGGTACCGTGAAGACTTTCCCCTCCACAGTCACCTCGTGTAAAGAACCTAGAGAGATAGGCCACTAAGGATACCAATCACTACAATGATGCCTAGGGAAATATTCGATAGTCCGATCCACATGCAAGGGTAGGGTATCTAGCCCAAAATCAACTTGAAAGGCTTCCACTCACCATTGTGGGTATACCTCTCAAGCGACCCCCATAACACACGTAATCTCTACACCAAGACCAACAAAGCAGGGTGAGTAACTCTGCTAGTCTCAATGCGACCTCGTGATTGACCCTTGTGTTAGAAGGGCTTCCCAGGACAAAATGTAATAAGTGAATTTAACCACTCCCTAACTCAAGATTCTATGTTTGTTTGCAACTTTGGAAAGTTATCTTTCACACCTATTCCAAAGCCCTACAACTAATCTAATGTAGGTTTGCTACCAGAAAAGATAAAAATGTCTAATCAATTTTTATAAGCACTTTATTTTATGGTTGTTGTTACTCAAAAGGAAAATGGCGTGGACAATATGGTGTTTTGACCGACTCGAAAATTATGCAAAGATATGAAGATGCAATCTTTTCATTTCGATGAAATCTATGCTACGAGAAGGAGAAACATTTATCATTCCCATATGCATGATGTCCCAAAATATATTAGACTAATCAATATCAAGATTCTCAAGAAAATGAGAAAAAGGTACTGAACACCAATGCACGATTCATGCAATTTTGCTACTTCAAATGCAAGGATGCCCCCAATCTAATATAAAGCAAGAAATTAAATCTTTTGTTTCAAAATTTTCACTAAAAGAAATAATGAATTTTGTTAAAACAAAGAAACCCAAACTAAAAGTTTTCTTTTAAAGTGAACTATTCAGAAGAAATCTGATCTTTCCCTAAACAATATTATAGAAAACACATGCTTTGTAATTGAAAGACACTCAAAGCAAGAGACTAATCCTTCAAAACCAAACAAAGCAAAGATGGCTAAAAGCAACTCAAAGAATGTCAAGCAGACTGTAAACAGATCAATAGAGGGTCCAAAAGTTCAATCCAACTGATCAAAGCAAAACTGGGTCATCAAAAGATGACAAGACCCAATCCAAAAATGTTTACAAACAAGTTTGCAGCCTAGCAATAGAGTGCAATGTGAGAATTAGGTATTCTCGCAGGCTATACATTGGTAGGGTGCGAGAAGTTCACACCTAACTGAACAGTAGGGTGCAAACATCAATGAGTCTCGCAGGCCACTAAAGGGTACAGTGCAAGAATGCCTGTAAACAAGCAAAAATTTGAAAAACAGCTAAATTTGAGTGAACTTTCAGATCCAGAGAGTCTGGATGGATCTCAAACAGACTCAGAGACCAGAAAACAAGTAATCAAAGCAAGGGAAACTAGACTAACTAGGAAACAATCCGTTCCCCAGTGGAGTTGCCAATTTTGTTATTGAACAAATCGGTAGGTGCGAACACTAACTGATCTCCCTAGATCCACCTAGATCTAGAACAAAACACACTAGAACATGACGCTTTCCTTAAGTTTTAGATATTGAATTTACTAACTAAAGAGGGATGAGTGACATACCGTTTAAATGTTGCTTCCTCTCGCTATCACCATCCTAGCTCCATTCCAACGCTCATACAATGATGAACCTGCAAAAGAA
Source organism: Picea engelmannii (assembly GCA_009831015.1). Classification (NCBI taxonomy): domain Eukaryota; kingdom Viridiplantae; phylum Streptophyta; class Pinopsida; order Pinales; family Pinaceae; genus Picea; species Picea engelmannii. Next base: position 192,125 of record ML798327.1, on the reverse strand, counting down.
TGCAAACAACCAAAGTGATAGAAATAGCATAAACTCAATATAAACCTATGTATGTGATCAAGGAATCATACAATAAAACAGAACAAGCTTTATAGGAAAGAATCATATTACTGTATCATATTAAATGTGAAAGAGAGATTACAACCATG
>ML798327.1:166852-187209 GCA_009831015.1 Picea engelmannii | reverse complement strand
CAGGCAGGGTTCAGAAAAGGAAGTGTAGACAACAACCTCTACATCAAGGTAAGTCAAGGTAATATTTTATTAATTGAAGTTTATGTTGATGATATTATTTTTGGTAGTGATGATGACAGGTTAAGCCAAAAATTTGCAAAAGATATGCATAATGAATTTGAAATGTCGTTACTTGGAGAACTATCCTTCTTTCTGGGACTTTATATACGTCAAAGCAACCAAGGAATTTTTATTTCTCAAACCAAGTATATCAGAGAAATGCTAAAGAGGTTTGGAATGGAAGATTGCAAACCAATTATCACTCCCATGCAAACTAGTTGTAAGTTGAGCAAAGATGATGATTCAGATTCTACAGATCAGAGGCAATATAGGTCAATGATTGGTAGCCTACTATATGTGACAACATCTAGACCAGATGTAATGCAGGCAGTTGGACAGGTGGCACGATTTCAAGTAGCACAAAAGGAATCACATGTATTAGCAGTAAAGAGGATCTTCAGATATCTCAAAGGAACATAAGAGTTTGGATTATGGTATCCAAAAGGAAAAGATCTATCACTTATTGCCTACACAGATGTTGATTGGGTAGGTTGTATTGATGATCGACGAAGCACCAGTGGAGCAGTGTTCTACTTAGGTGAGTGTTTGGTATCATGGCTAAGCAAGAAACAATCATCGATATCTCTATCTACAGCCGAGGCAAAGTATATTGCAGCAGCAACATGTTGTACACAGGTTCTTTGGATGAAACAAACTTTGACAGATATACAGGTTGAGTATGATGAGCCCATTCCAATATATTGTGATAATACAAGTTCCATCAATATCTCAAAAAACTCGGTGATGAACTCCAAGACGAAGCACATTCCAATCAAGTATCACTTTTTACGGGAACAGGTTGCAGAAAAGAACATCAAAGTTGAGTATGTGGGCACAAAAGAACAAGTGGTAGACATCTTTATAAAGCCACTTCCATGGGAAGCCTTTGAATATCTTCGCCAAAGACTTGGATTTATTTCTACTCCAAAAATGAATGCTTTTTGAATGCTTATCTTATATGGCTTAGATGTACACAAGGAAGCACCATAAGAGGACAGTTTGTCAGGGGGAGTAGCCCTGGATGGAAAGATACCTTTTCCATTGATGACAAATGGGGAGAGATTTATCAGATGCAGAGGACATAGGCATGGTTCCAGGGGGAGCAGATTTATCATATGTAAAGGACATAGGCATGGTTCCAGGGGGAGTAGATTTATCAGATGCAAAGGACAGAGGCATGGTTCTAGAGGGAGAAAATTTATCAGATGCAGAGGACAAAGGCATGGTTCCAGGGGGAGCATGAGTGATTTGATTTCAGTATTGCATCAAAGTGTTGCCATCAATGCCAAAGGGGGAGATTGTTGATTAAGGTTGGTTGTCATTGATGTCAACCCTTGAAGAAAGCCTCATAGCACAAAGGTTTAGGTAATGGACCCAGTACTATTTTATATAAATATGGCTCATTATTGTTTTTTCATGGTTGATAAGAAGTAAATATGGATGAACTCCAAAGTGGTCCCCTTATGGTGAAATCCCTCACGGGAAGATGCCTTGTGGAGTAAGAGAACCCATGATTAATTGTGGAATAATGAGATGAAGGAAAGTGATTTTTTTAGGGAACATATCCTATATGGATATTTTTTGTCATGTCATTTCTGGTGGTATGTGGAACATCACATAATTCCTCACGGTTAGAGAGTTATGGCCACGAGAAGTTGGAGACCCCAGATTTGGGTAATGGACCCAAGTTTGTTTGATGGTTAATAGTATGAGTTATAATATATTTTCAGATAATAATATTATATATGGATAGTACATGTCATGCCATTTCTGGTGGTATGTATAATGTCACATAACTCCTCACGGTTTGAGAGTTATGGCCTTACGAAGTTGGAGGACCCTCATATGTCATCTAGAAGCCCCAAAAGGTCAAAGTAGTCAAAGTGGTTTAAGAGATTTTAAAAGATAAATAATAAAGTGAATTGATGAGTGTATTATAATTCAAGTGAATATAAAATAAATTATGTCAATAATAACTTTAATGGAGAAATTAGAAGTGGACCCAACCCTAAAATAAGGAAAGTGGGCCAAGTGACCTAGAACATGTTTTTAAGGAAGCTACTTGGAGAGTATAAATAAGAGGAAAGACTCTCTCATTTGAATCACACTTGAGCATATTAAATATCTATATGTGTCTAAGGTAACCAAGGATATATAAACTGTAATTCTGAGTGAAGGTGAAGAAAAGAAGGCCGAAATGCAAGGAAGGATAAATTCTTTTGATGGTGCTTTCTAAGGTATGTTATTTACAGGTCATCTCACCATTTTTGCTATAACTTTTTTCTATAATGATTTAGATCGTGAAATTTCTATGAAAGTGATAAAACATATTCAAGTATGTGTGGTAAAAAATTCAGCTTATGGGGCTTTGTATTTTGGGAGTTACACTTCGTGGAAAATAGGGTTTGTGGCGAGTCCTGAAACTTGTCAAAATCAGGTGTTTTGGGTAAAAATGTCATAACTTCTTCATAACAGATCCAATTTCCGTGAGACCAAATGGGTTGGTTAGGGTACTGATTTGGATTTTATGAGAAGAATGAAATGACTATAGATTATTACTAGATGCTTAACACAGAATAACAGAGATACACTAAAACTGATTTTCTATTCAATAAGGAAATAAGCTGAAACTGTAAAATGTAGCGGAAAACAAGCTTGCTGGAATGGTGGCAGCTTATCTCTGAGAAGAGATGTGACGGCTATGATCATTCACAAGAAGATGATTACAATGAGGCTCTCAAGTCCTTTTTACAATAAACAAGAGTTTCAAAAACCCTAAACATCCAAAAACCTAAACCTAGGAGATGAAGTGCCAAAAGCAATGTGGGCCCCATTTGGGTAAGTTAGTACATCAACTTCCCAAGGTCGTAACTTTTGCATACGATCACCGTTTTAGGTGTATGATAGCCCATTGGAAAGATATATCCAAGGAATACAACATTTGCACAAAAAACGTCGTTTAGGGCCTCAAAATGGCTCCAAAAGTTCAGAACCCTAAAAAATGCTAAAAATAGTAAATTATCAAAATTGCTAGAAAGTTGTTTTGAGCCAGCTGGAAAAGGTGGGTGGCCAACAATATCCACCTGGATCAATCCTCCATCCTTATGAAGTAATGGTCTCCATTGCATAGAGTTCCCCCATCATATGAGGAAATTTCTGCTGAATTTGGCCCCGAGTGAGCGACTTGCCTTGGTGCAAGAGCTGCCCTGCTTTGACGACTCGATAAAGTTGGATCCTTTGTTGTCGAGTGCCCTTGATCCGTGTGTCCACAATCTGATCACTAGATGCCTGTTGTATGTAGTCAAGGTTTGGCTCTGTTGGTGTCAGTTGTTTTGCTACATCTGAGGTGTCCAATAATGGTGGGAAATAAGGTTGAAGGAGGTCCACGTTGAACACTGGGTGCAGGCCAAGGAAAGGAGGAATGTTGAGCGCAAAAACATTATCCCCCACAACCTTGGTGATGGTGTACGACCCATATCTGAGTGGGTGAAGCTTCTGATGGGGTCTTGTAAGGTGTTCTTTCTACAAGTGCAACAAAACATTGTCACCCACCTGAAACTTATGTGGAACCCGATGTTGATCATGGCACTGCTTGTACTTGTCATTAGACTTTTGTAGGATATCTTGAACCTATGGGCGGATGTGTTGGATCCTCTCAATGAAACGAGTGGCTTTTTCAGGCTCAGTTGAAGCAGGAGAGGAGTCAGTCGAGGTGACCACAAGGGGAAGTGCAACATCTATGGGACCCAATGGTTGGAATCCCAACCCCACCTAAAAGGGGTTGTGGTCGGTTAAGCTATGCAGGGCTCAGTTGTAGCTATTATAGACATAGGGAATACTCTCATCCCATGTGCGAGGGTTCTTGGAATTATAGATGCACAGGATATGCATGATCATTCGATTTACGACCTCGGTTTGGCCATCTTCCTGGGGGTGGAAGGCCATGGATTTGGTGAGCTTGGTGTCCAACAGTGACCAGAGGCTCGACTAGAATGTGTTGAGAAATCGACTGTCCCAATCTGAGACAATGGTTTGTGGGATTCCAAAATGTACTCAGACTTGTTCAAAGAAGAGCTTGGCAGTGGCTTCTATTGTGATGCTCTTCTTTCAAGCAACCAGAATTGCCATCTTAGAAAAGCGATCGACAACCACAAAAACACAGTCATTTCCTCGCTTGGTGGATGGGAGGCCTGACATGTAGTCCATTGAGATGGATTCCCATGGTCTGTCAGGAGTAGGAAGAGGAGTGTACATGCCCTGTTTCTTAGTGTTTGGTTTGGCAATAGCGCAAGCAGTGCAAGACCTGATATACTTGTTGACCTCCTGTCGAAGTTTCGGCCAGTGGAAATGTTTTTGTAGCATTGCCACTCTCTTTTCGATGCTGAAGTGTCTTGCCACCCGATTGTAGCAGGCTTCCCAGATCAGCTTCACTCGTTCACTTGAGGGAACACATATATGGCCCAGACGACACAACAACCAATCCTGAAGATGGAAATTATCGACAACTGCCTTTGCACCCAAAATTTGGTAGGTGGTGGCAAAGTTTGGGTCTATCTCATAGAGTTGGGGCCATCCAGAGGTCTCATGGCTGAAGGAGTCTAGCACTATGGTGAGTGTCGCGACTGATGGTCTATTGAGGCAATCAGTGACACAGTTGGTGATTCTTGTTTTATACTTGATGTTGAGGTGGAATTGCTACAAGTATGTGGACAACTTTTGATGGTGGTCATTCTGCAATTTTCCTTGTGTCTGCATGAACTGTAGTGACTTATGATCAGTGTGGATGATTGTCTCCCTCCCAATAATGTAATGTCTCCACTGGCGGCACACTTGCACAATGGAGTACATTTCTTTGTCATAAATAGGGTACTTACGGACAACATCTGATAGTGTCACACTATGATAGGCCAGAGGGTGATCGTGTTGTGTAAGAATAGCACCCACAACATAGTTTGAAGCATCAGTCTCAATCTCAAAGGGTTGTTGCAGGTCTGGTAGTGAAAGTACTGGGGCTGAGCACAAGTGCTACTTCAAATCATCTAACGCTTGTTGTTGGGGCTAGCCCCATGCAAATTTTGCCTTACCACCACCCCTGGTTATTTGGCTGAGGGCCCATGCAATATGGGAGAATCCCAACACAAACCTGCGGTAGAAATTGGCAAGGCCCAAGAAGATCTGAAGCTCAGTGAGTGTGGTTGGGGCTGGCTAGTCACAAATGACTTAGATCTTGGTTGGATCCACATCTACGCCATTTTATCAATGATATAGCCTAGGTAATGGACCCTGTCCATGCTGAAGGAGCATTTTTCCAAGTTGGCATATAGCTTGTGCTGCCGCAGGGTGTGCAAAACCTGTTGAATATGATACAAGTGTTTGGCCCAAGTCTTGTTGTAAATGAGAATGTCATCAAGATACACCACTACAAAAGTATTGGTGAATGCTCACAAGATATCATCCATCATCCTCATGAAAGTGGCTGGAGCATTTGTCAGACCAAAAGGCATGACCAACCATTCAAAAAGTCCTTCCTTTGACTTGAAGGCGGTCTTCCATACATCTATCTGTTCTATCAAGACTTGGTGGTAGCCAGACTTTAGATCAATCTTACTGAATTATTTGCCCCCCATGAGTTGATCAAGGAGGTCATCGATTCGGGGAATCAGGTACCGGTTTCTGACTGTGATTTTATTCAGAGCACGATAATCAATGCAAAGTCACCAAGTTCCATTTTTCTTCTGTACCAGCACGATTGGGCTCTCGCAAGGTGATGAGATAGGATGGATGTGCCCCTTGTGGAGAAATTCTTGGATCTGTCGCTTGATCTCTTCATTCTCTAACAGAGAGCGATGATAGATTGGCCCATTGGGTAGTGGTGCATCAGGGGTCAGATCAATGGGCTGCTTGACCTAACAATGCAGAGGTACCCCAGTAGGCGAGGAGAAGATATCTGAGTATTCTTCCATGACCTTATTTACTTGCTTCTGCTGTGTGGAGAGATTGGCCACAGAGACCCTGGATGTGGTTGTGATTTTTCTCTCATTCTGAGAGAGGATCATGAAGAAGACAAACTTCCCCATCTAAGAGATGACCTTCTTGCATTGCTTAGTAGATATCAAGGAAATAGCACTAGGTGGGACAACCTCGGGTATCCTGTACAATTTCCTGTTCAAAGTAATAATAACACTACGAGGCCTAGACACATATACAACATGACGTTTCCATAAATAAGGTTGGCCCAAAAGAACATCACAAACTTCAAGAGGAGCAACATCACACAATATCTCATCTTTGAAGGGCTTGATGTCATACGAAAATCAACACTATTGGCTAACGTGGAGATCACTTACTTGGTGGAGCCATCTAATGGTGTAGGGTTGTGGGTGCAGCATTGTCGACAGGGCTAGCTGCTTGATGACCTTTACTGAGATGAAGTTCTTCTGGCTACCACTATCAACAATGAAGTGCAGTGGGGTGCCTTTTACCCACATCTGGGAATGGAAGAGGCGCTCTCCTTCTTCTGGCTCGTCTGGTTCACCATGCTGGAGCTTGGTGGTAGCAACGGTGGCACTAGGTTCCATGCCAATGATCCGTCTTCCCCTTTCTGGTTCTGACTCAGAGTCATAAACTACATCTGATTCAGAGGCTTTCACTTCAGCCACCAACGTCTTCTTTGAGTGACAGTCATCAATGTTATGCCAAGGGATCTTATGGAAGTCACACCACTTCTCGGTATCTTTCTTTGTCTTTCCAGTGTCCTTCTTTGCTTGCGGCTTGGACTGGTTGTCCTAATACTGTGCATCTTTGCTCTGTCCTTTGTTCTATGGGTTGGGACTTCCCTTTCCTATCTTTTGTTCTGCAGGGTTCCCTGACCCAAATTGTCATGTCTTTTGTTTGAGCTTCTGCTCGATTTTGACAGCATATTAGTAGGCCACACCCAAGGATGAGATGTCCAGAAATTCCATTTTGGTCTAGATGTATCAATGTAGAGCACCGCAATACTTGAGCACTATATTTCTTTCTGAATCTTTGATACCCAACTTGGTCCACAAGGTATGGAAGACATTTGTAAAATCTGGCATTGCTTGGTCTCTTTCTAGCCGCAGTGTGGTCCATTTGGTATACAGGTCATCATAACTTCCGACAGGGTAGTATTGTTCCTTAATAGCATCCCTAAAGGATTCCTAGGTGGTTGTGACTATAAATAATGAATGCTCCTCTGATTCCTTTTTCTCACAGAAAGTTTCCCACCAATCTTTGACATGGGGAACGACTTTGAGGAGCACAAAAGTAATCTTTTCTCTATTCGAAAAGTTATGCACAGAGAAATAACCTTCTAGTATATTCAACCGCTTGCCTACAACATCTACGTCTATCTGACCTTCAAATATAGGAATATTGAAGTTTATTTATACCTTGAAGGGGGCAGTGCCTCCACTCGAAGAAGATGCGTCGCCTATTGGTAGTCACCGAAGGATTTGCGTAAAATTATCCATCATCTCTTTCCTCTGTTGCGTGAGGGCTTCCTCAATCAATAGTTTGAAAGGATCTCCTATCCCGTCATTTTTCTTTTCTCCTTCCATGAGAGGTCGCTTGGATGTGCGAGAGATGTTGTCCTCAAGAGAAACAAGATCGAGACCCAAATATTTGTACTTCGACCTCGTTGGGGACATGCATTAAGACGACAAGGAGCAGACTGCTCTGATACCACTGATTTGGATTTTATGAGCAGAACAAAATGACTACAGATTATTACCAGATTCTTAACACAGAATAACAGAGATACAGTAAAACTGATTTTCTATTCAATAAGGAAATAAGATGAAACTGTAAAATGCAGCAGAAAACAAGCTTGATGGAATGGTGGCAGCTTATCTCTGAGAAGAGATGTGATGGCCATGCTCATTCGCAAGAAGATGATTACAATGAGGCTCTCAAGGCCTTTTTACAATAAACAGGAGTTTCAAAAACCCTAAACATCCAAAAACCTAACCCTAGGAGATGAAGCGCCAAAAGTCATGTGGGCCTTGTTTGGGTAAGTCAGTACATCAACTTCCCAGGGTCGTAACTTTTGCATACGATCTCCGTTTTAGGTGTATGATAGGCCATTGGAAATATCTATTCGAGGACTACAACATTTACACAAAATTTCAAGATGAAAAATTTCAACCGCATCATACCCAAAAAAACATCGTTTAGGGCCTCAAAACGGCTCCAAAAGTTCAGGACCCAAAAAACTGCTAAAAATAGTAAATTATCAAAATTGCTAGAAAGTTGTTTTGAGCCAGCTGGAAAAGGTGGGTGGCCACCAATATCCACCTAGATTAGGTACAGTATGTATTATTCTGTGTAATATTTTTAGATCAATTCATCAAATATTTTGTGCGAGGCACGCTCTACAAGGTTGCTCTCTAGAATAAGACAAAATTGAACAAGGTATGCCATTTTTTCTAAAACTCCTTTTCTAAGAGGTTACAAGTAGTGAAACTTGGAGGAATTGCATAAAACACACTGAAGAATATTGTATATCAGTTTTAGATCTTTATACATTACAGGTTTGAAGTTATTATTACTTCAAGTTAGTGTTGTTGACTAATCCAAAACTAGGCATGTGAGACTAAAGAAAAGTTTGATGAAAATGCTAGTCTCTTGTTTTTAAAGTCAAGGAAGGTTTGCAGGAATGTGATCATATACACCAGGTCTATTACAAAGATACAAATCAGATTTGGATGATGAAATTGATGAGGGATTTTGGTTGTGGTACATGTTGAGTACATGGTTGAGACAAGTAGTTGATGAGTTGGTGCACATACATGAGGTGTATAGTTGATGATGTTTGTACATATTGATGAGTCATAGTTGATGAGTAGTTGAGACATGATTTGTACATACTTGGTACATGGTTGGATGCACTTGTTTATGGTACAGGTTGATTACAGGTTGGTGCATGGTTGATGCATGTGTTTATGGTACATGTTGATTACAGGTTGGTGCATGGTTGATGCACTTGTTTATGGTACAAGTTGATTATAGGTTGAGGTATAGGTTGATGCATGGTTCAGATTTATTGGTACAGGTTTACAATGGTATATCGCACAGTGATAGTGTGACAGTGGTTCCATCATTCTACTTCTACTTCAGGGTGGCAGGACGAGGCAAGGACAGGTGGTTGTAGCCACCTTCCGGTTGTAGCCATAGAACATTAGGGGTTGTAGCCTCCTTCTGGTTGTAGCCATGGAATTGGGGAGTTGGACCTTCCCTTAGGTTGTAGCCTGATAAACTAGGGGGTTGAAGCCTCCTTCCAGTTGCAACTGGAAAACAAAGGAAGTTGGTGCTTCCAATGAATGTAATTCTTCAAGACATATAAGAAAAAGAATTATGTGGTTTCCTCCCGATTTGGGTTTCCACGTAAAACACTGGTGTATTGTGTATGTGTATGATTGTTTATTTATTACTGCTCATTATTGGATAATAATTCTACATTGATATAACATNGAACTAACTCATTGCAATCACTCCATAGCATATATCTAGCCTAGTGTGGATCATGTATATCAATGATCCAATCTGTTTCCTATACATGGTGGGATCCACCAAATCTGAACCTGTATCAGAATCATGTAGCTTCTTCAGGTTGGTAACCATCGAAGTAGACATGGTTTTTCAATCCATCATACCAAACCTCTTTAGTACATCCATTGTGTATTTTCATTGTGCCAGAAATTTCTCACCCTGTCTTTTCCATACTTCCAATACTAGAAAGTAATGCATCAAGCCTAAGTATTTCATCTATAATTCTGACGTTAGCTCCCTCTTACACCAGACTATTATCCCTTCATCTCCGTTTAGAAGGAGATCATCAACATACATGATTAGTATAACAGGTTAGTTATCTTTTACCTTGAAGTATATATTTAAATCAGCATCACTTTTCTGAAAGCCCAGGCTTTTAGGAAATCCATCAATCCTATGATACCAAACTATGGGAGCCTGCTTAAGACCATACAAAGCCTTCCTTAGCTTGCATACATGAGTGCCTTTGTTATGTAGTATAAAACCATATAGTTGTTCCACAAAGACCTCATGTTCAATGTTTCCATTCAAGAATGTTGTTTTTACATCCATATGATGTAGTTTCCAACCAAGTATGGAAGATAAAGAAATAATATCTTTAATGGAGGTATACTTGGCTATGGGAGAAAATGTCTCTTCGTAGTCGATTCCTTCTTTCTGAGTGAAGCCTCTATCTACAAATCTTTCTTTGAACTTTTCCACATTTCCATCAGCTACATGTTTGATCTTATAGATCCATTTGGAAGAAACCACTGATTTGTCTTTTGGCCTTGACACAATGTCCCAAACATTGTTCTTTATAATAGACCTGTATTCCTCAAGCATGGCATCCTTCCATACTTGTAATTTATCTGCTTTTTCAAATTAAGAAGGTTTGACATCACTAATGTTTCTCATCAATGCAACATAGCCTCCAAACCTATGAGGCCTCTTCCTTTCCCTGAAAGTTCCTTTGGGAGTAGCTATCCTTTCTGCTTCCTACACTATTTCTTTAAGCCATCCTGGCTTCCTTTTGGTTGGAGGTTCTTCAAGAGTTATTTCTAACAATTCAGCGGGTTCTAGGGGCTCATTACTTGGCCCTTCACGAGGTTCCTCCCTCTGATCATCTAACTCCTCATTTTCAAAAGAGGGTGAAGCTGGCTGAACTACTTATGAATCCTCCTGAAGTTCTTTGGATTTCTTGAATGCAGCTTCCTCATGGAAAGTCACATCTTTTCTTACCTCTATTTGCCTCTGACATGGTACATAAATCCTGTAAGCTTTGGAGTTCTCACTGTACCCCACAAAAACCCCTTTCTTTCCTGAGGGTTCCATATTTGTCCTCTTTTCCTTAGGGACATGAATATACATGGTACATCCAAATATCCTTAGATTCCCTACTTCAGGTTTGATCCCTGAGAAGACTTATTCAAGAGTCTTATCCTTCAAAATAGCATGTGGACACCTGTTCTGAATATACATAGCAGTGGAGGTAGCTTTTGCCTATAAAGAATTTGTTAGATCCTGGTCAAACATCATTGCTTTCATTGACTCACAAATAGTCTTGCTTTTCCTCTCAGCCACACCATTTTGCTAAGGGTTATATGGCACGATCAGTTGTCTCTTGGTTCCTTCCGACTTGCATAAATCCTCAAACTGAAGAGATTCAAACTCTCCTCCATTCTCTATTCTAAGGATTCTGATGTGTTTCCCTATCTTCTTTTCAATAAAGTCTTTATACTCTTTGAATTTATCAAATGTGTCACTTTTATCTTTAAGAAAATATATCCAACATTTTCTTGAGTAATCATCAATAAAAATGACATAATACAAACAATCACTGAGTGAGGGATACGACATGGGACCACATACATCAGAATGAACCAGATATAAGATGCTCTAGGCTATGTTGTCACTACTAGGAAATGCTTTCTTTATAATTTTACCTAACATTCATCCCTTACAAATTTAAATTTTACTAAGAGAATTAGAGGGCATGCCACATACCATGTTTTTTAGATCTGGAAGAGATTTGTAACGAAGATGTCCAAGTCTTTTGTGACACAACTCATTGGAGATAGTCGCATCATGAGCCAATGCCTGAACTGACTGCCCTGACACGACGTACAGTCCTCCACTGCAAGTTCCAATGGGTTCTATTGAACTTAAGTGGCTACCTTTAGCCCATAGTAGTGTCATCATGTCCTTGAAGATCACCCAATATCCCTTGTCCTCAAGGGTTGCAACTGATAGTAGATTTTTCTTGAGCCCTGGAACATATAATAATTCATCAACATGAAGCCTAGCCCCAGATTCTAATCTGAAGGAGATAGAGCATAATCCCTCTATCTTGTAACATTTTTCATCCCCAAGCTCGACCTGCTGTGAAAAAAATTTTGTCTCAAAATCTGAGAGGATCTCCTTGTACCCTGTCATGTGCTTTGATGCACCACTGTATACTAACCAAATTTTTAGCCCCATGGAAACTGAATTGGATAAAGCAGAAACCAAATAATATTCTTTCCTATCTTCTTTCTCATTAGAAGGACTTTTTTTATTTCTTTTGGATTCATCATCCTCAGCAGTTGAGGCATGTTGTTTCCCTTTCCTAGGATATTTCTTTCTAAACCACCAATCTTTAGAAAAATGACCCAACTTATTACAACTAAGGCATTTAATCTTAGATTTATCAATATTCTTTCCTTTGAATGTACCTTTGGTGTTTGGATTCCATTGAGATCCTTTCTGGAAAGTGCCTTTCTTCTTTCCGCGTCGCTTCCGTATATGCACCTTCCATATATGCGCGCTTCCGTATATGCATTGCTTTCGTATATGCGTCGCTTCCGTATATGCACCTTCCATATATGCGCGCTTCCGTATATGCACACCTTCCGTATATTCACCAACTTCCATATATGCGCGCTTCCGTATATGCGCGCTTCCGTATATGCGCCAACTTCCGTATATGCACCAACTTCCGTATATGCGCCGCTTCCGTATATGCGTCGACTTCTATATATGCGCAACTTCCGTATATGCGCGCTTCCGTATATGCAGCTTCCGTATATGCGCGATTCCGTATATGCACCTTCCGTATATGCGCGCTTCCGTATATGCACCAACTTCCGTATATGCGCAGCTTCCGTATATGCGCCAGCTTCCGTATATGCGCGGCTTCCGTATATGCGCCAGCTTCCGTATATGCGCAGCTTCCGTATATGCGCCGCTTTCGTATATGCGCCGCTTCCGTATATGCGCGCTTCCGTATATGCGTCGCTTCCGTATATGCGCAGCTTCCGTATATGCGCCGACTTCCGTATATGCGCAGCTTCCGTATATGTGCGCTTCCGTATATGCGCCAACTTCCGTATATGTACCAACTTCCGTATATACGCAGCTTCCGTATATGTGCCAACTTTCGTATATGCGCAGCTTCTGTATATGCGCCGAATTCCGTATATGCGCAGCTTCGTATATGCGCCAACTTCCGTATATGCGCAGCTTCCGTATATGCCCAGCTTCCGTATATGCGCGCTTCCGTATATGCATTCTTCCGTATATGCGCCGCTTCTGTATATGTACACCTTCCGTATATGCGCGCTTCCGTATATGCGTATGCGTCGACTTCCGTATATGCGCAGCTTCCGCATATGCGCCGCCACGCTTCCGTATATGCGCCGCTTCCGTATATGCGCACCTTCCATATATGCACCAACTTCCGTATATGCACCTTCCGTATATGTGCAGCTTCCACATATGCGCCAACTTCCGTATATGCGCCGCTTCCGTATATGCGCACCTTCCGTATATGCACCAACTTCCGTATATGCACCTTCCGTATATGTGCAGCTTCCACATATGCGCCAACTTCCATATATGCGCCAGCTTCCGTATATGCGTGGCTTCTGTATATGCGTCGCTTCCATATATGCACCTTCCATATATGCACACTTCCGTATATGCGCACCTTCCGTATATTCACCAACTTCCATATATGCACCTTTCGTATATGCGCAGCTTCCATATATGCGTCGCTTCCATATATGCACCTTCCGTATATGCGCGCTTCCATATATGCGCAGCTTCCGTATATGCACCGACTTCCGTATATGCACCAACTTTCGTATATGCGCCGCTTCCGTATATGCGCCGACTTCTATATATGCACAACTTCCGTATATGCACGCTTCCGTATATGCAGCTTCCGTATATGCGCGCTTCCGTATATGCACCTTCCGTATATGCGCGCTTTTGTATATGCACCAACTTCCGTATATGCGCAGCTTCCGTATATGCACCAGCTTCCGTATATGCGCGGCTTCCGTATATGCGCCAGCTTCCGTATATGCGCCGCTTTCGTATATGCGTCGCTTCCGTATATGCGCGCTTCCGTATATGCGTCGCTTCCGTATATGCGCAGCTTCAGTATATGCGCCGACTTCCGTATATGCGCAGCTTCCGTATATGCGCGCTTCCGTATATGCGCGCTTCCGTATATGCGCCAACTTCCGTATATGTACCAACTTCCGTATATACGCAGCTTCCGTATATGTGCCAACTTTCGTATATGCGCAGCTTCCGTATATGCGCCGACTTCCGTATATGCGCAGCTTCCGTATATGCGCCAACTTCCGTATATGCGCAGCTTCCGTATATGCCCAGCTTCCGTATATGCGCGCTTCCGTATATGCATTCTTCCGTATATGCGTCGCTTCCGTATATGCGCACCTTCCGTATATGCGCGCTTCCGTATATACGTATGCGTCGACTTCCGTATATGCGCAGCTTCCGCATATGCGTCGCCGCGCTTCCGTATATGCGCCGCTTCCGTATATGCGCACCTTCCGTATATGCACCAACTTCCGTATATGCACCTTCTATATATGTGCAGCTTCCACATATGCGCCAACTTCCGTATATGCGCCAGCTTCCGTATATGCGCGGCTTCCATATATGCGCCAGCTTCCGTATATGCGCACTTCCGTATATGCGCCCTTCCGTATATGCACCTTTTGTATACGCGCCGCTTCCGTATATGCGCCAACTTCCGTATATGCGCGCTTCCGTATATGCGCCAACTTCCGTATAAGCGCACTTCCGTATATGCGTCTCTTGTATATGCACTGTTTCCGTATATGCACCGCTTTCGTATATGCGTCGCTTCCGTATATGCACCTTCCATATATGCGCGCTTCCGTGTATGTGCACCTTCCGTATATTCACCAACTTCCATATATGCACCTTCCGTATATGCGCAGCTTCCATATATGCGCCGCTTCCATATATGCACCTTCCGTATATGCGCGCTTCCGTATATGCGCACTTCCGTATATGCACCAACTTCCGTATACGCACCAACTTCCGTATATGCGCAGCTTCCGTATATGCGCCAGCTTCCGTATATGCGCGGCTTCCGTATATGCGCCAGCTTCCGTATATGCGCAGCTTCCGTATATGCGCCGCTTTCGTATATGCGCCGCTTCCGTATATGCGCGCTTCCGTATATGCACCAACTTCCGTATATGCGCAGCTTCCGTATATGCGCCAGCTTCCGTATATGCGCCAGCTTCCGTATATGCGCAGCTTCCGTATATGCGCAGCTTTCGTATATGCGTCGCTTCCGTATATGCGCGCTTCCGTATATGCGTCGCTTCCGTATATGCGCAACTTCCGTATATGCGCCGACTTCCGTATATGCGTCGCTTCCGTATATGCGCGCTTCCGTATATGCGCGAACTTCCGTATATGTACCAACTTCCGTATATACGCAGCTTCCGTATATGTGCCAACTTTCGTATATGCGTAGCTTCCGTATATGCGCCGACTTCCGTATATGCGCAGCTTCCGTATATGCGCCAACTTCCGTATATGCGCAGCTTCCGTATATGCCCAGCTTCCGTATATGCGCGCTTCCGTATATGCATTCTTCCGTATATGCGTCGCTTCTGTATATGCGCACCTTCCGTATATGCGCGCTTCCGTATATGCGTATGCGTCGACTTCCGTATATGCGCAGCTTCCGCATATGCGCCGCCGCGCTTCCGTATATGCGCCGCTTCCGTATATGCGCACCTTCCGTACATGCACCAACTTCCATATATGCACCTTCCGTATATGTGCAGCTTCCACATATGCGCCAACTTCCGTATATGCGCCAGCTTCCGTATATGCGCGGCTTCCGTATATGCGCCAGCTTCCGTATATGCGCACTTCCGTATATGCGCCCTTCCGTATATGCACCTTTTGTATATGCGCCGCTTCCGTATATGCGCCAACTTCCGTATATGCGCGCTTCCGTATATGCGCCAACTTCCATATAAGCGCACTTCCGTATATGCGTCTCTGTATATGCACTGTTTCCGTATATGCACCGCTTCCGTATATGCGTCGCTTCCGTATATGCACCTTCCATATATGCGCGCTTCCGTATATGCGCACCTTCCGTATATTCACCAACTTCCATATATGCACCTTCCGTATATCCGCAGCTTCCATATATGCGCCGCTTCCATATATGCACCTTCCGTATATGCGCGCTTCCGTATATGCGCAGCTTCCGTATATGCACCAACTTCCGTATATGCGTCGCTTCCGTATATGCGCCGACTTCTATATATGCGCAACTTTCGTATATGCGTGCTTCCGTATATGCAGCTTCCGTATATGCGCGCTTCCATATATGCACCTTCCGTATATGCACCAACTTCCGTATATGCGCAGCTTTCGTATATGCGCCAGCTTCCGTATATGCGCAGCTTCCGTATATGCGCACTTCCGTATATGCGCGGCTTCCATATATGCGTCTTCCGTATATGCGCCGCTTCCGTATATGCGCGCTTTCGTATATGCGTCAACTTCCGTATAAGCGCGCTTCCGTATATGCGCCGTTTCCGTATATGCACCGCTTCCGTATATGCGTCGCTTCCGTATATGCACCTTCCATATATGCGCTCTTTCGTATATGCGCACCTTCCGTATATGCACCAACTTCCATATATGCACCTTCCGTATATGCGCAGCTTCTATATATGCGCCACTTCCGTATATGCACCTTCCGTATATGCGCGCTTCCGTATATGCGCAGCTTCCGTATATGTGCCAACTTCCGTATAAGCGCGCTTCCGTATATGCACCTTCCGTATATGCACCGTTTCCGTATATGCACCGCTTCCGTATATGCGTCGCTTCCGTATATGCACCTTCCATATATGCGTGCTTTCGTATATGCGCACCTTCTGTATATGCACCAACTTCCATATATGCACCTTCCGTATATGCGCAGCTTCCATATATGCGCCGCTTCCGTATATGCACCTTCCGTATATGCGCGCTTCCGTATATGCGCAGCTTCCGTATATGTGCCAACTTCCGTATATGCACCAACTTTCGTATATGCGCCGCTTCCGTATATGCGCCAACTTCCGTATATGCGCAACTTCCGTATATGCGCGCTTCCGTATATGCATCTTCCGTATATGCGTAGCTTCCGCATATGCGCGCTTCCGTATATGCACCTTCCATATATGCGCGCTTTCGTATATGCACCGCTTCCGTATATGCGCGCTTCCGTATATTCACACCTTCCGTATATGCGCCGCTTCCGTATATGCGCACCTTCCGTATATGCATCTTCCGTATATGTGTAGCTTCCGCATATGCGCGCTTCCGTATATGCACCTTCCGTATATGCGCGCTTCCGTATATGCACCGCTTCCGTATATGCGCGCTTCCGTATATGCACACCTTCCGTATATGCACCTCTTCCGTATATGCGCACCTTCCATATATGCGTGCTTCCGTAGATGCACCTTCCGTATATGCACCAACTTCCGTATACGCGCACTTCCATATATGCGCCTTCCATATATGCACGCTTTCGTATATTTTGTAATATGACCTGGTTTGGATTATTCCTCGTTGTATCCTTGAGATAATTTTAATCATCCTAAGAAACCATGTTGTCCTCTTGTGTGCTCATATTTCTTTATACCTTTAAGTCTAGAATTTATAGAATTTAAACATTTTGTATCTGGGTGGGAGAGCCAGAACTTTTCAAAACGGAATGGCTTGGGCCTAGGGGGGAATCCCGGGTCCATGCTGAAGACAATGGGCCAGTGATCCGACCCTGTTTTTGGTATAATGTTTGCTTCCACTGTCGGTTCACTTTCAAGTAGGGCCTCAGTCGTTAGAAAGCGGTCCAGCCTACAAGCTACATGATGGTGTCCTGTTCTCTTATTGGACCATGTAAAGATTCCATTCCGAGTTTCTATATCGACCATGTTTAGTTGTTCTATTAGGGTAATAAACATTCCGCTGTCCTGCTCCAGACGCTTTGATCCACCTACTTTTTCTTCGAGCGTTAAGATCATATTGAAGTCACCTCCAATTATCCAGTTCGGTGATTGTATTAGTGTTTGAATGTAATGAAGAGATTGTATAAATCTTTCCTTGTCTTGAATGGACTGCGGTCCATAAACATTTGTTATTACTCCTTCCTTTGAGGAGGCAATATATTTGAAGAGAGATGTTAAGGTATCTCTGGTGGAGAAGGGATGAAGCAGAGTGACCTTTTGCGTGTTCCAGAGAATGGCCAAACCCCCCGAAGCACCCACTGAGTCCTGGAAGAGGAAATCCCCATTTCTCCAGCTGTTTCAAAAAATATCTTCTTCCTCCCTACCTACACATTTGGTTTCTTGCAATAGTAGGATATCTGGATTCTCTGTTTTAATACATTCTCGGAGGATCCATTGCTTGGACCTTCCATTAAGACCTCTAATGTTCCAAGAGATTATCTTCATCATGAGGATGGTGGAGGGGGGTGGAGGTATCCCTCTGAGAGCCTCTGTATCTGACCAGAGTTGATCATCAGGTGCCATGCTTCCTTGATGAGTTGTTGGGCTGGTTTGCGGCCACGCCTTTTGTTTTCCTTAGTGTTTTTTTTGGGCTCGTGATTGGGATCTGGCCCAATACCCAGCCTAGCTGTGGAGCCTGCAGATGTGTTAGTAAACACTTTGTGCACTTTCCTGAGCTGTTCTACTGGTAAGTGCTGTAAATCTTTTTGGTTAAGTGCTTCTTCTAGTTTTTCTAAATCGATCTCTGCCAGATCCATTTCATCCATGAGCATATTGGTGTCTTCCTCCCTCCCAGAGAGTGTGGAATGCGTAGTACCCTTTGTATGAGAGGCGTGTGTCTCTTCTGGGCTTTTGCCTTTCTCTTGCGCTGGTGCCTGGAGGGGGTTCTGTGCGTCCTTCTCTGTCGGTTGTTGGCTCAGGGCATCAAAAGAGTTCGTAGATGGGACCTTTGGAGCCGATTTCTGAACAGGTGACCTAGCTGTGGCGTTCAAGGGACAATCTCTGAACAGGTGACCGTGCTCATGGCACTTCCGACAGTGGAAGGGTATCTGTTCATAGTCAATGGTTTGGCTCCAATCGTCATCCTGGTATTCCAGTGTGATGGATCCCGGCAGAGCTTTCGATATGTCCATGTAGATGCAGATACGGGCATATGAAGTGTACTTTCTTAATCTTGTGGCTTCTGAAGTTTTGACGTACTGTCCCACTGTGTTTCCTATGCCCATGAGTATTTCTTCCAACCAGAATTCTTGTGGCAAGGAGTACAGCCTAATCCAGACCGGGGCTCTTGTGAAGTATTCTTGTTCGGGATTGAATATATCGGTCCAGAATCTAAGAAATAAACCCGATGAGTTGTAGAAATATGGCCCGTTATCAAATATTCTGTCTTTGTCTTCGATGTTATAAAGAATGATTGTGAAAAAACCCTTGGAGCTGAGCTGGACCTCATAGTCTCCTTTAGGGTTCCACCATTCTTTAATCCATCGAGTGAGATCTCTCTTAGTCGGCCAGAGGCCCAAGAATTTGCCTATCAGGGCGTGTTCCATCATGAACTGGGTGTGTTCCCCCACCCTAGTCGATTTAATATGATACAGAGGAGGTTTTTCCAGTTGGGGGATACACTTACCTGGCAACCAGTTTTTGGACGCTTGTTGGTGTGATGTGCTGGGGTCAAGTTCCATTTCCTTGTTACTGCTTTGCTCCTGGGTAAAGAGTTGTTCCCTCATGTGCTCTGGTGGTTTGAAGGCCGGTCTCTTAGCACGGGAGCCGGATTTGTCGCTGGCGGCCATGTCGCAGTACGAGGGGGGTTTCCCCCCCTCACCGGAACTCATTATGGAATGTGTCGAGGTCTTGTGGTCTGAAACCTGTCACACAGGGTATTGGGTAGTCAGTTCTCTAGCGTCAGAGCACGCATCAGTCGAGCACGGGCCGCTGGAGAAACGGCGCGCTAGGGTTAACTTCTAGTTGCAGATTTTCATCGACCTTGATCCAAAAATCATCAATATTGGATTCAACTTCATTAGTCTTAATAATGATTACAATAGATATTTGGTTTCTTTTTTTGTTCATTTGAGACATCTAGCAAGAATGAGAGTACCTCTTAAAAATCACCAACAAACCATTTTAAATGATATGATTTTTTTTAAATAATAGTGATGATTCAACTTACATTCATTAATAAAAACCAATAATAGTTATAAGTGAGTTATGACAATTTTTACCACCTTTAAATAAAAACTCATAAAATTTAAATTTCAAAATATTCAATAAAAAATCATAGAAAAATTCAAACTAATTAATTTAATTCATTGATATCAAGAATAATGAACAAAGATACCCCTCTTGCTTTGGGTAAAA
>ML798327.1:147127-158026 GCA_009831015.1 Picea engelmannii | reverse complement strand
TGAGCACAAGCACATTTACAGTTCTGTGTCGTTAGCCCAAGGGTAGTTTACAGTCAAGTTATTAAGAGGATCCAAGCGGAAATTAGAGATGAAGCACACAGTGGTTATCAAACTTGACGACCAGTTCGATGGAAGGTGCTTTATAGAGGAAAAGAATAACCAAGAGTTTTTGCAAGCCATGGCACTAAGAGAGAATCCACGCAGACAACACTTTTATAGGGCTGGAAAATGCTTTTATTCGAATCAAGAATATATGAATGAGAGGAACATTGGTAGTGGAATATTTGCATCGAAGGGGATTTTTCGGAGCCTCAGGGCGACGGCTCAAGGATTGGCCTTGCATGTCAGAATTTCCGCTGTACCTTTGTATCAAAGCATTAGCCTTGTTCATTATATTCGAGAAGCCATTTCCTGCACTGGGTTTGAACCTTTATCTGTAAATGACATTTACAATGTGGAGAGACATCTTCGCGGTTTGAAAATCATAGCCATCCATGGGTGTACTCATGATATATGCAGATTTCAGAGGCTTAGAAACCAAGCGGCTGGAAATATCTCTTCTGAAATTTCCATGGTGGGTTTCGTAGATAACTTCAAGAAGAAGTATGGCCTTGATATCCGCTTCAGGCTCTCGCCTTGTGTAGATGTGAGCAGGAATCAAGCAAATCCACACTACGTTCCTTTAGAATTTTGTGAGATTTGCACTGGTCAAAGAGACCGTCGTAGTAGGTCTCGCTCTAGAGAACTTGCAAGGATGCAGAGATGCCCGCCATTGGAAAAACAATTGGAAATGATCAATGACATATATCATTGGCCACCCACCTATTTCCCTGCCTCTAAACACAGTTTTCCACCTTGGTAGTTTTTTGGTAGTTTTTCGGGTTCCAAACTTTCGGGGCCGTTTTGAGGCCCTAAACGACGTTTTTTGGGGATTTGGGGCCCACATGACTCTTGGAGGCACTGACCTGGGCCAATCAAAAATTGTTCTTCTTGGTTATACCTTTCCAACGGGCTATCATGCACCTAAAACAAAAGTCCTAAAATGAATACAAATTATTAAAAGATGCTTAACACAAAATAACAGAGATATAGTAAAACTGGTTTTCTATTCAATAAGGAATTAAGTTGAAACTGTAAAATGCAATGGAAAACAAGCTTGTTGGAATGGTGACGGCTTATCTCTAAGAAGAGATGCGATGGTTGCGTTCATTCGCAAGAAGATCATTACAATGAGGCTCTGAAGGAATTTTTACAATAAACAAGAATGTCAAAAACCCTATACATCGAAAAACCTAACCCTAGAAGATGAAGCACCAAAAGTCATGTGGGTCCCGTTTGGGTAAGTTAGTACATAAACTTCCTGGGATCGTAACTTTTGCATACGATCTTCATTTTAGGCCCATGCAATATGAGAGAATCCCAAAACGAACCTACGATAGAAATTGGCGAGGCCCAAGAAGCTCTGAAGTTCAGTGAGTGTGGTTGGGGCTGACCAGTCATTTTTTACCTAGATCTTGGCTGGATCCAAATGCACACCATGTTTATCAACAATGTAGCCTAAGTAATGGACCCTGTCCATGCCAAAGGAGTGTTTTTCCAAGTTTGCATATAGTTTATGTTGTTGCAGGGTGTGCAGAACTTGTTGAATATGTTGCAAGTGTTCCGCCCAAGTCTTGTTGTAAATGAGGATGTCATCCAGATACACCACTACAAAGTATTGGTGAAAGGTCGTAGGATATCATCCATCATCCTCATAAAATTTTCTAGAGAATTTGTTAAACCAAAGGCCATGACTAGCCATTCAAAAAGATTTTCTTTTGACTTGAAGGCGGTCTTCCATACATCTGTCTGTTCTATTGGGACCTGGTGGTAGCCAGACTTCGGATCAATCTTACTGAAGTGTTTGGCCCCCGTGAACTGATCAAGGAGGTCGTCGATTCGGGGAATCGGGTATCGGTTTCAGACTGTGATTTTATTCAGGGCCCGGTAATCAATGCAGAGTTGCCAAGTCTTGTCTTTCTTCTGCACCAGCATGATTAGGCTCCTACAAGGCGATGAGCTGGGACAAATATGCCCCTTGTGGAGCAGTTCTTGGATCTGCCTCTTGATCTTATCCTTTTCTAACATAGAGTGGCGGTAGAATGTCCCATTGGGTAGCGGTGCACCTGGGGTCAGATCGATGGGATGCTTGAGCTGGAAGTGTAGAGGTACCCCAGTAGGAGAGGAGAAGATATCTGAGTATTCTTCCACGATCTTATTCACTTGCTTCTCTTTTGTGGAGAGATCGGTCGCGGAGGCCCTGGATGTGGCTGCAATCTTTCACTCACTCTGAGAGTGAATCACGAAGAAGACAAATTTCTCGGTCTGAGAGATGACCTTCCTGCATTGCTTAGCAAAGATCAAGGAAATAACACTAGGAGAGACTACCTCAGGTATCCTGTACAATTTCTTGTTCAAAGTAATAATAACACTACGAGGCCCAGAATCATATACAGCATGACGTTTCCATAAATAAGGTTGGCCCAAAAAAACATTACAAACTTCGAAAGGAGAAACATCACACAATACCTTGTCTTTGAAAGGCTTGATGCCGTACGACAATCGACACTGTTGGTTGATGCGAAGATCGCTTCCTTGTCGAAGCTATCCAATGGTGTAGGGTTGTGGGTGCGGAGTTTTCAACAGGGCCAAGTGCTTGACGGCCTCTATTGAGATGAGGTTTTTTCTGGATACTGCTATCAACGATGAAGTGCAGCGGGGTGCCTTTTACCCACATCTGTGAATGGAAGAGGCCCTCGCCTTCTTCTGGATCGTTTGGTTCACCAGGTTGGAGCTTCGTGGTAGAAACGGTGGCACTGGGTTCCACGTCAATGATATGTATTCCCCTTTTGGTTCTAACTCAGAGTCAGAACTCGCATCTGATTCAGAGGCTTTCACTTCGGCCACCAGTGACTGCTTTGAGCGGAAATCAGTAGTGTTATGCCAAGGGCTCTTATGGCAGTCACACCACTTCCCAATATCTTTCTTTGTGTTTATGGTGTATTTATTTTCTTGCGGCTTGGACTGGCTGTCCTGATACTATCCATATTTTCTCTATCCTTTGTTCTATAGTTTGGGGCCACCCTTTCTTGGCTTTTGCTATGAGGGGTTCCCAGGCCCAAATTGTCGTGTCTTTTGGTTGGGCTTTTGCTCAATTTTGGTGGCATATCGATAGGCCACACCCAAGGACGAGATGTCAAAAAATTCCATTTCGGTGTAGATGTATCTATCCAGAGCACCACGATACTTGAGCACCAGATATCGCTCTGAATATTTGATACCTATATTGGTACGCAAGGTATGGAAGATATTTGTGAACTCTAGCACTACTTGGTCTCTTTCTTACTGTAGTGTGGTCAATTTGGTATACAAGTCGTAATAACTTCCGACAGGGTAGTATTGTTCCTTAATAGCATCCCTGAAGGATTCCCAGGTGGTTGCGACTATAAAAAATGAGGCTTCCTTTGTTTCTTTTTTCTCACAGAAAGTTTCCCACCAATCTTTGACATGGGGAATAACTTTGAGGAGCGCAAAAGTAATATTTTCTCTATTCGATAAGTTATGGACATAAAAATACTCTTTTAGTAGATTCAACCACTTTTCTACAGCATTTGCATCTATCTGACCTTCAAATATAGGAATATCAAAGTTGATTTGTACCTTGAAGGGGGCGGTGCCTCTGCTCGAGGAAGATGCTTCACCTTTTGGTAGTTGCCGAAGGATTTGCGTGAAACTATCAATACTATTATTTTAAATACACGTGATTAGATGCAAGTAGCCTAATGAAAAGAAAGCTTCCCGATATTTAGCCATTTTAGTAATGAAGATAAATGCAAAAGTAGCTGGGAACAACGTTGCTCTTCATGAAAATCCCCTTTGTAAATCGCTCAGATTCGTGCATTATAATCCTGTGATGATTATTGGTGTTCATGTAACCCATTGACCACATAAATACTTTCCTTGTATCGCAGTGGTGGTTGGCAACATCAATTGGTCAGATTGTAATCGCTATTTGGCCAAAATCAAATTTCAAATGTAGATACAACAAGCAAGAATGATTGAAAATGTAGGAGAAATGTGCAAGGAGCTAATAAAAGATTGCATGTGCATAAACAAACAACTTCCCAGTAAGATCCTATTTTTTAGAAGCGGTGCAAGTGAAGTTTTTCGCACGCTTTTCGACTTTGAGCTAAGAAATATGAAGGAAGCCATAAACCAAAACATGCATTTCAACCCTGCAATTTCATTCATTTTAGCATGCAGAGCTAAGCACACTAAACTTGTTCCTTTCAAGGAGCATTCGTGCACAAGATATGGCAATGTTATTCCTGGTACTATAGTATATATAGACATTGTACATCCAAGAGAATTTTATTTTTATCTTTGCAATCATTATACGTGTTGGAACTCATTATAAATGCTTAAAATATTTGAAATTTATGTTAAGTTTATTTTATAATTATATATTTTATTATAGAATAATATTTTGAATTTTTATGTTGTTAATTTTATTTTTTATAAAAATTATTATTATTATTATAATAAAATAAATTATTTTAAATTTAATTGTATATTTGAAGTATTGATAAATTAAATGATATAATAATGATGGTGATAATGATGATAATAATAATAATAGTCTAATTTTAAGGTCACCACCAAGTTAGACACCAAATTGGTGTATGAGATCCCTTTGTTTGTGGGACAAGGGACCCCTGGGCACAACCAATTTGAGTGCTAAAGTTAGTCTTATTATTGAGCAATTTCAAATAACTCTGGGCGTCGATATGACTACTGAGGAGTTTCAAATAACTGTGGGTGTCGATATGACTCAGGTTATAGGTAAAGTGCTCTAACCTCCTTGTGGAAGCTTGGGGATGGCCATCATGTTTGTCCTAGATGGGATGATTGACCATGGAAACTTGGCAAGAGTCATGTTTTCGATAGAAAGCACATTCAAAACTGGGGACTCATCACTTTTAATTGGAGTAATGGGAATGATATGAGGGAAATAAGTAGAGTGGATAAATTCTACCAATTATTAGTACGAAAGTGTATAGATATGGAAGTATACATGAACGAGGAGCCCCTTGTATGTGAGTATGATAGCATGGAAAAGTTTTGTGATCATTTTCGAATTCGATAAATATTTCACAACATTCATAGACAAACTAAAGGTGAGCTACAAATCTTGATATGTGTCATAGAGAATGGGATGCATGTTGGCTACAACTACCTGAAGTTAATATGTGACATCGAATGAGGATTATTAACACAATGTTGTTTATGCCAACACGTGAGTAGATGCAAGTATCCTAATGAAAATAAAGATTCCAAATATTTATCCAGTTTAGTAATGAAGATAAATTCAAAAGTAGGCGGGAACAACGTCTAGTTTCATCTTTAAAATGTCTTGAGTTGAGGAATTGTTAGAGTTATTGAACACTCTAATCCTCTCTTATGTGGTCAAAGAAACATTGTTACAAACTCAGACTCGACTTCTTCACGATGCACTTGAACGAAAGAATCTTCGACAACATTATGAACTAGTCCTTGCTGAGAACCCTCTTTTCAAAGATGATGAAAATGATGATGTCAATTTAGATCAACAACAAGTTCAACAACAGCTCAGTGAGACAACCCCAGATTCAAGTACATATAACGTTCAACTTTCTCTCTCCAAGTGGATCATCGGACCTTGGGAAGAAATTAGAAATAACAAGCATAGAACTGGTATTGGATATGAAAAGGATGTCACCTTTCATATTCATGATTACACCAAACCGATCCAGTTCCAGAGTGTTGGATTGCTACAAGGTGGTTCACATTCACCTACTCCATTTCAAGAGCATTTTCAGAAATTCCAACATTGTCAACGAGTTGGCCACATGGAAGATCAGTGCTTCGATATTCATCCTTGTGAGCATTGTGGACAGCAAAAGCATCCTTCAAATAGATGTTCTAACATGAAGAAATCTGCAAGATTAAAGAACCACTATGGGTGGATCCCTTCTTGGCGATGGCCATCAATAACCAAGAAGATATCTCAGTCATACCGTATAATTCATTCTCGAGTAATGACACATCTTGCAGTGGAAATATTTTTGTCTTTAGAAAACATCACTTTCCAACTTCTAGCTAACTTAGGAAATTTTCTGGGAACCATTGAGCCTAGAGTAAGGTTCCAGAGTTTGTGGTCATCCTTAAACCACCATATTGGTTTGTGGTCTTCCTTAAACCACTGCAACCATTTAGTAGAAGAAATTGGCTTATACTATCCATTCAGTTTGTGGTCATCCCAAAACCACTGGATTCAAAGAGCACATTCGTCCATTGGTAGCTGAAAACTTCTAGATTTCTACTGCCCACTTTGAGACTTCAACTCTCTTCTTGGACTCATATAAGCCCCTTCAGATTAAGGGTGGGGGGGGGGATGTTGGAAACCTAATCCACTAGGATTATGGTATTAGTCACTTCCATAAGA
Organism: Picea engelmannii; assembly: GCA_009831015.1. Taxonomy (NCBI): domain Eukaryota; kingdom Viridiplantae; phylum Streptophyta; class Pinopsida; order Pinales; family Pinaceae; genus Picea; species Picea engelmannii. The sequence continues at coordinate 151,503 of ML798327.1, read as the reverse complement.
ATGTGAAAGGTAAAGTGACAATGTAACGGTCGTCAGGAGTCCAAGAGACCATGGAATACGAATCCAAAGGTCAAGACTATATATGTATACATGTATCATATTGATGAATAAAATGCACTTCACACTTATCCTATTCTAGGAGTTCCAACACGTATAATGATTGCAAAGATGAAAATCAAATTCTCTCAGATGTACAATGCATATATCTACTATAGTACTAGGAATAACATTGCCATATCTTGTGCGCGACTGCTCCTTGAAAGGAAAAAGTTTAGTGTGTTTATCTCTACATGATAAAATGAATGAAATTGCAGGGTTGAAATGCATGTTTTGGTTTATGGTTTCCTTTATATTTCTTATCTCAAAGTTGAAAATCATGCGACAACCTTCACTTGCACCGCTTCTAAAAAAGAGGCTCTTACCGGGAAGTTGTTTGTTTATGCACATGCAATCTTTTAGCAGCTCCTCACACATTTCTCCTACATTTTCAATCATTCTCGCTTATTGTATCCACATTTGAAATTTGATTTTGGCCAAATAGTGATTACAATCCGACCAATTGATGCTCCCAACCACTACTGCAATAGAAGGCAAGTCTTTATGTGTTCCATGGGTTACATGAACACCAATAATCATCATAGGATCAGAATGCACGAATCCGAGCGATTTACAAAGGGGATTTTCATGAAGAACAATGTTGTTCCCACCTACTTTTGTAGTTATCTTCATTACTAAACTAGCTAAATATCGGGAAGCTTTCTTTTCATTAGGATACTTCCATCTACTCACGTGTTGAAATAAACAACATTGTGTTAACAATCCTCATTCGATGTCACATATTAACTTTAGGTAGTTGCAGCAGCCAACATGCATCCCATTCTCTATGACGCATATCAAGATTTGTAGCTCACCTTTAGTTTGGCTATGAATGTTGTGAAATATTTATCAAAGTCGAAAAATGATCACAAAACTTTTCCATGCTATCATACTCACATACAAGGGGCTCCTCGTTCATGTATACTCCCATATCTATACACTTTCGTACTAATAATTGGTAGAATTTCTCCACTCTACTTCTTTGCCTCATATCATTCCCATTACTCCAATTAAAAGTGATGAGACCCCAGCTTTGAATGCGCTTTCGATCGAAAACAAGACTCTTGCCAAGTTTCCATGGTCAATCATCCCATCTAGGAAAAACATGATGGCCATACCCAAGATTCAACAAGGAGGTTCGAGCACTTTACCTATAATCTGAGTCATATCAACACCCACAGCTATTTGAAACTTCTGAGTAGTCATATCAACGCCCACAGTTATTTGAAACTGCTCGATAATAAAATTGACTTTAGCACTCAAATCGGTTTTTCCCTGTTGATTAAGGTTGGTTTTCATTGATGTCAAACCTTGAAGAAAGCCCTGTAGCACAAAGGTTTGGGTAATGGACCCAAGATTGTTTGATGTAAATATGACTCATTGTTGTTTTGTAATGAATGCGACCTACTGGTTGGGAAATTAGGACTCTATGGCCAAGGGTTGGAGCCAAGAGTCTAGAATGTACTTTCTATGTAATGTTGAGTCTATAATGTAAGAAACATCTTTAATGATGATATAAAGAAGGGCTAAATTTTCAAATCTGATGTGTCTTTACATTGTTGCTTAGGCATTTCAGTCTTCTTGTATAGCTTCTGAATTACAATTGTTGTTCTTATGGTTAACTAATGCTCTCAATACCAATAGGTTTGGTTCTTGCATTTAGAGGTTTCTGATCTGATAACGTTGCTTGCGCAAGGACTGAAGTAAGTTATGAACGCTCCATGGATCTTCTGTAGTCTTCTCCCTACCCTTCCCTTTCTCTCTGTCTTAGCAGCACTTCGGGTGAGGCTTCTTCTCTTCAGAGGAGATGAAAATGCCAGTGCTCTAGAATACACGATGCCTTTTGTTGGTAACCTGAGAAGGACCCTGGTCTGACCAAATTCGTGCCAACAAAATGGTTCTGTTGTCGAGACCCGTATTAAAAGGGAACTTGTAGGAAGAATGCTACCGCCGATCCATAGATATGACATCGATCAATGGTGGGAAAGAAATTGTAACGCCTTCATATGGAAAGAAGCAAAACTAAGAAGAAAATCGGTGGGAGTCACTCGGGAAGCGATCTTTTACTCAAAAAGATCAAGTGACCAGTATGAAATTTTCTGCGTTAAATTCTCGGAATAATTTTTTCACTGGATCAAGAGACTCCAAGAAGCTCCAGAGTTCCACGGACGGATCAAGAAGATCTGCGCCTGAGATACTGAAAAGTTAGCAGCACTTCAGAGGCTAGAATGTCCAGTCACAAGGGCCATAGATTTCTGGGTTACCACCTCGATATAAGGATACATAATCGAATTTGCAGCTGAGAACCACCAGTCTTTCTTGCAAGCAGAGGAAATTTTCAAGAAAGGCACAAGGGGAAGACTCGTAAGAGAGATCCCCCTATGGATTAAATATTTCTTGGTGGAGGAAGGGATGTTGATTATGTCCCCGACCGAGATGGCATCGTAAACACCCTCGCTTGGGGTAGGATGAGACGGGGTAAGGGTCATGGAATAAAGAGAAGGGAAGGATTCTTTGACAAATAGGGGGGGAAAAACAAGAGATGGATTCAAGAGATGAGTGAACCTTGAAGAGAGCCACCATAGTTGAGAAGTGGTAGCGCGAAAAAATCAAGAAAGCCGCAAGACAATATGAAAATTTTAGGAAAGAAGGAGGAGCGGGAGAAATAGAAGAAAGACAGATGAAAGAATTGTAGAGGATGAGAAGATAGGAATGACTAGCTAGTCAAAGGTTAAATGAGACAGAATCAAGGAGAGAAAGAAGTCCCCAGGAGGTGGGATGACAAGGAGGAAGCACAGATACAATAGAGGAGGAAACCAACACGAATCTTGAAGGAGAAAGAGAAGATCCAGCCCCGATAATAAGAGATATCGAGAATCCGGCAGAAGAGATCGTCCCAGTGGAAGCTAACGAGACCCCCCAGATCAAAGAAATCCACCCCGAAGCTAGTGGTGCCAGCCCCGAATCACCCGTACCCTAAGTGCCCTCAATACAAGCAGTAAGTTCTATACTACCTTCTCATACAAGTTCTGTTCCAGTACAATTAGTTAACCAGTCACAACCAGGAAGTGCAAGTATAGGGAGTGTAAGGTAGCTAGAGAGGTAGTGGGGGGGCCCAGAGGGCCCATAGTGATAATAGTGGAGGTCATTCAATGTAAGGTGGACTAAGTCCACTATATTATTAAATAAGGCCCACTATGGTAGTTAGATATAATAAATGGGTAATTAGATATAATAAATGTAAGAGGACTTCTTAGAAGGTTCTACTTCTAGAAGATTCCTCCTCTAGAATGTTCTTAGGTTATGGTAGCACTATATAAAGGGGTTCAAACAATGTAATGAGACATGAAGAGAAGTATTGTATTTGGAGCGGTAGCTCAATAGGAGGATGCCACCTTGAAGAGGCAAGTGAACATGAGAGGATCCCTTCCATAATAGGATCCATTGTATGATGTTGCCCTACCTCAAGGGTTTTGATATAATAAAGTGTGGTTTATTCTATATTTCTTTGTGGATCTATTGTGTATTCGGTATTTGTGGTGATTATATCTTCAGATCAGTATTAGGTTCTTAACAAGTGGTATCAGAGCACTTTCCTTGGCCGGAGTTGTGGGCAAATATTTTTTATTTTTGGAGAAGAAAAAAGAGGGCCGCGAAATTTCAAACATTTTTGGTATATTTTTGTGCATAATTTGTAGAAACAAGTTGTATATCTGAGTTCCTCTCAGAAAAACACCCAGTTTCAAAAAAAAAATCGTCTGAAACGGAGTCTGGGAAGTCAAGATATTGAAGTTTTAAAAACTGCAAATTTTCAGGATTTTTTCCGCTGACGGCGGTGAGAATTTTTTTATTTCTATAGAATTTGGAGACTGAATTTGAACAAATAAATTACATATCTGAGTTCCTCTCACAATTTCACCCAATTTCAAAAAAAAAATCAACCAAAACGGAGTCCGAGATGTGAAGTTATGAACATTTTAACTTCAACAGTTTTTTAGGGTTTTTCCAGAAAAAGCCGTGATTTTTTGTCGTAACTTATTGGGTGAGTTCATAGGATGCTCAGATGGCTATTTCTTCTCAAAACCTAAAACAAATTCTTGAATCATTCAAAGCCCAATTGTTTCACACATTGGATGCATTTGCACATGGCCTCACAGACCGCCTCACAGACAGTCTCACAGATGGCCTCAATGATAGTTTTCGTAGTATTCAAAATTCATTGAATAACATGCAGGAGAGATTTCTTATGGAGGGCCTCAGGGATGAATATAATCAAGAAA
>ML798327.1:96498-114890 GCA_009831015.1 Picea engelmannii | reverse complement strand
AGTCTTAAGGAAAGAGGGAGGAGCATGAGGCCTAGCTTTAGCTACACCGGAATGAGCCTCCTCCCCTTAGGGTTTTGATTTGGTGGCCCTGCCATAGCAGCACCATTAAACCTAACCTTCTAGTCCTTAGGTTTAAATCCTTCTAAGCCATTAGCTTCTCTCCATTTGACTCCATTAACCCAAGGCACTAGTCTAAGAACAAAACGTTGAGGTTTATTGTGCTTAAACACTCTTTCAAACTCTTTAAATTTGAAACCCTAACTAACCCTAGCCTCTAGACTAACCCTAATTGATGATGACATCTTGCCTATTTTAAACTTTTGTTTGGACTAAAAGTTGTGGCTGACTCATCTCTTGATAGCCATAGAGGTTTTAGGCTTTTTCATTGGCTGATTTGTCAAAACGTCCACCTCTTTGACTAGCTAAACCTAACCCTAAAACAACAACAATATAGGTGACGTCACACTTGTTAAAAACCTTGTTTAGCCGTAAAACGTTTTGACATTGTCACCCCCTTTTGTTATACTTTGAGTTGTTGATTACTTTCATAAGTTTAAATTGCAAAACGTCATTCTCTTTGTCTCTCAAACTAACTTGATTTAGGGCTGATGTCACTTCTGTAGCAGCAGTAATATTGATGACGTCAAGCCTCTTTTAACCATTATTTAAGTGTAAAACTTTGTGATTTGGTTGGCATTGAAGTATAGATTACTTTCTTTGGCTTATTGTGCAAAACGTTCAATTTTTACCTTCCAAAAACTAGCATAAATTAGGGCTGATGTCACCCCCAACCTGCAATAGTGACGTAGCAAACATATTTATATATGAGCAGATTTATGATATTTGTTGCATTGTGATAATACAAAGATTTGATTTTACACATTGAATGCCAGTATCTCTTGTGTATTTATTGAAGAAGTGATATAAAATATAAGTGTTTAATGCAATCATTGACTTCGTCAATAATTACATGTATTATTGCTCATATGTATTAAAGATAGTCATTGATATTTGAAGTACTAACCACTGCAGCACATCTCTAGTTTATTTGCTTTGTCTCGCAAACAGGTGCCATTCGGTGGAAGATCTTCTCATTGACTATCATCTTGGCAGTAATCCGTGAAGGGAAATCTTGACTTAGCCTTTGAGCCTTTAACCTTTGCCCCTTTTCCTTCAACTCCCCAGATTACTAGGGACGTCTCCCTTGGGATTAGCCACCCTAAATAGAAAGAGCTCCCCATCGAGGTGACAATGGGTGGGGAAGCTCCTGTTACACCACTTTGAAGCCTTGACTCCAAGATATCCAAACCTTTCCTACAAACTGTGCGATAACAGGACACACAGGGTACTATCGTCGGTTCATCCGAAGATATGCCAACGTTATTGCACCTATGGAAAACCTCTTGAAAAAGGATGAAACATTTTGATGGACTCCCGAGTGTGACAAAGCATTCGAAACACTTAAGGAAAAACTCATCACAGCACCAATTATGATATTTCCAAATTGGGAGAAAGAATTTCATGTCCATGTGGATGCTTCAAGAATTCCCTTAGGAGTTATTTTAACACAAGTAGGAGATGGAGCTATGGATCACCCCATATATTTTGCAAGCCGAAAGTTGTCGCAAGCAGAGAGAAACTATACAACGACTGAACGAGAAGGCTTAGCAATGATCTATGCTTTACAGAAATTTAGACATTATCTGTTAGGATCTCATTTCAAATTCTTTACTGATCATTCAACATTAAAATACCTAGTTAACAAACCTATGTTGGAAGGAAGAATTTGCAGATGGTTGTTGTTATTTCAGGAATTTTCCTTTGAGGTCATCTTCAAGCCAGGACGATGCAATGTCGGACCCGACCATCTATCCAGACTAGAGTCAAGAGAAAGTGGCAGAGCAGTCGATGATCAGCTCCCAGATGCACATTTGTTCAAGATTGAGGCAATTCTAGAATACCTGGAGGACATAACAACCTTTCTCAGCACAGGAGCCTGCCCTGAAACACATTCCGCAACTAAGAAACACTATATGGTCACCAGAGCAGCAGATTACTAACTGATCATCGGGAAACTATATAAACTAGAACTAGACAGTATCCTCAAGCGTTGTGTCCTATATCATGAAAGGAAGGATATGCTTTGGGAATGCCATAATGGAATTGCAGGAGGACACGTAGGAGGAAAAGCAACGACATAGAAATTTCTACAGGTAGGACTTTGGTGGGAAACACTTTTCAAGGATGCAAAAGCATACGCTAGATCGTGCAACATTTGTCAATGGGTGGGCAAACCATCACGCCGAGATGAATTACCACTTCAACTGGTTAGAGATCTACAAGCCTTTGAGAAATGGGAAGTTGACTTCATTGGGCTCATCAACCCCACATCCAAACATTCGAAGGAAAGGTACATCATTACCGCAACCAACTACCTTAATTGGTGGGCCGAATCAGCAACAGTACAGGACTGTTCAACGAATACAGCTGCTAGGTTCATTTTCGAGAATATCATTACCCGCTTCAGATGTCCAAGGAGCCTAACCAGCGATCAGGGAGCTCACTTCATTCGCAACACTATAACAAAACTTACTACTAAATTTTTGATTCAGCATCACAAGAGCAATCCATATCACCCATAGGCCAACGGAATAGTTGAAGCCTTCAACAAAATCCTGGAAAATGGACTAACAAAGGTCTGTTGCACAAACCGAGAGGACTGGGATGAGAGAGTTCTAGAGGTATTATGGGCATACAGGACAACTACAAAGAAACTCCACAGATATACATTGTTCTAGTTGGTTTATGAAAAAGAGGCAGTGGTTCCTGCAGAGTTCATCACACCAAATCTGTACATCGCACAAGCCACATGTATGGCAGACAAAGAATCAGTGGCACAAAGACTTGTGGAGTTACAAGAACTTGACGAAACCAGATTTCTAGCCGATTTCCATCAATTGGTTGAAAAGGAAAGACAGAGGGCTTGGCATAACCAACACATCAAGACCAAAGTATTTGCACAAGAAGACAAGGTGCTACTCTATGACAGCCGATACTAGATGCACCCTGGCAAGATGTGCATGCACTGGTTGGGACCCTTCATAGTGGTGGAAATATGGCCATCAGGAGTAGTCCGACTTGCGCAACTAGATGGCATGCTACGACCGGGATGGGTGAACGACGCTCACCTGAAGCCCTACCTATCTCAAAACTAAGAAGAATGGGAGTCGCTCCAATCCAAACGAGCTTGTACAATAGTTAGATTTGAGTTTTTGTTTTCTTTCTGGAATTTTGTAAATTCAGTTAATAATGTCCATGTGCGCAGTGTTGCACCACAATACATAGTTTACCTGTTTTGTTTAAGTGTTGGTTGATACAGAATTTACGACTCAGCAGTACAGAACCTGAAGTATGAGAAATTCCAATGATATCCATCATTAAGGATGATAAGGACAACCCTTGTGGTTGGAGGCGCCCCGAATCCAAATCTAATCAGAGTTAAAGGCTACGCACACCCAGTCTAGTCACAACCTTTATTACTAGTCCAGCACCCCAATTTTCACCCGTTAAGCCATAAAGCCACATTATACCAAGATGCCATCGAACATTGCATTGAGACACCCACCCATCAAGTAGAAAGGTCTCAATTCAGCCACATCTCTATTTCACTCAAACGAGTAAATACTCAAATCACCCAATCGGATTTCCCTTGATTAAACTGTCCCATTGGACAACTCACACCCTGTTGCGTCCATACAATCATCATGAGGAGCAGTTATTGTTAAACTTACCCATTAAATCCAGACAAAAGACTCTCAGAACTTAGCCGAGAATGTATTGTTTTTAAAACCGAGCATAGTTATTTCCACACACAGCACTGTGAACTAGTAGAGACCTTTGCGAAAGCCAAAGACATAGCCTAGCTTTTATCTACCACAGACGTGTGAATGTCGATAGCTGCATCAAGCCGAAGCGCCATGACGAAAGAATCAGTACCAGACGAGATCTGCGACCCCCGGGTCGAGATAATAGGAGACCTCAAAGGGAAAATAGAGTTGTTACACATTATTTTCATCATCCCTATGACCGTTAATGATGTAAACCTATCTGATGCCTTTAGAGGGGTCAATGGCCTGAGTTCCTGAAGAGAGAAGGGAGAAGAACTTTTCCTGAGAAAAGAAGTTGCATTTCCCTTTGTAAAAACCCTGTAAAAAAGGAAGTTCATAGGTTGCTATATAGGCAGGGTGCGAGAATGCCTGATTCTCGCATATTGCACCATAGCTAGGGTGTAAGATGTTCGCATGTTGCTCTATAGGCAGGGTGAGAGAATGCCTACACGTGGGAAAAACAAGCATTTTCTCGAATCTTCTAGAAGGAGAAACTTCTATGGTGAGGTGGCATCCTAATGGTTTGGATCTTACTCACTTTCATGATTTAGTGGGATCATCCTAACCTCCTCACCTTATCCTCTTCAACTTATAAAAGGAGAGGAGTTCTCATGGAGAAAGTTAGCTTTTGGTTGGCTTGGAATTATTAGCTTGGTTAGAGTGGCTTTGAGATTTGCTTTGTCAGGATAGATTGTGAGTAGCTATCAGATCCATGGTCTCCGAATTCTTTGAGTGGAAGTGTGTGGGAAACGAAGGACAGTTGGAAGGGACCTTATGACATCAAGGCCATGGTTGTAATCTCTCTTTCACATTTAATACGATTCTTTCCTATAAATCTTGTTGCGTTTTATTGTATGATTCCTTGATCACATACATAGGTTTATATTGAGTTTATGCTATTACTATCGCTTTTGGTTGGCCTTGTTCTTTTGCAAGATCATCATTGTATGAGTATTGGATTAGAGCTAGGATGGTGATGGTGGGAGGAAGCGACATTTACATGGTATGTCACCCATCCCTCTTTATGTAGTAAATTCAATATCTAAAACTTAAGGAAAGCCTCATGTTCTGGTGTATTTTGTTCTAGATATAGGTGGATCTAGGGAGATCAGTTAGTGTCCGCACCTACCGATTAGTCCGATAACAAAATTGGCGACCATACTAGGGAATGGATTGTTTCCTAGTTAGTCTAGTTTCCCTTGCTTTGATTGCTTATTTTCTGGTCTCTGAGTCTATGGGAGATCCATCCAGACACTTTGGATCTAAAAGCTCACTCAAATTTAGTCCTTTTTCAAATTTTTGCTTGTTTACAGGCATTCTCGCACTGTACCCTTTAGTGGCCTACGAGAAACACCTGAGTTCGCACCCTGGTGTTAAGTCCAGTGCGAACTCCTCATAGTCAACCTTTGTTCAGCCTGTGAGAATCTTTGATTCTCGCACTGTAATACACTGCCAGCCTGCGAACTTGTTTGTAAAAAGTTTTGGAATGGGTCTTGTCATTTTTTGATGCCCAGTTTTTCTTTGAACAACTGGATTGAACTTTTGGAGCCTATATTGATCTGTTTACAGTCTTCTTGACATTCTTTGAGTTTCTTTTATCCACCTTTGCTTTGTTTGGTTTTGAAGGATTAGTCTCTTTCTTTGAGTGTCTTTCAATTACAAAGCGTGTGTTTTCTTTAGAATTGTTTAGGGAAAGATCGTATTTCTTCTGAATAGTTCGCTTTAAAAGAAAAGTATTAGTTTGGGTTTCTTTGTTTTAAGAAAGTTCATTATTGCTTTTAGTGAAAATTTTGAAATAAAAAGATTTAATTTCTTGCTTTATATTAGATTGGGGGAATCATTGCATTTGAAGTAGCGAAATTGCATGATTCTTGGCATTTTTTGGTCTTGGTGTAGAGATTACGTGTATTATGGGGGTCGCTTGAGAGGTATACCCATAATGATGAGTGGAAGCCTTTCAAGTTGATTTCGGGCTAGATACCCTGCCCTTGCATGTGTATCGGATTGTTGACTGTTTCCCCAGGCATCACTGTAGTGACTGGTAACCTTAGTGGCCTATCTCTCTAGGTTCTTACACAAGGTGACTGTGAAGGGGCAAGTCTTCACGGTACCTGGAATCGATGTTGGCCAAACTCACTCGGGCTCCTTGGAGGGTATACCCACGATTATGTGTGGGAACTTGTACCAAGGTGTAAGTCTATTAAGCAGGTCATCAACGTAACTTTTCCACTGGCTCTATCTCAGCCCCTTCTTACATTGTTCCCGCGATGTTGGATTTCATCACCAACTAGTGCGTTCATTGCAAGAAGGTTTTGTTTGTTTGCTTGCTTACTAGATTTTTAGCATGTGCTGTTTGTTTTCCTTAGGGGTCTCTAGATTGGATATTTATTTAATAGTGTCAGTTCCCGAAATGACCAATGAAGGAACCCCTGCTTCAGGGGAACCTTTTGTTTTTCCTTCTTATGGAAACATTGGTCCTCCTCACATCGCTACTTTGAGCCTTCTAGATCTCACCATTGGATTACCGGTATGGTTGTTTTCCACTCAGGTAATCTCGAATGCAGTTAGTGCTTCAGTCACAAGCACTTCCCCCCAAGACCATCAACCTCATGTTGATCCTTTACCTTCTTCACCAGTAAGGTCTTCTTCACCTTCTTCGCTTGCAATGTTGCCTTCCCTTTCATCTTCTTCATCGGGTGAAAGTTCTGAAGCTAGTAACCCGGTGACTAAGAAGAAGAAGAAAAGAAAGATTAAGAATAAGAAAGATAAGCGAGGGTCAAAACCTCCAACCATTGTCAAACATGTTGGAAAACAACCAATTACTGCTAATCGTGCTGGGAGTGTTGATGATTTCAAGATCACCCAAACAACTGATAAGCCCAAGTACCCTTGCAGGCTTTGTAAAGGTAGCCATCTTCTTAAGGAATGCCCTGGTTTATGTAAGGTTATAGAAGCATGGTCTACACATCCTGGCAAACCCATGTCGTTAGCCTCTGAACAACATGCTGATGATTTCCTGTCGACTAGTCACGATATAGTTGGGAAGAAGAAAAGTAGAGCCAAGTTCCCGTGTATGTTATGCAAAGGGAGTCATCTAACTCACCTTTGTCCTCATATGGATGAAGCCTCAAAATTACTAGAAGACATGATTGTTTCACAGCCTCAACTTCCAGCTTCTTATTGTAATCTTTCTCTCAACCCTCCAATAGTTGATAGAATGATCACTTCGGTCCCTTCATCGGTCAATCTGGTTGATCATGTCGTCAATCTGGTCGCGTCCTTAGTTGAACCAGTTGACAATGTGGTTGATCTGATCCCATCCTCGGTCAATCCCACTCTCCCTTCAGAAAGTGAAACCCAAGCGGTCGATCCGTTTCCACCTGTCGACCCCATTCTCCCCTTGGAGAATGAAACCCAAGTGGTCGATCCTACTCTTCCGCTAGAGAGTAAACCCGATATTGCCCATGTTTTTCTTGTTGATACAGAATCTCCCATGCTGAGGGGTATTCCTCCTTCTCCCATAGGACCCCCTCCAAGTAATGAGGCCATTCGTTTTGATTGGGGTGTGCTAACTGGACCTCGTCTTCCCTCTCACATTCCTTTCTAGATTACAGTACAGGTTTTTGGTCGAGACGTTCCTCAAACGCTAATAGATGAAGGTTTGTCTGTTAGTATTTTGTCCTCTTTTGCTTGGCAAGCTTTGGGTTGTCCTCCACTTGCGCCGGTTATGCAGAATCTATTAGCTTTTAACAGAAGAACTAGTCAGCCTTTAGGGACCCTTCCTCAGTTCCCTGTAACTTTGGGAGGGAAAACTGTCTTTATTGACATCATGGTAGTCCAAGACCCCTTGGATTTTTCTCTACTCCTTGGGCGGGATTATGTCTATGCCATGAAAGTTATTGTGTCTACTCTTTTTCATGTGATATCTTTCCCTCACGATGGACGGGTTGTGACTATCGATCAACTTTCATTCATTGACCCCACCTGGATTGCCTCCCTGAATGGTTCTTATATGCAAATGGTATTGCCCATGTCGTAGGTCAGTTATGTGGCGTTGTCGCCCATGGCTTCAACTTCTGATGACTTAGATCCAATAGTTGACATGGTGATCTCTTCGATAGGGTTGTTAGAGCCTGATCTCTTTACTCCTGTCGTGACCCTTGACATGGTATCCTTCCAGAGTGTGTTCCTTCCTTCCAGTGAAGACCTCTTGGAATCCATGACCGAGTTTTGTCCCTTGACATGGTGTCATTCTGGAGCATTGTCCTCTTGGAATCCATGATCAAGACAAGAGTTCCGAGGACAGTTTTTGTGTCTCTGAGGCAACCTCGTTAAAAAATGAAACAACGGTCTTTGAGCATAGTTTTCTAATTTCAAGCTCGCTAAAAAATAAAACCAATTCCGAAGATAGTTTTTGCGTCTCTGAGGCAACCTCGTTAAAAACTGAAACAAAGGTCTTTGAGCATAGTTTTCTAATTTCAAGCTCGCTAAAAAATAAAACCAATTACGAGGACACTTTTTTGTCTCTGTGGAAACCTCGTTAAAAAATGAAACAGAGGTTACGAGCATAGTTCTTATTTCTATGTCAAGCTCGTTAAAAAACTGAAATAGTTTCCCCCTCTCTATTTGAGTCAAGTCCTTCATCTAGTATTTGAAGCTTCATTTCATTGTCCTTTGTAGTTGGATGAAATGAAGCTTGGGGGAAAATACTCTCAGCCTCTGGACTTCATGCTAAAGTAAAGTTGCTAGCTTCTTAAGCTGGGGGCTAAGTACCAACCATCCATGTGTTATGCGTTGGGAAGTCGCAAGCATAGTTTTATATGGTTCAAGCTTGTGTAAAAATGAAACCACTTACCTCAAGCATAGTTTGCTATAGTTCAAGCTTGTGTAAAAATGAAACCAGGTTCAAGCATAGTTTTGTTTAGTTTTTAAGCTTGTGTAAAAATTAAATCTATTACAAGCATAGTTTTGTTTTGTTTTAAAGCTTGCGTAAAAATGAAAACAATCCCGAGCTTAGTATTTGTTCTTTCTCATGCTCGTGCTCATAAATATGTGAGAATGTAACCGAGTATACTTTTATCACTTTTCCGTACTTGTAAAGGTTATACGAAAAAGGAACCCACTAGAGTTCCCTTTAAGCTCTTTTTAGACTCTCTAAACATGAAAAGATTGCCGAGCGACCTTGTTCTTTTCACGCTCGTTAAAGTATTTGAAGAAAACGTCTGTTGAGCGATAGTTTATCTCTTTTTTGATCTCATCAAACTACTTTACAAAAAAGGAACTGAGAGAGTTCTCTTTAAGTGTTTTTCAGACTCTTTAAACATGAAAAACCTTTGAGTTTTCTTTCTTTGGACTCGTTAAACAAACATTGAAAGGCCCATACGAGACCGAACCACTCCTTCTTAGGGTTCGTTAAACATACTCCAAGGGACTCATCTGAAGGATGAGCTTACATTTCAAGCATATGTTATCCTCCTCAAGCTTACGTAAAAATAAAGAGGTACTCGCCAGAAATGGTGGGGGAAAAATTGGAAAAGAAATGTATCTAAACCTGTATTCTGTGGAAGAGTCACTTTTGAACATGACACCCTTTCACTCACTTTGTGTCTAGGTTGGAAAATCCACTTGTCTCCTGATCATACTTCTATAAACATTACAAATTGGTCTGTGAATTCTATTGTTGAGTCATTATTTTCAGAGACAGTTGTCATGTCGTCAATATGTTCAAAAAGATGTCCAACCTGAAAAGGCTTCTATTGCGTCGTCCATTTCTACATTCTTTAAGCCTTCTATTGCGTCAACCATCCCTGAGTCAGTCCTAAATCACTTGTTACTCTGATCTACATCAAATCTTGTTACTTGTTTCGTGTCATTGATGTGGGATACATTAAGACCCTCCTGTGATGAGTCTTTTCCTGTCGACTTCAACTCATTATCCAGGAATTAGAATTAGAAACTAATTGGTACCTTGGAACTTGCATGCCTCAATGGAAGGTTTCCTCGCTTTCGACAGTGGGTTTTCATTATTGACCCCTGATCGGGAGATTCCTTCGAGTGTTCGACTTCATCTCATTAAGTCACATTCATTGGATTGTACTAGTATACCTTGGGAGTCATTGACATTAATGGTGATTTCCCTCGCACTTTTTAACGGTATACACTAATGACCGGTAATGAAGTGGTTTCTACCATGTTCGACTTCGACACATGTATTCGCATGGTTAGATTCGTACTATAGAGTGGTGGAGATGAAGACCCTGGATCTTTTCTGACAGATTCAGGTTGCATTGGAGTATATTCAGTGTATTGTTACATAGATCCACATTGTATGTCTGGTGGCTATGTTCAAATTTGAGTCCTTAACACATAGATCCACAGTGTATTTTTGGTGGCTATGTTCATATTTGAGTCATATCGGCATGGATCCACAGTGTATGTTTGGTGGCCATGACCTGTCTTACTTGACATGGATCTTTGCATGTCGACATTTATGCTTTGAGTCATTTGTATTTTGAGTATGGGAATGCCTACCTCAATGATGATATATTATTGTACTGTATTTCCTTGTTTGTTGGCAGGTTTCCGACTGACTGTTCCTTGTTCCCTACACACACTCGACAAAGTATTTCAGCTATCACTCTGTTCTAACTTCATACTTTGGAGGGCTCTCTGTTACACATTATTTTTTTCATCCCTATGACCGTTAATGATGTAAACCTATATGTTGCCTTCAGAGGGGTCAATGGCCTGAGTTCCTGAAGAGAGAAGGGAGAAGAACTTTTCCTGAGAAAATAAGTTGCATTTCCCTTTGTAAAAACCCTATAAAAAAGGAAGTTCACAGGTTTCTATATAGGCAGGGTGCGAGAATGCCTGATTCTCGCAGGTTGCACCATAGCTAAGGTGCGAGATGTTCGCAGGTTGCTATATAGGCAGGGTGCGAGAATGCCTACATGTGGGAAAAACAAGCGTTTTCTCAAATCTTCTAGAAGGAGAAACTTCTATGGTGAGGTGGCATCCGAATGGTTTGGATCTTACTCGCTTTCATGATTTAGTGGGATCATCCTAACCTCCTCACCTTATCCTCTTCAACTTATAAAAGGAGAGGAGTTCTCATGGAGAAAGTTAGCTTTTGGTTGGCTTGGAATTATTAGATTGGTTAGAGTGGCTTTGAGATTTGTTTTGTCAAGATAGATTGTGAGTAGCTGTCAGATCCATGGTCTCCAAATTCTTGGAGTGGAAGTGTGTGGGAAATGAAGGATAGTTGGAAGGGACCTTATGACATCAAGGCCATGGTTGTAATCTCTCTTTCACATTTAATATGATTCTTTCCTATAAAGCTTGTTGCGTTTTATTGTATGATTCCTTGATCACATACATAGGTTTATATTGAGTTTATGCTATTACTATCGCTTTTGGTTGGTCTCGTTCTTTTGCAGGATCATCATTGTATGACTATTGGATTGGAGCTAGGATGGTGATGGCGGGAGGAAGTGACATTTACATGGTATGTCACCCATCCCTCTTTATCTAGTAAATTCAATATCTAAAACTTAAGGAAAGTGTCATGTTCTGGTGTGTTTTGTTCTAGATATAGGTGGATCTAGGGAGATCATTTAGTGTCTGCACCTACCGATTAATCTGATAACAAGAGCACATCAATCTGCTCAACCTTGACCTCACAGATTCATCTTTGTTCCCACAGATGCACCCAGATGTCTTTTGGGAGTTAACCCTGGATGGAAATGGAGATATAAAGTTTATACTAAGAAAGGAGTTCATTAATTTGTTTAACTCCACCATCATGAACCTCATAGATTTACCAGTCTTCGGCACCACAGGCAACATTGCGCGCTGCACAAAAGTTTTGATCAACAGGGTGCACGACCGAAGCCTATGGATGGATAAGCACTATCCAATCCATGCATAGGACATCCAACAGCTTACTGGACTATCGTTCGAAGGCAAGGATGTGTCAAAAGGATTTTGGGGACCTAGTAAGCATGGGAAGAAGAAAGGCGAACTTAGCCTGTACGAGAAGTTTAACACCAAGCAAGGAAAACGCACAATAGTCACCGAGCCAATATTACCCGAACCAGTCTGGACTGACTGCTACATCATAGCCAACAAGGTTACGAGGTCCTACTATAAGGGAGAATTCACCCTGGATGCGCTATCTTTTGCCAACTTTTGCAATCAAGGAGCAGTATGCAACTGGTGTAGTTTCCTACTGGAGGAACTACTCATATCTTGTGAGGAGGCACAAGAGAAAGGAGGCACCTTTGCCTATGGATACCTACTTGTGGCATTCACAATGCTCAAATGGAAGTCACCAGTGGGCCAACAACCGGCAATACCAGACAAATGGTGTCTAGCGAAGATGTTTGAGCCATGGCAGTCCAAACCAGACTTAGAAAACATAGCGCTCAATGACGCAACATTTGCCAAATGGTACAATGCTATGATTGACGCAACACAGAGGTCAAGCATTCCACAAGAGATCCTCAATAATAACACGAGGAATATTTCATTTGGCATGAACCAACACAGTACATTTGTTTGGCCGAGGCATGCTGGCCAGGAATGTTTTCACACATAGATGCTACCTTTTTATCTGGATGAAGAAGCTTTCGACAAGGAGGTCATGTCATAGCTAGGAGTTAAATGCAACCCATGAAAAACAGGCATGCACTATATTTTGCCACTCGAGCTGCTCAAGAAGAAAGACAAGGAAGAAGGAGAGGGACCAAGCTCAGACCCCGAACAAAAGAAGCTAGATGCACTGGTACAGACTGAATCCGAGGTGGAGGAAGCGGCACAGCTATTGGTGCAGAAAGAAAGAGTGGCCTGTTGTAAGCTGTCAGATGATGCCATGCTATCAGCAGCATAGGTTAATCAGATCATGGGCTTTGTACTTAGGACCGAACCGTTACAAATGAAGCAAAGAACTGGGGTCTTGCTGCACAAACCCCTAAACCAACAACCCCTTACATCTATTGCTCCTCGTACCCACGCCATGAGAAAAATCACCCCTATCATTAATATCCAAGATGACCCAGAGCCTGAAACATTCCTGTCCACACCCATCAATGAGCAGCCTCCACCACCACTCCAACTACCAAATCTCCTCACCACCACCCCACATCATACCAAAAATTTAGAGCTGATGCAGTTTGACCACCCAGAGATGGAGGGGAGACAAACCCCATAGACAACTAGCTAAGTCACCAAGCCCAGCTCAGAAATTTCCAACCTCGACCCCAAAGCCACAGAGCAAAGTACTATACTAGATGTTTAGAACCCAAGCACCCAGGAACAACAACACGAGTCATCAGCACAGGATGAAGACACCAGAAGCACAAAAGAGTCGGAAGCTGACTGTGACCAATGAATCATCTCACCACCTAAGGGTGAGGAGGCCCAAGAAACCATCATGCATGATGCAGAAGTACCAGAGGACACGGAGATACTGGACATGCCTAAAGAACCAGACTCAATGATGGCACAGGATATAACAACTACGCGAGCGCAAATGGAGCAAGTCCTCCAGAACCCCCAACAATGTGTAGAATTGGTGCATCTCTGCATCACTAGAGCAGAGGTACTGGCTTCTTCCCGAAGATCTAAGACTAAGGATCGCACTAGCGCCACATACAAAGGAGGAGGTAGAAAACTATTTAGACCACTCAACGGCTAGCGAACTCCCTCTATAGATGAGAGTACCTACTAATGCAGCTCCTTCAGCTACAAACCTGGTACAGTGGCCATCATCGCAATTATTTGGGTTAATCAGACCCTCCACAGACCAACTAGAGAAAAGACTCCAGGATGCCGAGAGCTCAGCTAAGATCGCCTGACAAGAACGGTTAGTTGAACAAGCATGTAGAATAGAGGAGAAACGCGACAGGATTCTAGCCAGCACAAACTGGAAAAGGTCCGGGAAAAACTTGCAGAAACCTGGCCCGAGATCCGGAAAGTTGCGACTGACCTACCAGAAGCCAACAAGATAAGAGAACCAGAGCAAAAAATTGAACTGATATAAATGGCATGGACACATCTCGCGAAATGCACAGAGCAGATGTAAGAAAAGTTACAATAAGTCCAACAAGAAGCAGAACAATAACCTTGGCAGCTTCAGGAACAAATGCAAAGGGTAATATTGCAAGGTAACAATGTCCGAGTGGCACTACACAAATAGACCACAGACTGCACTAGAATATTTAAGGAAGTCATTGATTGGATGGGTATCATCGCTCAATGAAATCAAGTCTTGGAGGAAGTTAGCACAAAGATCCAGGTGCTCAATGACGAAGTTGCAGTCATAATGGACCCCATGGAGCAGCAGCAAAATTTTGACCAAATTTAGTAGGACGACAACGAACTAAATTCCCTCTACGAAGCACAGTCATTAGCCAAGAAAGAGTTGCGTGAGTTTTGACCGGTGATTCAAAGCACCTATATGTAGATGCACCAGGTCGACGCAACAGCTGACTCCGAATGGAACTTGTTGGTTGCAGCTAAAGCAAATGAGTACAGCAAAGAGACAACCCAACAATTCCTGGCCGAGGCATCACTCCTTGCCCAAAAATGGCAGAACAAAGTTGAAATATTTTACAAAGTAAAGCACAGAGCATTAGAGCTCGTCCCAGAATTGGGCCCTTCGTTTGAAGAAGTGAAAGAAGAAAACACACAAACAGAAGAGCTCAAAGAAGAGGAAAAGCCAGATAAGGGAAAGAAACAATTGCTCCTCGAGAATGTGAAGGAACCAAGTGCTTGACTCGATGACGATTCAAGGGTTGTGGTCGGAGCCTGTTGGGCCCTTCGTTTTTGAGAAAAGAATTGTGCAAGTGTTGGTCGCGCAACCTCCATTAGAGGCTGGAAGGAAGAACTATAGAAAATAGTTGCGGAAGCTAGCACAACACCAGCTAAACAACAGATAGTTGGAACAGAACAAGAAGATGTGCAAGAAGAACAAAAAGACATAATCCAGCTATATATAGGAAAAAGTATAATTGTAAAAGGGTTGGATTGGTTAATTGTTTGTTGAATGGGTCGATTCAATCAGTGGATGAGTTCACTCATTCATTTTGGTCATTAGTTGATATTGTTAGGTTGAGTAGTGTCTATCAGAGTCATGTCTATGGACATTGCTCAAGGTTTTGTGGTAAATCAAGAAGGGAAGAGTCTGTAATGAATGCTACCTACTGGATGGGAAATCAGGACTTTGTGGCCGACGACTGGAGACAAGAGTCTGGAATGTACTTTCTATGTAATGTTGAGTCTGTAATGTAAGAAGTATCTTTAATGATGATATAAAGAAGGGCTAAATTTTCAAATCGGATGTGTCTTTACATTGTTTCTTAGGCATTTCAGTCTTCCTGTATAGCTTCTGAATTACAATTGTTGTTCTTATGGTTAACTGATGCTCACAATATCAGTAGGTTTGGTTCTTGCATTTAGATGTTTTTGATCTGATAGCGTTTCTTGCGCAAGGACTGAAGTAAGTTTTGAACACTCCATGGATCTTTTGTAGTCTTCTCCCTACCCTTACCTATCTCTATGTCTCAGCAGCGCTACGGGTGAGACTTCTTCTCTTCGAAGAAGATGAAAATGCCAGCGCTCTAGACTACACAGTGCCTTTTGTTGGTAACCTGAGAAGGACCCTGGTGTGACCAAATTTGTGCCAACAACATGGTTCAGATTTATTGGTACAGTTTTAAAGTGGTATATCTCATAGTGATAGTCTGACAATGGTTCCATCATTATGCTTCTACTTCAGGGCAGTTGGACGGGGCAAGGACAAGTGGTTGTAGCCACCCTCCGGTTGTAGTTGGAGAACATAGGGGGTTGTAGCCTCATTCTAGTTGTAGCCAGAGAATTGGGGAGTTGGAGCTTCCCTCAGGTTGTAGCCTGAGAAACTAGGGGGTTGGAGCCTCCTTCCAGTTGCAGCTGGAAAACAAAGGAAGTTGGTGCTTCCAATGAATGTAATTCTTCAAAACATATAAGAAAAATCATAATGTGGTTTTCTCCCGATTTGGGTTTCCATGTAAAACACTGGTGTACTATGTATGTGTGTGATTGTTTATTTCTTACTGCTCATTATTGGATAATAACTCTACATTTATATAACATTTGAAGAAAAAGTATTGTAATTACACTATTACTGATTCACCCCCCTCTTAGTAGTCCAACAATTGGTATCAGAGCAGGTTCCTTTAGAAATCAGTTTAACCACTGAAAGGTAGATTGTGGAGAGTACCAACTCGTATAAAAATGGAATACCACAGTTTGATGGACATAAGTATTCTTTTTGGAGCATAAGGATGAAGACATATATACAGGAACAAGGATTTCAATTTTGGCAATCAATTGTAGATGGATACACAACACTAGCAGTTCCACCAACAAATGACAAAGCAGTGAAACTCGGTGAGAATAATTCCAAATCCAAAAATGCACTTTTGAATGGTTTCAGTGATACGGTATTCACCAAAGTTGCACATTGTAAATCTGCTAAAGAAATTTGGAACAAGCTTCGAAATATTTATGAAGGAGATTCAAAAGTCAAAGAAGAAAAACTTCAAACTTACAGAGGTTAGTTCGAACAACTAAAAATGAAGGAAGATGAAGATATCGCAGCCTACTTCTTACGATTCGATGAAACAGTGAATGCAATCATAGAATTGGGAGAAGAAATCGAAGAATCTGTAATTGTTCAAAAGGAACTAAGATCTCTTCCTATGAGATTCAACCCTAAGATATCAACACTAGAAGAAAGATCGGATCTAAACTCAATACGCATGGACGAATTACATGGAATCTTCACAACATATGAGATGAGAATTGAACAGGAAAATCCAGATGTAAAAGAAGCAGCCTTCAAAGCATACAAAAGATCAAAGCAAAAGAAAAAGGAACAAGAAGAATATAGCAACAGCAGTGACATCTCGAACGATGATGAAGAAGTGGCCAACTTCATTAAAAGACTGAACAAGGGAACCAACGGTAGGTACAGAGGTAAGCTTCCTTTAATTTGTTTTAATTGTGATGGTATTGGTCATTTTGCTAATAAATGTCCCCATAAGAAAAAGAGAAATGATGAAGGTTACTCAAAAGGAAGACAAACATATAAAGGTAAAAGAACTACAAAGAAAGTTTTCAAGAAAAGATTTTGCACCAAAGAAGACATCTCATCATCAGATGAAGATGAAGTCAGTGACAGTGAAACAGGGAGAGTTTTATTCATGGTAGTAGAAGACTCTGATAAAGAAGACTCCGAAGAAGAATATGAAGAAACATATGAAGAAGAAATTGAAGAGGCAGAAGTTGACTTCCGAGAAGAATTAATGAGTTCCATAGAAGTTATCAGAAGATAAAAGAAGAAAAACAAAAAACTACAAGCAGAACTAGATAAGAAAAAAGACATTCAAGAACTAGAACAAATGATCACAAAATAGAAGGTTCAAATAGAAGAAGATAAAATAATTGAAGAAGCACTCAAAGAAAAACTTGAAGGAAAGGACAGGATCATTGGAAACTTGGAAGCAGAGATTGTCACACTAAGAAAAGATATTCAAAAGAAAAATATGCAGAATAGCTCAAAAGTTCTGGATGACATTATCATCGGTCAAAAATCTCATATTGACAAGTCCGGAATTGGATACAAACAGATAGAAAAGGGATCAATCTCCAAAACAACAGAGCAAGAAACAAATCCAAAAAGCTATGTAGAAACAATAAAAGGGGATAAAAATATATACAAGGAAGATTACATGGACACTCCTCCACCGAGAAGATTCAGATTTCAGAATCAACAACAGATAGACAGGCCTCAAGAAGAAGAAGGATTCATAAGAGCACCTCCTTTCAAAAGATCTTCATACCAAGTATCAAACTATATTCTTTGGTTTATGTTATGCATGTAATACTTTTGGACATAAAGCTGTAAATTGTAGAGATAAAAACAGGAACAATAACTACTTTGAGAGCCATACACAAAGGGGTTATTCAAGAAGATCTAGTGAAACACAGAGAAGAAGTTACAACATGTTTGAATATTTGAGCACTGAAGTGGAATGTTACAAATGTAACAATTTTGGACACATGGCCAAAAATTGCAGAATGACAGTCCCTCCTAAAGAACCTCAACAGAGTCACAAACAAGAACCCCAGAAAACAACATGGATAAGAAAGCAAGATCAGTATAGCAATGAAGAATGCACAGTTTCTCTACAAGCTAAACAGAAAAAATGTGGTTGGTATGTTAATTGTAGATGTTCAAAACATGTGACAGGTGATAGAGACAAGTTTCTTACATTATGAAAGGAAAGAGATGGATCATTCTCCTTTGGAAATGATGATTCAACCAAAATCATTGGAAAAGACACAGTCCGAATTGGGAACAAGAATGAAAAGGCAGAAAATGTTCTACTAGTAGAAGATATGAAACATAATCTTTTAAGTGTGAGTCAAATGTGTGACCAAGGTCATAAAGTTACTTTCGATTCA
>ML798327.1:64011-82442 GCA_009831015.1 Picea engelmannii | reverse complement strand
AGTATCTGTTATAGCAAGATTTGCCTCACCATTGCTATATTGCATAGAGGGCCTTTTTCCATTTCCCTATGTAGACTTGTCACCCCTTTTTTGATGAATCCAGAACTAAAAATATACATTTTTTCACATATACGCTCCATATCTGTTATACAAGATGCATATACATTGGCTGCTCCACTACAGCCCGCATACATCGAGATTTGTGCCATAAAATACAAAAATGAGGCTGGGTTTCCATGTCACAACAGGTGATCTCTGAACCTTGGCCTTCCACATACTGGAAATGTTCTGACTCGGCCCTTCAGTTTCATTATGAAGGCTATAAGAGCACAATTTCAAGCTATGGAAAAGGAGGAGAAAGCATTCAACTTTGAGAACAAAGTTACTCTGGAGAAATTGCTTCATATTGAGTCTGCATGCCTTTGTCCCTCAAGTCTGAACACAGTGTTCATCCCCCAAGCTCTTTCCCTATTGTTGAGAGGACCTCATTGCTTCTTTTTTACGAGCTTGCCTTTGGTAGAGGATTGAAGTGGTGGAGACCCAGTTGGAAGGAACTTGGTTTCTTGGTTTTGAACTGTGCCAACACGAAAGTATATAAAGTTGTCACTTCAACTGATCAATTATTAATAGAAATACTCCTTTCCCGTCCTATTGGTATCTTGCAAATATATGATTATTATCCATGGGCATGTTTTTAATGTTTATTAATGGATTGTGATCTCTAATGTGCTAACCCCTTTATATTATCACTATGTACTTGCTCTGCTTGTTTGTTGAGAATTCATTGCAGGTATACACCTTTGGGTCAAATTGCTCAACGATGAAACATCATCAAATGTTGGATCGAGGTAGGCCTCTTTATTATCTTGCACATTAGTTTGTATAGCATATGTTGGAATTGAGTTGATTTCTGCAGTCATACCTATCTATTGTGGTTTACCCTTGGCCATAGAGAGTTTTTCCCTCGTAACAGAAATGGCAACTCCACTGGGGAGAGATCTTCCTTCTAAGGGTTGAAGTACTTTTTCTTCTTACATTGCTCTTTTTCCTTTGTGTTTCTTGTCGTATCACTGCTTGATAGATTCTGTTCATTCTGGGTCTGAGTTTTTAGCCTTTTGCCCTTTCTTAGCCTTGTTTTAAAGCCTATACGCCCCTTTTTCCTTGACAGTCGCGTATACACGCTTGTTGTCTCACTGCAAGAAGCATATATACGCTTTGTTCTCATGAAAGTCGCGTATACCACTTTCCCTTGCTTGTTTGCTTGGTTTAGTGACTTCTGGGTGGGATTTGAAGATTGTTGAGCCTTCTTAGGTCTTTGTAGTGCCTGTTGAGATTATCTGGGATGACAGGAAACCTGTTTGGAGTTGAATTTTTGGGCGTAGTCTTTCTCTTTTTTTTTTCATTTTTGATTTGTCCTTGTTCTTTGGGCTGCTTGCTTGGCTACTTGGTATTCTTCTCGAGTTATTGCTTTTATACACAGTAGCATTTATATATCAGGTTGCTTATCGGTCCATGCATTTTCTTTTTAGTATATTGAAAATACAAAAAAATAGGCATTTTGCATTGGTTGGTATTTTTGTCTTTGAACCTTTATCATTAGCTTAGTGCATTTAGTGAAAGGTTGCATTTTACTTCTGAATTGCAGAGTTGAGATTGAAGACTACACTGTTTTTATTATCATATCATTCATTGAAAAGTTAAAGATAGACTTTGCATTATATTCATATTTATTTTCTTGCAGAGTCATAACATCATGAGTTTCACTTCCATACCCTTTTGAGTAATCACGACCAATAAAATTTATGCTTTAAACTAAAATTTATTAGTCACGATTTTATTTTTAGGGTGCACAAACTAGCTTAGGATTTAGTGCCTTGGAATAGGATTTTGTGAGTAAACTTCTCCAAGGCAATTAAATCAACATATGTGTCTGAGACATGGAGTTGAGAAGTCCATTGTATAATTGGTAATATCAGGAGGCTCCACTCACACCTGAGTTAATCACGAGGTCACGCGAAGTTAGTTGAAGGGATAACCCTTGGATACTCACCTAGCGTCAGAGATATTTCTGTGGATTTATTCGTATTTGGGGATCTTGCTAGTACCCATACCTCTATGAGAGGCGGTGCTTTAAAGGTTTCGGGATTTGCTACCCTGCCCATACGGTGATCCAGACTTACGATTTCTCTCCTGTGCATTAGTTATACAGTGGTTTATTAGTTGTTTGACTTAGGTATCTCATAGGTTACTTGCAGGGATTATTCTTCTTGTACCCTGAGTCAGATAAGGGTCAGACAACACACAACTTTTATGGAGGATTACCTCTCTAGGGGGATCTGATCGACTGGTTGTTAAGCCTACGAGGGCCCTTATAACTGATTTTGTTGCCTCTAAAATTTAGCAAGGATTCTCAAGTCCCTCTTGGACGAGGAATACCTTCTTTAGCGAGGGAGGCCACTCAGCCACTTTAGCCTGTTTGCATGCATATTGTCCGTTTGACTTTTTTGTATGATCTTTGACTACTAGTTGGCCCTAGGAGTATGTTTTGGGTTTCATTATCATGGACAGTGGAGTTTCTTTTACTCCCTCATTCACCACTTCCCACACTATGATGCCTGCTCATTTCATGGGGATGAACCCTTCCTTTTTTTACAATGGTATGCACAATTACAATGCTCAGTCCACACCTTGGGTCTCTAGTCATTTTTATGTTGATATGCCTTCTAATGTGAAACCCTCTCCCTGGTTCGCGTATATGAATCCTAGCATTGGATCCAGGGGTGCCATAGCTCCCATGCCCACTTCTTCTTTTGATATGAGCCATGTCCCCATGGGAGGTTGGAATCTTCCCCCTTATGGATCCAATACTAGCTATTCTCTTTCAGGAGCTAGTGCTAAGATGGGTGCCTATTCCAATTATTAGACCCCACCCATGTATCTTTCATCCTCCATGTTCGTCCCTTTAAACACTTTTTCCATGACAGGTCCTCAAGTACCCCCAAGTATTTCATATGGGGAGAATCAATTTTACGGTTCAGGCTACCCTCTTTATGGGATTCCTTCACAAGGGGGAAACATATATCCTCACTCAAATAATTCTTATCATACCTCGATCTCATCGCAAACCTTAGTGATGATGCCCGTCCAAACCTCTTCGGGCCATTTTGGCATAAACCCCCACTTTTCTGAGCAGGGACAGTGGGTACACCAGGATCCTTTCTGGCCTGCAATGTTTCAAAACCAACCTTTCCCCAGACCTTGGAATAAAATGTCGCAATCTATCACTAGCCCAATCACTGTTAGTCACATTGGTGCTCCATCACCAACCTCTTCCAGTCACATCAAAGATGGGTCGATATTTTCTACAAATTATGATGAAAGATCGCACCTAACCTCTGCCAATCATGTTGGGGGCACCATCCTCTTCACCCCGAATCATAGTCGTGTCACGTCTCCAGCTTCTATTCGTCATATAGGAGACGAATTTATTTCCCCGGGTAGTCACATTGAGAAGCCCAGATGTCTCAGACGTAAGCCTATATTCTTTTGCAGGACTTGTGAAGGAAGTCACCTTACTCGTTTGTGTCCGGCAACTGCCAAGATACCAGAAGCATGGGGCTCACCCAAAATCCCTTTGGATTCTGAGACACCCACGGTTTCTCCTCACACCACTTCTCCTTTTATGATCTCGGTGGTCCCACCACCGTGACCACCCCCCCGACCTCACCCCTTTTGTCGAGGGTGAAGCGTCTCTTGCCCCTGTTGCTATGCATCCTCTTCAACCTATAATTGAAGAAGTGACCACACCAATGCAATTTCTAGTCAATCCTACTCTCCCTGAAGAGAATGATGTACCTTTCAGTCATTTCATCAACATTCTAAAGCCTCCCCCTTCTGAACCAAAGAGATTTATTCGTCCCCCGAATTATCTCCCTCCAAGTCTTGACGAGGTCCCCTTCGATTGGAACAACCTGATGGGGCATCCCATACCCCCACCTATGTATTTTCCATTAAGAGACATTATTCGAACCATTATGGAGACTATATCCTCTGTTAGCACTTTCTCCTCCTCAACTTAGAGAGCTTTGGGTTTTCCCAAGCTTTTGTCAGCTATCTGTAAGGTACTGATTTTTGGTAGAAGACCGGGATGGGAGCCTTGGCCTCCCCCTTTACATGTTGATTAGAACAACAAAAACAAGTCTTAGTTAAGCTCTTTTTCGACTCGTCTAAAAAATGAACATATTGTTGAGTGATTTGTCCCTTTCACACTCGTTAAAAATGGATTTGAAAGGTCATGAGTCTTAGTTAATCTCTTTTCCGACTCGTTATCAAAAATAGAAAAGATTGCCAAGTGACCTTGTCCTTTCACACTCATAAATTGGATTTGAAAAGACGTCTATTTGGCACAAGTTTACCCCTTTTTCACACCAAGTAGACTAAAAGTCATAAAAAAAGACATTTTTTGGTGTTAAGTTGTGATTGCATCTCATGCCCTCTCTTGCAGTATTGAGCCTTTAGTCAGTTATCGCTTTTTGTTATAAACCGTTTTCTAAGCAGTTATTGCATCCTCAACCAAGCAAAGCCTTGTTTATATCCTTCGCAATTTGACACCCTATACACTGGAGGGAACATCACCCCGAGTGTCCATCTCCCACATGATTTTCCTTCCATTGAGCATAGGTACGTTCCACTGCTGGAACTAGTTTTTTCTTACTCACGACACTCGTTCCCTCCTCTGTATCACAACATTCATTTGTTATGAAAAAAAAAAGGACGGGCGGGAAGAGAGTACTATATTATAATTGGAAGAAGTCGTGTTGCCTTTGAACAGAGCACAAAGTTATTGAGTCCTTGCATCATCATAATTTTGGGTTTAGCATGGCCTTAGGAAGCTGATATCGCTATAGAGTTTTCTCTACCGACTGGTTACTCTTCCAGTCCCTATAGAGAATGTTATGGATGCCTCCTGCATATAACAGTCACATCATTAAATCTATGCTGCCAGAGTCCACCATATGTCTCATGCTTTTGTTTAAAGGAAGTATATCAACCTGTGTCAGCTACTCCTCAGAAATATTGACTTTGCATGTCGGCCATACTCTCAGTTTATCTCAAAATCACATGATACTATGGTCTTATCATGCTCCCTGGCCCTACTTTTATCATTGGTAGGTCACCTTGAACCCAACAGTCGACATTTCATCATTAGTCGTTGATTGGGTGGTTTCCCTTGTGTTCTATGGCAAGACATCTATTCACACTTTGGGATTCGTGTAGTGTCTTGGATTCCATTAACCTTATTGGTGGTTTCCTTGCCTTTGTCAGCAATTTTCATCATTGGCTGCTATTCAGAGGGTCGTTGGTTCATGAACATGTTCTTCGTCCGATCTCCACCAAATCATGAAGCTCCTGCTTTGTTCCTTGTGCTGACTGATGAGATATGTCTTAATGCTCTCCTTTCAACGGGTCTCTTTCCATCAACTTTAGCTCATTTATTCTAGATATGAGACCTAGAGTTTTATGAGTACCTTGAGGCTTGCAGTCATTAGTGGAAGGCTCTCTCGCCATTGACAGATGGGAATACATCAATGTCTCTTGATCAATGGATTTCTCAAGTGTTCGACACCGACTCCTTTATTCACACTTACAGAAATTTACTCGGTGCCTTGATACCTACTTTCATTATTGGTAGGTTGTCTCACGTTTTTTAATGGTATACCTCAATGACCGGTAATCAAACGATGTCTCATCGTGTTCGACCTCAACTCCTTTATTCACATGATGTAGACTTGCACCCTTGGCGGATAGTGTAGAAGACTTGAAGACATCACTATGTGGCCACAAATTTCCTGAGCTGTTGCTTCCCTTTCATTGGACCAACACCTATTTGACTTCAATGATCATAGGAGACCAAATTATACTCCATGGTATACAGATATCTTCATATTGATTTTGAGACTAGTTTCACTGGGCCTTGTTCGTGACTATGACAACTTTTGGCATGTAACCACATTTGTATTTTCCTATTCGTGGCCATGAACACTTATTTGGTATATTTTCCACATGGATCTGCATTGTATTCTTGACAGCCATGTATGCAAAGTCAGTACATAACGTAATGAGAAATTGAGTTCGTCCAGATGGTTCTCTACCACTCAACTTCTGGGTTATTTATAATGTATTTCGACCATCGCAGATACTCCTCTGATCTCACACATTAGGGGGCATCTGTTATAGCAAGATTTGCCTCACCATTGTTATCTTGCACAAAGGGTCTTTTCCATTTCCCTATGAAAACTTGTCACCCCTTTTTTGATGAATCCAGAACTAAAAATATACATTTTTCCACATATACGCTCCCTATCTGTTATACAATATGCGTATACACTGGATGCTCCACTAAAACCTGTGTATATCGGGATTTGTGCCAAAAAATACAAAAATGAGGTCGGGTTTCCATGTCCTGACATGAGATCTCTGACACTTGGCCTTCCACATACTGGAAACATTATAACTCAGCCCTTCAGTTTCATTTTGAAGGCTATAAGAGCACAATTTTGAGCTATGGAAAAGGAGGAGAAAGTATTCAACTTTGAGAGCAAAGTTACTATGGAGAAATTGCTTCATATTGAGTCTGCATCCCTTTGTCTCTCAAGTCTGAACATAGTTTTCATCCCCCAAGATCTTTCCCTATTGTTGAGAGGACATCATTGCCTCATTATTACAAGCTTTCCTTTGGTGGAGGATTGAAGTGGTGGAGACCCAGTTGGAAGGAACTTGGTTTCTTGGTTTCGAACCATGTCAACATGAAAGTCTATAAAGTTGTCACTTCAACTGATCAATTATTAATAGAAATACTCCTTTCCCATCCTATTGGTATCTTTCAAATATATGATTATTATCCATGGGCATGTTTGTAATGTTTATTAATGGATTGTGCGATCTAATGTGCTAACCCCTTTATATTATCATTATGTACTTGCTCTACTTGTTTGTTGATAATTCATTGCAGATAAATAGCTTTGGTTCAAAGCGCTCAATGGTGGAACATCATCAAACGTTGGATCAATGTAGGCCTCTTTATTATCTTGCACATTAGTTTGTATAGCATATGTTGGAATTAAGTTGATTTCTGCAGTCATACCTGTCTGTTGTGGTTTACCCTTGGCCATAGAGAGTTTTTCCCTTGTAATAGTATCAACTATGTCCATTGGGCGACTATGATAGATCGCGTCTCCTGACTGATCAAGGTTGCAGAATATGCTATCCATATCAGTGTCAAGTTCCATATTCTCACTCTCAATTTCAGGCTCTTCTGCCTGCCCTACAATTTTTTTTCTCTTTTTCTCCACGGGAAGCTTGTGAGAACTATTAATTTTAGGATTAGGAGGGTTGTTATCTCCTCCTCCATTTGAAGAAATTTGGGTTGATTTGTTACTATGGTAGTTCGTTTGAGTGATGCTCTGAGATTTTGTGCTTTGCGGTGATTGAACACTCTGCTCACCGGGGCCTTTTCCCAAGTAGGATGCCATATAAAATATCTTGTCCCTTTTTAAGTTTGACAATTGGGAACATATTTCATGGGAAATTAGCTTCCCCCAATCAAAAATGGCTTATTCCTTGACTGTGAAATACAAAATATAAATAACCATGTGGGAAATAATTGTTGTGGATTCTTGTCCCATTATTCTTGTAAACAGCCAGACAATTTCCCGGAATGGATTTTTAAATGAACTAACCTGCAAGTTTGTGATATCTTCAGGTACTTCCATTGGGTCTTCTAGGAACTCGGGAAAGATTTCCAACCCATTATTATGATTTCTTAGGAACTGACTGGAGTCTTATCCTTTGAACGTCAATGTTGGCTCCGACAATCTTAACATCTAGCGGAAGACTTGAGGCGACAAAGAAACATAGGAGTGGTTCTGCAGTCGAACAATTCTTTGGTCTGAAATATATTTATCCGTGCACCAAGAGACCATCTCCTTACAGTCAAAAACTTCAGGGACGCAGCCTGCACAAGCAATCCCAGAGGTCCAAATTATTTTATTCTAGGCGGAAGGGGATGAGTAGTAAGAATATGCCCTGGACCACTGGAAGTTTTGGTCCTCACACCCAAAGATGCTCACTATATATCCACAGAAATGATGTCGAACTGGTGCCATTAGTTTACGAGAACGTCTTTTTGCTCAAGATGATGCTTGAAATGAACAATTGGAGGGGATAATATAAACCCCTGGAAATGTTGGTTCAATGCGTATGAATGAGAAATCTCCTCGATCTATTCACTCATTAATGACAATCTCTATGGGTGTTGGATGATGATGTTCGACAACACAGGTATTCCAACAAAGGATGAACACCTTCAGTAATCACTCACATAACCAGATCAAATATCAACACACCAATGTTTTCACGTGGTAAAACCCCGACGGGGAAACGTCCACGGCCCCAGCTAACACGGCAACTTGGAGCAATTTATTAATGCAAAAGAAAAAGATTACAGAGATAGTTTACAAGAGAGTTTCTTACAATCTATCATCAGAAAATGACCCTCCATGCTCTTTAAATAGAGATCATGGACCAATCGGGTGTTAAGCCACAGATCAATGGTCGTTAAGATTGAGGAGAGTATGAACCGTCAGATCACTCTATGTCGGGAACATATCGTGACTGTCGGATTTCCTAACTACAAATGCATACTAGTGCATACTAAAGAAACACACTTTACCTAACGACAATTAGACCAAGTAGATATTAACTAACTCCTAAGTGTCTAAATATCTTAACATCCCCCCTTAAGAACAACTTTGGATAGGATTGAATGATTTACAATGTTGACACAATAGGAGAAGGAAGGAGGCATTAGATCCTATCCCCCCTTAATGACATCTTCCTGAACTCCTAACATAGATCGAAGTTTGGAAAACTTCACTTCTGTAAGAGACTTTGTGAAAATGTCAGCAACTTGATCTTCTGTAGGGAAAAAGAGCATTTCAATAACTTGATCATGAATGAGTTTTCTGATGAAGTGCATGTGTAGCTCGATGTGCTTGCTGCATTGATGTTGAACTGGGCATTTGGCGAGCTTGATGGCACTCTGATTGTCGCACCAAAGGTTGGTAGAATGTTGTCGCTCAAATTGAAACTCTGAAAGGATCTGTCGAAGCCACAAGGCTTCCTAACTTGAATTTACCGCTACTCGATACTCTGCTTCTGCTGAAGAAAGTGCAATAGCTTGTTGTTTCTGACAGGCCCAAGTGACAGGTCCTGAACCAATGCTGAAAACATAACCTGCAGTAGACTTCCGATCATTAGGGTCGTTGGCCCAATCTGAATCAGTGAAACCAACCAATAAAGGAGTCCCCCCTAAACTGTAATGTATCCCAAACTGAATTGTACCATGGACATAGCGAAGTATCATTTTAGCTTCTTTCCAATGGATTTCATGGGGTGTTTTCATATATCAAGAAACAAGACCAACAACAAAGGAAAGATTAGGATGGGTATGAGTCAAGTATAAGAGGCTACTAACTAATTGACAGTACAGGGTGGCATCATCTTTAGGAGAAGTATAGGTGGTAGTGAGCTTGACTCCAGACCAAAAGGTAGAAGGGGCTGGTTTACAATCATCCATGTGAAAGCGGCAAAGAAGGTCACAAACATACTTAGACTGGGAAAGAAAAATTCCTTCATCGATTTGCAAAACTTGGAGGCCAAGGATATAGTGCAAAAAACCTAAGTCTGTCATTTCAAATATCTTCTTAAGGTTGGTTTTTACATGGTTTAAAAGTTTTGAGTCACTACTAGTAAGGATAAGGTTATCAACATAAAGGACAAGGATTATGAGATGGCTTTCTACTTTCTTGGTATAGACATTAGGATCATAATGGCATCTAGAGAATCCGATGTCAATAAGAAAGCTGTCCATTTTGGCATACCAAGCTCGGGGAGCTTTCTTAAGACCATAAAGAGATTTCTTAAGGTGACAAACAAGGCTAGAGTAATTCTGGACATAGCCGGGAGGTTGTTCCATGTAGATTTCTTCTTTCAAATTGCCATGCAAGAAGGTGTATTTAACTTCCATCTAATGGACCTCCCATTTATTTGAGGCAGCAAGGGAAAGAACAAGGCAGATGGAATTCATTTTGGCTACAGGGGCAAAGGTTTCATTATATTAAATTCCTTCAACTTGGGAAAATCCTTTGGCAACTAACCGAGCCTTCTGTCTTTCAACACTTCCATCTGATGCATACTTAGTTCTATAGACCCATTTACATCTGACAAGTTTTCTTCCTTTTAGAAGAGGTACAAGATGCCAAGTATCATTTACCATTAAAGAACAATACTCTTCATTAATTGTTGTATCCCAATCTGGATGACCTGAAGCTTCTGCAAATGTCTCTGGATCATGAGTCTCTGAAACTTGAGCCAAAAGAGAAGAGGTTCGCTGGAACTGTGAACGTGTTCGACGCTGATCTGAAGGATCACCGACAAGATCACCAGCTGCTTCTCGTGTTGAACAGACCCATCTAGGAAGCAGTGGAACTGGTGCGAGTTCAGGTTCAAAGGACTCATCTGGAGGAAGGTGAGCAGGCAGAGGTGGATTTTCATCCTCAGGATCATCATCTGAAGAATAAACCAGTATAGGAACAAAAGAAGGCACAAACGCCGAAGATGGCTTGCAGGTCGAAGAAGGCACAACCACCGAATTAGGCTCGTAGGCCAAGAGATTTTTATCAAATTTAACATCTCTTCTAAGAAAAATTTCATTACAATGTGGTTGAAGAATTCTATAACCTTTGACATCTTCAGAATAACCAATAAATATACACTTCTCACTTTTAGGCTGCAATGCTTTCCTTTTCTCATCAAGAATGTGAGCCCATGCTATACTACCAAATACACGTAAGTGACTTACATCTGGTTTAATTTTAGTCCAAGCTTCTTCCGGTGTTATATTTTTAAGAGCCTTTGTGGGAGTGTGATTGACTATGTAATTTGCACAGTTGATTTCTTCTGCCCAATACTTTAGACTTAATCCCTTAGATTGGATCATACAATTAGCCATTTCTTTTAATGTGCAGTTATTTCTCTCAGCAACACCATTTTGTTGTGGTGTATATGGAACAGTTTGTTGCATTTGGATGCCCTGTGTAGTGCAATAACTTGTAAAATTATTGTTCACATATTCGCCTCCATTATCTGTTCTTAACTATTGAATTTGATGTCCAGATTGCTTTTCTACAAGGGCCTTATAGGCCAAAAAATTCACTCTTAAGTTTTAAGAAGTAAACATAAGTACGTCTGGAAAAATCATCAATGAAAGTTAAGAAATACTTGCACCCAGAAAAATAAGGAGAAGAACATGGACCACACAAATCACTATGAACAAGTTGCAAAGGGCCCGAAGAGTGCCAAGAGGCATGTTTGTCAAAACTATCCTGATGATGTTTTTCGAGATCACAACCAGCACAAACACCATCTCTACATGAAACAGAAGGAATACCAGTCACCATTTGTTGATTACATAGTTGTTGCAATGAGCGATAGTTTAGATGACCAAACCGCTCATGCCAAAGTTTGCTCAAGTCATCGCTATGAGCAACAAAAACTGATGAAAAAGATGATGACCCAAAGTTGTCGAACTTGTACAACTTGGTAATATCATCAACAATTCCAGTTGCAAGAACATGCTTAGGATCTTTTAGATCCTTGATTACAACTTGGTGAGGTGAAAACTCTACGGTTTTACCTTCACCTGAATGAGTGATTTGATAAACTGATAGAAGGTTACAAGAAAGACTTGGAACACATAATACATCATTGAAATGGCCATTATCTACTTGAACTGTTCCATATCCTACAACACTAAGAGATCTATCATCACCAACAAATATTTTCTTGGTGTTACATTCATTTAGAGCAGAAAATATGGCTTTATCCTTAGCCATATGATAAGATGTTGAATCAATAAACCACTCATCAGAAGAAGAAGTAAAAGTTGTGTTGAAGGAGAAACCAAAAGAAGAAAGTGCATGTCCATGAGAAGAAGAAGAAGAAGTAGAATCAATACTGATGTTGTGCTTCTCCATTGCTGCTTCTAAAACTGCCATCTTCTTGAAACATTTGGACTCATCATGACCATCTTTATCACAAAAGTTGCAATGTCTGTTAGTATTCTTACTTTTATATTTTGCTCCTTTGTCACCATTAGGAGCTGAAGCTGTCTGAGTGGGTTTGGGACCCTTATGTTGCTTGTTGTTGTAGCGATAATGTTGCTTCTTGGGATACTTGGGTTTATCTTTTTGCTGGGAAACTAAGGCTTTGTTGGAGGTACCTGTAGTGTTGATCACTCCAAGTTTTACAAGCTTATCCTCCTCTCTAATCAAAGCAGCACAAAAGGACTCAAGAGTGGGTTTTTCATAAGATTTCCCTAGAGCCTCTCTCATGGCATAAAAGGTAGATACAAACACAGAATATGCACTACCTAGCTTAGAAAGAATAAGAT
The DNA here is from genome assembly GCA_009831015.1 of Picea engelmannii. Taxonomy (NCBI): domain Eukaryota; kingdom Viridiplantae; phylum Streptophyta; class Pinopsida; order Pinales; family Pinaceae; genus Picea; species Picea engelmannii. The sequence continues at coordinate 69,931 of ML798327.1, read as the reverse complement.
AGATGCAACGCTCTTCATCCATTTTTATCTTACATTCTTCACATAAAATTCTGAGTGTTTTAAACCTAGATAGATAGTCTCCAAGGCAAGAAAAATCACTTGGACTCAAGGTCAGTATTTGATTTTCTAACTGTTGTGCTCAAATAATATTGATTTTACCAAACACAGATTCAATCTTTTCCCAAGATTCTTCGGGGTCATCAATTTCTTGAAGGTGGTACCTTAAATCAGGAGAGATGGACATTCCGATTAGTCCACGTGCTTCTTCACTCCTATTATCCCACTTGGCTTTCTTATCATCATCAGTGAGTTCTTTTTCCTTTCCCAAGGTAATCCGATACAGGCCTTTACTTCTTAATAAATCTTCCATATGAGATTTACATTGGAAGTAGTTGTTGCTGGTAAGAAAGACATTACTTGTAGAATCCATATTAAATATACAAATAATATGGATTTAAAAACTAAAACTGATGATCTGGATGGAAAGAGCTCGAAACATTATGCGGTTTTAAAAAAACCGGCACTGAAAACGGACTTCCGATGTGAGAGTTATTTCCTTTTTAAAAAAGGCATAAACGATAACCAAATGACCATGTGATAGTGTAATTTGCTTTATGAAGTGACCCACTTTTATAAAGAGAAGTGGGGATCACTTTTACAATGAAGTTAATTTATAACAGAGAAGCTGCATGCAAAATAAATAACTCTAAAATATATATATTAAAGCTACTTATAGTGATTCACTTTTATACTTGAAGTAAAATACACTTTACAATTTTAGCATGAACTTTTTCAAAAAATGTAACAAAAGAGAGACTTGAACTCAAGACCTCTTACTTAATAAGGAAAATTTTAACCAAATGGTCTAGTAAAACATATTGTAATGTTCAGAAGGAGGATTGGGGTGGTTGTTGTTGTTGTTGTTGTTAGCAAAACATATTGTAATGCTCAAAAGGAGGATTGGGGGTGTTGTTGTTGTGTTGGCGGGCGAAATTGACCGTCCTCAACTAGGAGAACCAGTCCGGTCCGGGGTTGTCTAAATAACCCAAGCCATTTGGTGCAACTCGTTCTGACGGGTTTAATGGCTACATTAGCCAAAGAAAGAAATAACTAACTAATTACTAGACAATATATATATATATATATATATATATATATATATATATATATATATATATGCTCTAATGTAAGTGTAGTAGGTGTATTTAAGCAAAAGATAGATAAATCTCATTTATGCACATTATTTACAAATTGCAAGTTTTAATCGAAACTTACAAAAATCGATGGAAAACTAAATTGCTTGTAAGAAGCAGATAAAGAAAGAACATATAATTTTTTTTTGTTTTTCCTTTATGAATTTAAAAAAACTTGTAAAAATTTCAATGAAACATGAACATGTGGATAGTCAAAAGCTGAACCATACATTCTAGTTTCAGTGATATGTGAATAACAGAAAAATACAAAGGAACTAACCTGTCAGTGAGTTAGTGAGGTGTATCCAAGCATCTGCATGAGTGGTGAACATCCAACTTCCATGTCCAAGAGAGAAATCTGCAATGGACCTTATGACTGTTCTAAATAAATTCAGAACATGTATTGGCAGTTTAAGTTTTAATGATAGAAAAGGAAACACAAACATAAACCTGTGATCTCATAATTACATATGATTGCAGCGAGATAAATCCGAAAGAAACCTATGCATATTATCATTCAATTAAAACTCAAAGATAAATCCTATTATTTTTATTGAAGATATGATCAAAACGTTTATATTTTGAGAAGCAAGTTGTAGATGGTATTTATAATATAAACATCATGCACATCATAGATCATTTAATCTAAAGATATCAGACCTATACATGTAACTAGATTAACAAAACATAAACAACAACATTATAAACAAGAGGCTAAAGCCAAAATGCATATATGTCGTTCTATTAAGTTCTGGAACCACTTGTCCATCTCTTGCCCTCAGCCAAGATGGTTTCCATTACCAAGTATAGAGTATTTAAAGAGTTTATGTAAGCTAAAGATCATATCTTCTAAGATAGGATCAGATCTCAAAAGGATATAAAAGTTACAAAGATAGAGGGTTTAAAAACCACTCAATATCAAACTATATCCTCAACATTATGAAAGTTCTATTTTGATTTACAAAATAAGCCAAAAGAGATGGCTAACTAACTAAGTCCATCAATTCTCCATCTTATGAGATCAGCACAAGATACATTTTATCCTGAACGAAAAATGAGATGAGAAAATTAGATATTTATTTAACTAACAATTTCCATGTTTTATATGAGAATTGACTTGGCTACATAATCTCTCGATTCTGTAGCCAGTCTTATTTTTAACAACAGAAATCTAAATCAATATAGATTAATTAGAAAAATAACAATAAAAACACAACTAAGATAAAAACCGATCTTATCATTCCACTGATAAACAAAATTCAAATCACAAAATCTCAGAGTTGATCATGGCCTTAACAAAATTAGTGTTTTTTATTATGACATTGCTAGTCCTTTTCAAACGTTTTTCTTGTCTTTGTGCATTGATCTTGAGCTCGTTGTTTTCAATTGTTAATGAGTCATTTTGAGCCATAAGAGCCTTGATCTTTTCTTGAAGGATGGGGATGTCTGTGTAATACATACCTATCCAATGTAAACACACTTCACAATTTACAACAGGGGCAAGAGGTTGAGGAAGCGCATGATTGTGTGTTAAAACACTACCACTATCCACTATCATCCTTTGACCGAGTTTAATTCCTGGAAAATCCTTTTTGTTCTTCAGGCACGGTGGCAGGTTATTCACATAATCGAAAGTTTGACTGAGATCCGATTTAGAGTAACTCGAGTCTTCATCTGCTAGGAATTTTTCAATCTCAGAGCCAGAGCTTTCATGGACCTCGATTGACTCGATCAAGCTCACATGAGCTTTTGATCTATTTCATAGGCTCCTCAAAATTAATCTCCCAACTCTTTTGTTATTAAACCCTCGCGTGTCTTGATTTTTCTTTGACTTTTTGGAAGGGTTTCCACTGGTGGATTTTATGTTAAGGTTAGGGTCGACAAATTGTTCACACTCAGGAATATTAATAAGCTTGGAGCTGACATCCTGCTACCCACACACAGATTGATTGGGCATAGCCCTTTCACAAGGGTTTTCACACAAGAAATATGGCCTGTCACTGGAGGGAAAAAAGAGGCTTCTCTAGCATAGGTTTATCAACCACAGGAATCTCTACAGGGTTTACTGTAACAAAGCCTTGCGAGTTACGAAAGAATCCCAATCGTCACCAAGTAGTTTCAGATGATGGACTAACAACAACTTAATCAACCCATGGTGAAATAAGTTGGAATCCAAGTTCTTCCTTTTATATCTCTTTGACATTTTATACAAGCTTCTTAATAAGTAAAATGGCATGTTTAATTGGAAACCGATAAAATGCATGAGTAACCTTATGTGGTAAAGGAAGACGAGGCCGCAACGGCCTTCACAAGTAACAAATTGCCTTAACACTGCTAATAAACCATGCCATCTATCCTTCAACAGAGAGAGTGGCATACATTTGTCAAAACATTGAATTTTTCAGTAGGTGATGAACAGAATCCATGGTACCTCGTCCAACTTTGAATTTTTAAACCATTTTTGGTCGGTGAGGGTGGGGGTTGTTGCCTCACTCAGAAATTCCTCGGTGATTTCCAATTGAATATCATCCACTTTGGCTCTGCATCCATCGAATGTAAGGTCGAACTCTTGGGCCACTTGTAAGTTATAACCCTGAAATTTCTTGAGAAACACAACCCAACCCTGACTTTTAAGGTCTTCACTTGCGTCATCACACAATAGAAAAGTTTGGGAGCCATTCGGCTCAACTCGAACGACAGGGGCCATAAGGGTTTGGACAGATAGTCACAAAGGTGACCAGAATTTGCTGTGAGTATAAGGTGGAGTAGCAATAGAGAAAAAATCGAGCCTAAAACAAAGGAGTAAGCTAGCAGTCACCCTAGCACGACCAGAATGTGAGCATAAGGGGTTTCAAGCCATGAAAATCGGGCGTTTCAGGTAATGAATTCCCTGAATACAGAGCATAAATCATGACCCTAGCTTGTAATGAGGGATCTGTCGATTCAAATTGCCACTTCAAACCAAGTACAGGGTACAATCGAGTTGTGTTTAATTCCCATCAAATGTAAAGGGTGAAGTCGATTTGCAAAGGTTAGGAGAAGATGTGTTTTACAAGCCAAAGCATATCAAAAATTTAAAATCAAAATCGATTTACCAAGAATTTTAAATGAAACGAGCCTATAGGCCATTGCCAATCGATTCTTGGTATACAAAGGATCCAAAATATTAGCTTATAGTCCAAGAGTAACTCAAAACAAATGTTTCGTTGATATATGATAAGCTTCAAAGCAAAAACAACATTCATTAAAAGAGTTGTAAGTACATTGACCCTTCTAAAGACCAAGCCTTAGATATGATTATAATTTTTAATGCTTCATTCATTCTTTCAGTCATGAATGAATCATGAAAATGAAAAAAATAAAATAGGAACAATCAAAACATCTTTTTGACAACCGAATAGTCACCTTTAAATAGCAATATTTACATGACGAAGCGTAGGCAGCTACAAGAATTGTTATTTGTCACTTTAAAAGGCAAAAATCATGTAGGGCTGCCAACATGTTGTTGTTGTTGAAGACGGCCTTGGAGAGCATGCTAAAAAAAATCTCTTTTCACACAAGAAAAAATAGATTCGCTTCTCGATGACAACAAGGGTTAGATCTTGGTTAGCTTACGTGGAAGATGCACATTTTCCTATATGTTTTTGATTTTTCAAGATCGCACAAGGTGCAAGGCAAAGAGAATACGCAGATCTAAAAGGGTAGAAACCCGAAAATAAATAATACAAAACTGAAATAAAACCAAAATACTACTCTACAAAAAATTTAAAAAATACGTATTCAAGCTTTATACCTCTGGATCTGACTGTAATGGTCGTATCTTGGGCAAACGAAAACCTTTTCGAGTGAAAAAAAAAGTGTTCCTAAATGAAACGAGTGCTCCTAACGCAATGGAACAGTCCTTTCATCCCAGAAATGTACGAAAATGACATAAAATTAATATGAGACAACTCAGCTTCACGATCTCAATCTACAACAGGAGCGGGTCTTCAAACAGGCTCATATATCATGTTCGACAACACATGTATTCCAACAGAGGAAGAAAAACTTTAGTGACCACTCACATAACTAGATCAAAGATCAAAACACCGATTTTTTCACATGGTAAAAATCCTACGGGGAAACATCCACGTCCCCAGCCAACGCGGCCACTTGGAGCAGTTTATTAATGCAAAAGAAAAAGATTACAGAGAGTTTCTCACAATCGATCATCGGAAAATGACCCTCCATTCTCTTTAAATACATAGCATGGACCAATCAGGTGTTAAGCCATGGATCAATGGCCATTAAGATCGAGGAGAGTATGAACCGTCAGATCACTCTATGTCGGGAACATATCGTGACCGTCGGGTTTCCTAACTACAAATGCATACTAGTGCATACTAAAGAAACAAATAAGAAACACACTTTTACCTAACAACACATTAGACCAAGTATATCTTAACTAACTCCTAAGTGTCTAAATATCCTAATAGATGAGTTGTTAGAAGTAAAGCTTAATTATTGCATACTTAGAAGTGAGAAGGTGGCGGGTACAACAAAGAACAATTAAGAATTGGAGGTTTCGTGAACGAGCCAAACCGACGACGTGCGAATGACATTCCATGATATTTGAAATTAACACTCCGAAGGGATAATAAAACCCTCCGCAAATCTTGGTTCAATACGTATTAATGGCAGATCTTCTTGAGCCTTTCACTCATCAATGACAATTTATATGGTTCCTG
>ML798327.1:51287-63927 GCA_009831015.1 Picea engelmannii | reverse complement strand
TAAACAAGTGCGAAGGTGAAGGAGACGAGGAAGAGCAAGAAAGGAATGGACAAGTATGAAAAGTAGTCGGACAAGCTTCAAAATAGGTTTACAGGAGATAATGAGGAGATGTGAGTGTCCAACGGTCAAATTGTATGACTTGAAATTTTTTACTGCAAAACGCGTCAAACGGAAGAAGGCATGATGGTGCAGTTCAGTGGAAGGTTTGTATATTTGTAGAATTCCGAGAAAGTGGCTAAGTATGGAATAGGGAAACGGTCGGTCGGGCTCATTTTCGGAATTAGGGATTGAAGATTTCATGAACGGGCCAACCCGAGGTCCTATGAATGACATCCCATGGTGTTTGAAATTAATAGTCAGTAAGGGTAATATAACCTTTTGGAAATCTTGGTTTAATGCGTATTAATGGGAGATCTCCGCAAATCTTGGTTTATCATTAAATAATGTTTTTTATTATAAATAAGACTCTTATATATATATATATATATATATATATATATATATATCATTATGAAAAACAGTCAGAGGGGCTTGAAAGTAGGGTTGCAAGGGATACGGAGGAGAGGTGAGCATCCGACGGTTAAATTATATATATATAATTTTATAAACATTTTTTTATTATAAACAAGTGCAAGCAAGGAATGGCCAAGTATGGAAAGAAGTCGCACAGGTTTCAAAATAGGGTTACAGGGTATTCTCAGTACAGGTGAGGGCCGACGATCAAATTGTATGTCTCAAAAATTTTAACTGCAAAATGTGTAAAAAGGAAGAGTGCAAGAAAGGAATGGCCAAGTATGAAAAGCGGTTGGACGGGTTTCAAAATAGGTTTAAAGGGGATTGTTAGTAGAGGTGAAGGCTAATTTTCAAATTGTATGTATCAAAATTTTTGACTGCAAAATGCGTAAAAGGGAAGAGTGCATGATGGGGCGGTCCAGCGGCCGGTTTGTATATTTGCAGAATTGTGGGCGTTGTTTGCATGTCGCGGAACAATGGAAGGGAAATATTTAGTCTGCATGTCTAGGAACTCGCAATCGAAAAAGTGGCCAAGTATGGAATAGGGAAACGGTTGGTCAGACTTGGTTGGAAAGAAGTGCGAAGGTGGCGGGCACAAGAAACAACGATTAGGAATTGGATATTTCGTGAGCTCGCCAACCAGACGATCCGTGAAAGAGATTCATACAAATGGTGAAGTATGGAAAGTGGATGGACGAGCTTAAAAAATGGGGTCACAATAGTTCCACAGGAGATGTGAGGACCCGACGGTCAAATTGTAGCTTTCGAAACTTATGAGTGAAAACTGTGTAACGGAGAAGAGGGTATGATGTGAGAGTCCGGTTGTAAATTTGTATATCGTGGAAGTCTAGGTGCTCTTTGGAGGTCACAGAACAATGGAAGTGCACCCTAGATCCTGCCTCCTCGGGAATTCACGATCGAAAATGTGGCTAGGTATGGAATGGGGAAGTGGTCAGTCGAAGCCGCGATATAAAAGTACAAGTGCAAATGTGAAGCCATGAGTGAAAAGAGAAACAAGAATTTGGCTAAGTATAGAAGAGGGAAAAGAATGGCTAATATATTCAAATATGTAATAGATATCCCATTTCTTGGCAATATCTTTTTTGCATGTTTCTGGAGAAGTTGTAAACTTATTGCATATACTTGGAAAGAAGTGTGAAGGTAGCGGGTATAGGAAAAAGTGACTAGGAATTGGAAATTTTCTGAACCCTCCAACCTGACAATCCATGAAAGAGATTCCAAGAAATGGCCAAGTGTGGAAAGCGGTCAGACGATCTTCAAAATAGGGTGACAAGGGTTCCCGAGGAGATGTGAGGCCCCGATGGTCAAATTGTATGTATCACAACTTTTGAGTGCAAAATGTGTAACACAGAAGAGGGGATGATTTGGGAGTTCGGAAGTGAATTTTTACATCGCAGAAGGCAGGGTGTTGTTTGCAGGTCAAGGAATAATGTAAGTGTAGTCCTCTTGTTCGACAACTTGCAAGCGAAAAAATTTGATGAGTATGCAATAGGGAAACGGTATTCAAATTATACCTAGTATATTGATATTTTTAATAGATATCCCATTACCTGGCAGGATATTTTCTGCATGTTTTTGGATAAATTGTCTACGAATAGTTACTATGATTGTCTCCTAGAGGCATGGTGAGTTGTTAGGATTAAAGCTCAATTATTGCATAGTTGGAAATAAGTGTGAAGGTGGCGGGCACTGGAAACAACGACTAGGAATTGGAGGCGCGAAAGAGATTCCAAGAAATGACCAAGTATGGAAAGAGGATGAACAGGGTTGGAAATTTGGTGGCAATAGTTGCCCAGGAGACGTGAGGACCCGAAGGTTAAATTGTGGGTCTCAGAACTTTTTAGTGCAAACTGTGTATCACGAAAGAGGGTATGATGTGGGAGTCTGATAGTGAATTTGTGTATCACGGAAGTCCCAATGTTGTTTGCAGGTCACAAAACAATGGAAGTGCAATGTAGAGCGTGCCTGCCCAGAAACATGCAATCTAAAAAGTTGTTAGGTATGGAATGGGAAGCGGTCGATCGGAGTCGGGATATAAAAGCACAAGTGCAAATGTGAACCCATGAGCCTGCCAACCTGCACAAATAGACATTTTCAGAAAAATGACTAAATAACCAGAAAGAGAAAGTGAAGGGGAAAAACAAACGGGAATTTGGTTAAGTATAGAAGAGGGAAAGGAAGGGCTAATATATTAAAATTTGTGTATCACGAAATAATTTTGAGTGAAAAATGTGTATCACGGAAGAGGGCATGATGTGGGAGTCCAGTAGTGAATTTGTATATCATGGAAGTCCGGGTGTTGTTTCCAGGTCACTGAAAAATGAAAATGCAATGTAGAGCCCACCTGCCCGGAAATCCACAATCTGAAAAGTTGCTAGGTATGGAATGGGAAGAGATCGATCAGATTCAGAATATAAAAGAACGAGTGCAAATGTGAACCCATGAGTCCGCCAACCCACACAGGTAGACATTTTCAGAAAAATGGCTAAATAACCAGAAAGAGAAAGTAAGGAGGAAAAAAAATCGAGAATTTGGTTAAGTATAGAAGAGGGAAAGGAAGGGATAATATATTAAAACCTGTAATAGACATTCCATTTCCTGGCAAGATATTTTCTGTATGTTTCTAGATCTGTCAACATTAAACTTCAGTTATTGTATACTTGAAAGAAGTGTGAAGGTGGCGAGCACAGAAAACAATGATTAGGAATTGGATATTTTGTGAACCCTCCAACCCGACGATCCGCAAAAGAGATTCAGACAAATGGTGAAGTATGGAAAGAGAACGGACGGGCTTCAAAATGAGGTGACAATAGTTCCACAGGATACGTGAGGACCCGACGGTCAAATTGTAGCTCTCGAAAATTTTGAGGGAAAATTGTCTAACGAGGAAGAGGTTATGATGTGAGAGTCTAGTTGTAAATTTGTATATCACGGAAGTCTGGGTGCTCTTTGGAGGTCACAGAACAATGGAAGTGCAATATAGAGCACGCCTGTCTGGGATTCTGCGATCAGAAATGTGGCTAGGTATGGAATGGGGAAGTGGTCAGTCGGAGTCGTGATATAAAAGCACGAGTACAAATGTGAATCCATGATTCTACCAACCCGCACAGGTAGAGGTTTTCGGTAAAACGACCAAGTAGCAAGGAGAAAGTAGAAGGAAAAGAGAAACGAGAACTTGGTTAAGTATAGAAGAGGGAAAATAATTGCTAATATATTCAAATATGTAATAGATATTCCATTTCCTGGCAAGATATTTTCTGTATGTTTTTGGAGTTGTATACTTATTGCATATACTTTGAAATCCCCATTGCAAAACCATCATTTTCTAGTCCAATATTTTATCCACTTACTCGTTTTCTATTGTGCTTTTACCATTAAAAAGGTTGTGAGAAAATTCTTTGTTGAACATTAGTTGTTATCACAACTTGTGGGAGTGATTTTTCTCTTGATACATTCTTTCATGACTTTGACATATGAACTTGTACCAACACGAGGACTGGTCAACCCACGGGAAATCTAGGAGCCCGAGAAAGTCAGGTTCAAGTTTAAAGGGATTTTGTTTATATATATTTAAAATGTATTCATATTAATGTATCTTAATAGATTATTTGTGGTCCAAATGTAAACCATGTTTGAATTTGAATGGTGTTTTGGGCTCGCAATTTTTGCTCAAACCCAGAAGCAATAGAGAAAAAAATATATGACTTTTCATTTCATATATCAAAGAATATTCTGAAATATAGGAAGTTGTAATATATGCACAATATAGAACAGGAACATGTACAGGGAAATGAGTTAGTTTTAAGAAGAAATACAAATTTCAAATAACAAAACCAAACATTGAAGATCACCATAGAACAACCTCAAATATTTATATTTAGTTAAACTGGGTCACAAAATACAATTGAGAATATTTCCCAAAAAATAGTTGTTTTTGAATTTGTAAGAAAATATATAGTTCATTACATATTATGTGAAATAAAAATGTGTTTGACATAATGACTAGGATTGGGAGTGCCACGAACTACAAAGCAAAGATGTACAAGAATGAAGTTTGTAGAAAGAAGAAAGTCAACGATGGAAACAACAAGACCTGGCAAGAAGAAAAAGAAAATGGTTAGTCCTTTGTTAAAGATTTGTTAGAGTAAGTGGATGAATACAGAAGAATGTGATCAGTATCAACTTACTATGATGGTGTCCCATGCCTTGTCATTTTCTTTTTGATGTCCTTTTATGGCTTTCCTCGGCTTTGAGCTTCATTGGTTATCTGGTCGACAACCTTTTTGAATCATTCTTCGATGTATCTCCTCATGGGCGCTACGGTGATTTCATGCTTGATTTTTATATCGAACAATTCACTTTCCAAGTCACTTAGATCAATAGACACATTGTGCAATGCTTATTGAATATCTTGGTTTTTAATCGCATAACCGACTAACCAGGTTTTCACATCATCTTCACCATATTCAAGAATGCCATAGAAATTTTCAACTGACAGTTTTTTATAGATATGAACTTGATCATCAAATGCTTTCTTGGTTAAAAACAATGAGTTGAATATCAATTTAGGGTCCTGGACTTCATTGGTTTTGGCAGCTAGATCTATCTCAGTTAGCTTCTTGAATAGTTTGTCTCTTCTAGATATGGCTTGGCTACATGCTTGAACGATATCATTGAGGTTCTTTACCTTTTCTTTCCAGCATGAATTTAGATGGTCTATTCGATATAGAGAAGGGAGATCCTCTTGTCTTCTTCTGAATTCTGTCATACTGGTAACTTTAACACCAAATGGTAAAACTGCATCGAGGTAGAAACCTTGCTCGTTCTTGAGATTTGCTTGCAGATACTCATGAAAAGCATGTGCTCTTGTTCCAAAAGAGACCATATTCTTTGACATCTCCCAAGCCTTTGTTATTAATTCCATTCTTCTGTTTATATTATTTTCCACATAGCCTCAGGCCGATGTGAGAAGGCTTGCTAATCCTTTTAACTTTTCCATAGGTGCGGTGGGCCCGACCATTTCCAAAGGAGTAGAAAACAGTGGAAGAGGCATTAGAGTTTCCTCCAATTCTTTGATTCTCTCCTTTAACATGACGTTTTATGTTTCAAGGCCACTAATAGAGTTGTCTAGAGAGTCTCCAGTTGCTCCCTGTTTCTCTTGTGTTGTGCATGAATTTTTTTTTTTAGGTTGTGATATGTCAGTGTTTGTCTAGAAGGAAGTGTAGTAATGTATTTTTTTCTCGCACGTATGAACTTTTTCAAGTTGTGATAACTTATTCTACGTTTTGTGTTCAAGGGCAGGATGACCTCATGGCAACTAGGATGAGTTTCATTATGATTAAATAGCATATGACACTTATGTAGATTCGATGTGGTTTGGCTGGCATTGACACTGGACCTTGAACCGGTAGTATTTCCCATACCATCAATGCATTTTTTCCTCTCACGTATGACCTTTTTCAAGTTGTGATAAGTTAGTCTACATTTTTTGTTTAAGCCCTGTATGGCATGATCACAACTGGAACGAGTTTCACGCATGACCTTTTTAAAGTTGTGATAAGTTAGTCTACGTTTTTTTTTAAGCCCTGTATCGCCTCATCACAACTGGGATGGGTTTCATTCTCATTAAATAGCATGCTACGGGTATGCACATTCGATGAAGTTTGGGTGGCATGGAAAGTGGACCCTGAACCAGTCGTATTTCCCACCAAAGGTTGATAAAGGATATGTGGCGTATCTATTTTCAACAAGATGATGTCAATTGTTCAATCGTAGTTTGAATCAATACACCAGGAATGGACACTGTCATCTAGCAGGGCCAACCAGACCTGGATATTTACTCTGAATATGATAGATAGCCATTGCAAACATAATCTTCCACCCTCTACATTTCCTTTTTCATATGGAAATGCCATGTTTACAAGGTATTCTTGCCAACTTCCAATTGTCGGCATATTTTCTAGGAGATATGGCGAAAGGTGTTGATGCAAACAACTAAAATCCTGTTGGTTGTCACCTATAATTTCATTGCAAAAGGATTGTATAGTGTAAAGCCGTAGTGACTCCACATCGAACTCTGTTTCTACCAAATAACAAATTGCATTGAACAGACTATCTCCACAACTAGATGCAACAGTTGTTCCTATCTGCAAGCCATGGCACTGTACACGATGCATAATTTGTTTCCATTGCGATTCAAGGTCTTTGCAAATGAGCGACAAGTAAATATGAGGTCCTCCAAGAATTCATATGGATAATTTTATATACAGTAGTGGTTCATAATGACCACTGACAGGATTGGCATCATGGAACAAGATGCAATATGGATCCCTGGATGCATTTTTGTTGAATAGTAGATATCTTGTTTTTCTTGTCAATGACCACATTCCAATTGATATATTGAACCACTTAGACAGCCACCGTATACAAAATGTATCTCCCCAAAGTCCCCTCTCATGTGCAGGAAGAATTATAGATGCAGACAACCGCATATTTGAAAAATACGTAGTCACATCATGTATTCCATGCAATTGCCAAAGAAAGTTAGATGTCAATTCATATTCATACGAATCCAATGCCTCAGCGTCGCCATTTTTTAAACAGTCCAAGAAATAATCTATCAATCCATTGTGCAGGTCAGTCAAGGAATAATGGAAATGCAATAGAACATGCATCGAAAAGAAAATCCCCTACAGTATACAAGAATGCATCCAATCTAAAAGGCCCATTGCTATGCAATACCTGGTCGATGCTTTCATGCACAATGGAGTCTATATCTATTTCATAGGACTCAACATCTATTACTTGTTTCATATCTTAAACTATGATTTTCAAGATGTTTCTTACCTATATTCAGTTTATATGCAAACAGAGAAAAGAAAATTAAAAAAAAAAATGAAAAAGAACAAAAAAAAAGACAAATAGAAAATTACAAGTGTGGAACTGCATACCAATTCCTCAATATATCCTTCAACCTTCTTCTTGTCAAATTCAATCCTCCCTATTCGCCACAGCATATAACAAGCAAACAAACGTACAGTGAACAGTGAACCAAACAGAACGGATAACGCAAATAAATAACACTACAAATTTGTTGAGCACAAAGACTGAGTATTCAAGGTATATCATTTTTGAACCTATTCCTGGTGTGCATCCTACAAGATTTTCAGAAGTAGAAGATGATTTGCAAGACACAAAGGATAGGACAAAGGCAACAGGTGGACAGAGTTTACCCTGGTAGATGCTTGCCCCTTGTGACAACTCCGAACTCGTTTTCTAAAACCCTTTGCATTACTATTTTGGAAACATCTATGGCATGATATCCAGAAAGTGGAAGTTGGCATATGTGATTGGAAGGGAACAACCTGGAAAAAATTCACCAAACGCATGGTTTCCAAGAACATAAAATAAGTGGAGAACATCTAGTTTTATTTTTTATATTTCATTGTAACTGTGACAGATCTGGGTTCTGTGTCCAACATTGACATTCAAAGTGGAACAATACGTTTGGAAGGGAACAGACTAGGAAAAATGTATGAAACATATGGTTTCCAGGAACATATAATATGAGGAGAACATTGGGAAAAAATGCTCCAAACGTATGGTTTCCAGAGGCAGGAAAAATGAGGAGTTTTATTTTTTATATGTCACCACATCTGCGACAAAGGAGGGTTCTATATAAAATATTGACGTTCAAGAACAAGGAAACAATTTTGGGTGTAGCAACCACACAGAAAGATGTTCTGCAACATGATTTCGAGGCAATGACTCCTAGTATTGAAAAATCTTGCTTGCAAGTTTCAAATAGAAAGCAACAAAGAAGGAATAGCAATGAAACCATGGCACAAAAACTTACCCGTCAATGAGGGATGACAGAAGCACAGCTCCAAAACCTGCAAACCGCAACAACAGGTCCAACTGCTTGCAAAGTTGAAGAACAAAAAACCAGTGAACAACCAAGAAGAGGTCCAACTGCAGTTGCATGACCTCAACTTTGCAAATTTGAATCAAACAACAACAACCAACATTGAATGAACCAACGAATAAGCATCAACTAGTGAAGCAGTAATGCCGATGAAGAACAACATTGCCCAAATTCACTGCAGACAACACTGTATCAAAAAATGGAAGTAAACTATATTGTAAGACACCTGTAGAATAAACATTTAAGGTTGTGAGGCCTGTCAGGTAAATACTTAAGGCTGTCAGAACCATTGAAGGGCATCGCGTTGTGAAAACATTTAAGAAAAAATGCAGTGTGGCAGGCATGTTTATGTACGCAACAATGAAAAATAATCTCAAAACACGCAACAATAAAGAAAATTAAAAAAATAACAACAAAAATAAAAAATAAAAATAAAACAACAACAACAACAACAATAATAATAATAAAACAATAGTTCGAACACCGAAGACTATGCTAAAAACTTTACTCAAAAGACAAAGTAATATGAAAACTGACTATCCATGCTCAAAACTTTGGATATCCAAACATTTCAATATGAATAGTACAAATTCAAAAACACCGTAGATGATAAAAAATTTATATATGCCAACATATAAATCATTGGGAATAGCGAAGCTCGCAATAACACCTCAAATCTATTATCCAACGAGATCATGACATATATGGATTTTTTTGTTGTGTAAAAACGACCTGTTTATGTACGCAACAATGAAAAAGAATCTCTAAACACGCAACAATAACAATAATAATAAAAAACAAAACAACAACAACAATAATAATAATAATAAAACAATAGTTCGAACAGTGGAAACTATGCTAAAAAAATTTACTTAGAGGACAAAGTAATATGAAAAGTGATTATCCATGCTCAAAACTTTGGATATCCAAACATTTCAATATGAATAGTACAAATTCAAAAACACCATAGATGATAAAAACTTTGGATATGCCAACATATAAATCATTGGGAATAGCAAAGATGGAAATAAGACCTCAAATCTATTATCCAACGAGATCATGACATATATGGGTTTTTTTATTGTATAAAAATGGTCTGTATGAAAAAGAATCTTGAAACATGCAACAATAAAGACAATTAAAAAAATAACAATAATAATAAAAAATAAAAAAATAACAATAATAATAATAATAATAATAATAATAATAAAACAATAGTTCGAACACTGGAGACTATGCTAATTTTTTTTACTCATAAGACAAAGTAATATGAAAACTGACTATCCATGCTCAAAACTTTTGATATCCAAACATTTCAATATGAATAGTACAAATTCAAAAACACCGTAGATGATAAAAACTAATAAAAAATTAAAAAAAATAACAATAACAATAATAATAATAATAAAACAATAGTTTGAACACTAGAGACTATGCTATTTAATAATTTACTTTGAGGACAAAGGAATATAAAAACTGACTATCCATGCTCAAAACTTTGGATATCCAAACATTTCAATATGAATAGTACAAATTCAAAAACACTGTAGATGATAAAAACTTTGGATATGCCAACATATAAATCATTGGGAATAATGAAACTCACAATAAGACCTCAAATCTATTATCCAACCGGATCAAGACATATATGGGTTTTTTTTATTGTATAAAAAATAATGTTTTTTGTTCTTCAAGCAATAGAAATTATGCAAAAATTTGTAGTCAAATGAAAAACTAATATAAAGTCAACGAATTGCCAATCGCTATAAACTTTGGATATCTAAACATTTCAGTATGAACAATACAAATTCAAAAATACCGTAGATGTTAAAAACTTTGGATATGGCCACATATAATTCATTGGGAATAGTGAAGCTGACAATAAGACCTCAAATCTATTATCCAATGAAATCATGACATATATGAGTTTTTTATTATATAAAAAATAATATTTTTAGTTCAGTAGTTCAAACAATAGAAACAATGCAAAAAATTGTAGTCAAACAATGAACTAATATAAAGTTAACGAATTATTGATCGCTATAGTCCCTCTGCGCCTTCGGTAGGGACTAATAATGTCTTTAAAAGTTGGTTATTATTTTGATGATATCTTCTTACAATAACTCTCACATGAGTGAAAAAATTCCAAAATACAATAAGATTCTAGGGTGAAAAAGGCTATCTATGTAAGCATAAAAGGTTGTTGTGATTAGATTTTTAACATTCAACCTCAACTCAAAGCAACAAAAAGATAAAAAGGGTACTTTCTTTAACCTATTATGATATATTATTAGATTTTTAACATCCAACCTCAACTTAAAGCATCTAATAGATAGAAAGGGTACTTTCTTTAACCTATTATGATATATTGTAAGCAATACCAATAAACTTAAAAATAAATATAAATAATTATATACATGAATAATGCCATGTGCTACATAACTAGTACCTATGAAAAAATTAATATATCAACATGACAAAACATCAAAAGTTAATATATAAACATGACAAAACCTTTGATAGAAAGTCAATCAAATATGGAAAAAAAAAACAGTTCTAAATATTTAACTTATGTAATGGATGTAGACATAGCTTGTTTAAATGCATAAAAATATGTTTTTTCTAGTTAAATCAGAAATAATTAAAACGTTAACTCTTTCTATTGTGGTTGCATCATTTTTAATTTTATTTCTATACCAAAAAAAATTAAAAGAAGTGTTTTTTAATTACCATATTTTTTATTAACTTAATAAAATATAAACCATGATATATTAATAAAGTAAAGCTATTTAATTATAAAAATATTTCATTCCAAGATGAATTTAAAAATAAAAATATTTAATTCCAAAACAAATCATAAATATGAGATATTTAATTTAATTCCAACAAATTTACAAATTTTAAAATAAAGATATATAATTCCAAGACAAATTACAAATCTAAAAAGAAAGATATTTTATTCCAAAGAAAATTAGAGATTTAAAAATAAATATTTAAAGTAATGTTCTAAATTTGGGAATAGCATAATAGATATTCTCTAATAAATCCCTCCATGAGGGTGGGGGTGGGGCCTATTTATTAGAGAATACATCTAATAAATTCCCCCCACATATATGAGGGCGGGGGCAGGAGGGATTTATTAGAGAATATATCTAATAAATCCCCCCTAGGCGGGGCCAATTTATTAGAGAATACATCTGATAAATCCCCCCCACATTTATGAGGGTGGGGAAGGAGGGGTTTATTAGAGAATATATCTAATAAATCCCCCCCAACGGGATTTATTAGATATATTCTCTAATAAATCTTTCCCACCCCAACCCTCACCCCCACCCTCATATATGAGGGTGGGTGTGAGAGTGGGAGTGGCGGGGATTTATTAGAGAATACCCCCACCCTCATATATGAGGGTGGGGGTGGGAGGATTTATTAGAGAATACCCCCACCCTCATATACATATATGAGGGTGGGGGTGGTGGGGATTTATTAGAAATAATATATGAGGGTGGGGGTGGTGGAGATTTATTAGAGAATATTTCTAATAAATCTTCACCACCCCCACCCTCATATATGTATATGAGGGTGGGGGTATGGAGGAATTTATTAAATATATTCTCTAATAAATCCCCCCTACCCCCACCCTCATAATGAGGGTGGGGGGATATGAGGGTGGGGATGGGGGGAATTTATTATATATATTCTCTAATAAATCCACACCACCCCCAGCCTCATAATGGGGGGGTGGGTATGAGGGTGGTTGGGGGATATGAGGGTGGGGGTGTGGGTGCGGGGAATTTATTATATATATTCTCTAATAAATCCTCCCACCCTCATATTAAGGGTGGGGGTGGGGGTGGGGGGAATTTATTATATATATTCTCTAATAAATCCCCCCACCCTCATAATATGGGGGTGAGGGGGATTTATTGAAGAATATATATAATAAATCCCCCTCACCCCTACCCTCACCCATATATGAGGGTGGGGGAGGGGTGAGATTTATTAGAGAATACATATAATAAATCCCACCCACCCTCACCTCCACCCACCCTCATATGGGGATGGGGATGGGGAGATTTATTATATTCTCTAATAAATCCCCCCACCCCCACCCCCATATATGAGGGTGGGCTCATATGAGGGTGAGGGTGGGGGGGATTTATTATATATATTCTCTAATAA
>ML798327.1:0-26460 GCA_009831015.1 Picea engelmannii | reverse complement strand
CTGTGGAGGCATACTCACCTCCATTTTCTGACCGCAAGACCTTGATCTTCTTTCCTGTCTGGTTCTCCACAAAAGCTTTGAATTCTTGGAACCTCTTGAAGACCTCACTCTCGACCTTCAGGAAATAGATCTAGGTCTTCCTTGAGTGGTCATCTATGAACGTGAGATAATACTCACAGCCACTCAAGGACACACGAGGCATAGGCTCACACACATCAATGTGTACTAAATCTAGTATCCCAGCTGACCTGATGTCACTGCTGGGGAAAACAACCTTGGTAAACTTACCAAGCACACACCCTCTGCACACATCTTGATGCTCTAAGATGAAATGTGACACTCTTGTCACAACCTCTCTCAACCCTCTAAGAGCCCCATGATGAAGGTGAGCCATCCTTTGATGCCATAACTCACATAACTAATTGCTGTCGCTACTCGCTGCCAAAGCATGATGGGGTTGAAAAAGCAATATGTATAGTTTACGATCCCTCACTCCAATCACCTGCCCTGAGGTGAGACGGGACCCCTTAGGGTGTATGAGGACCTCTGTCCCTCTGAAGTACACCTCAAGACCCCTATTCTGGAGGGTGGAAGCTGATATCAGATTCTTCTTCAACCCAGGGACGTACAACACATCCCTGAGCGAAATGGGTGGCATAGTGTCCCTCTGAAATGTCACTGTGCCATGCCCAACAACCTTGACTATGGTGTCATCACCAAGCACATGTAAGTAGAAATGTTGGAAGGTCCTCCTTCCTCAATCGGAAATCCATTGTCTTTCCTTTATGCAAACATGCATTTCCTTGAAGCAATTCCATGCAACGTGCTATCTATAAGCACTTTTGTTTCTAGTTGTTACTTGATTGGTCCATGTGTTCATGACATATTAGTTCATGAATTCTTCTGAGGGTTACAATCAGTCTTTACTATCGTAGGTTCACACCTCCATCATTCAGGTTCTCCTTCTTGAATCATACCCTACTTGGGTACCCAAGGGATACATCTGACTTTCAGCGTTTCATACATAACATTAAGACCATAAAACATTTTAGAAGGGATTCTTACCCAATCCCTTCATACCTTGTGCCACATAGGCATGAACATTTTTATACCTATTTTGGCTGTTAGCACCCCCTATGATATTATCCCATCAGTGGTGCTCCATGGGGACTTTTAAAGTCCCTTCAACAATCTTTCAATAAGAACCTTCTCATAGTCATCCTCTGATTGAGGTTGTTCATTATTGGAAACTGTCTTTCTCAATAGTTCCAATCTATTTCTTTCTACACATGTCATACATTATAAACACATTAGTCGTCATGTAAATTAAAAATAAGTACCATAGCATTTAAATTAATAAAACATTTTTAGACATGTCCTAGCATATCTGTATGCACTTCATCACATTATCCGTAATGTTTTCATGAGTGCAATACCGACAATTCTCAACTGTTTCTGCAGTAATACAATCCTCATCACTATGGTGCCAAAACATTTACTTCCATCAGCGTACTAGCTTTCTCATCCCATAGAAAAGCATAATACACAACAAGAAAAGAATTTAGGGCTCTCCCCTTCTTCAAATTCTTTCTACATCACCTGGGACTTTTCGGCCCAGCTGAGTTATTTCTAAGGCCTCACTGTCTTATCTTTGCTTTTGCAATTTACTCCTTGTTCGGATCTTTCTTCTCTTTTCCTTGAGTAGCCTTGGTTAGGCCTCACCCTAACCTTTTTGGAATACAACAGTGTGCTTTAATAGAAAACCTTGTTGCTCATAATGGGTCACAAACCTGTGCATCCTGCACATTACCATTCGGTTATCGGAATGGTCAATATCCATTTATTATTCTTCTATTCCTTATATGAATTTTTTTCAAAATGTAATCCAGGATTCTAGTATATATATATATATATATATATATATATATAAACTTGTGTCTCACTACTTAATTCTCAGTAGTTATTAAGGTTGTGACTTTTTCCTGACAAAGTCTTCACACAGTTCCACCACAGGGAACTCCTTCAACATGCAACTTCCTCATTTCATATCCATCACTATTTATGATGGACTCAACCTTGAGTTAGCTTCCACAGTTTACCAAATATCCCATAAGGAATATAAACATGCATCTTTGTCATGTAACTAGATTATGTATCCATACATATTCTGGTTTTGTTAACTTACATCATACATGTGCATCACTTGCATGTTTAATATCATTCATACCTAACTGGTATTAATATCAGGCTTTATATTAGGAAGCTCCACAATGCATTAACCCATGCACTCAAGCATTATTAAACACAGATAAGTATCCATCATGCTAGATTATTTCTTGCTCTTTTTCCATGTCCTTCACACACATGGACATATCAGACTTCTATATCCTTTCCCAAGGATCTTCCAGTCATCGTTATGATCATGTATATACATTCGTGTATAAGTAGGTGCATCTCTTCCACCTTTTTACCTGATGCATTCACTTGATAATTTAATTTCATCATTAGTGTCCTTCAGTTTGAGATTTCAGTCACTTATAGAACTAATCTCACAGTCATATCTCATATTTATGTTGCCTTCTCTCAAGGCAATAACCAACCAGGGTCACTTTACTCTTTATGCGACAACGTCTAACAAGAAAACCTTCTTGCCTCAACGTCCATAGGGTTTTACACATCTCACTTTTCTCTTGTCATGAGGAGTTATATACTCTGATTTTAATATAAAGCAGTAACTATAATTGCCAGGGATCCTACTTGATCCTTTCAGATTCCTTTAAGCCCACAAAGGTATTAACCATTATATAATCCACCATCATCAGTGCCTGAAGTTCCAACTACCCATGCTTAGAAGCAGTGTTATGAACACCAGGTCATCCGTCCTTCGCGCTTCAGCTACTCTTGACAGAACCCTTCCACCTTCAGCTATCCACATTCAAGTATTATTATAAATGTTAATTAGCATATCCATACTCCAGTAAGAGTATTTATCACTTTGACAAAGGGCTAAAGAAATTCTTCTGCTAAAATTCAGCAAGAATTCTCAAAATCACAGGTTCAATCTACAGTCCTTCTCCTCAAGGAGTAAATGTAGATAACAATATCTCCTTACGCGACTCGTACATGAGCCCAAGCAGGCCAAGTGTTGTAACCATCCTCTGATACTAATTTGTAACACACCCACGACGGGGCATAAAATTTGTCACTTTTCTTAAAGGACAGATTCTCCATCCACGGTTTCTAATTTGGAAAGTAGGGGAATCAGTCCAACCTCCCGGTCAAGGATCTCTGATTCTGGAGCCAAACGACTCTCTGAGACCTTGATGGTCTCGTTCTACAATTAAATGCAAACTCTTTTGACTTCCAGGTGCAAGTCTAATGGTACTTGCAATCTTCCCCTTTTTCTCTTACAAAATCTTTGAGTTTGGGCGCTAGCCCCTTTTCTGATAAGCCCTTCCTTATCACGACCTTGGGTGATGACCTCACTTAATCCACATGATTACGAGCATGGCCAAGGGTGGTTTGAAACCAACTACTTTTCTCCCCGCAATTCAACTTGAGCCTCCACGTGTCCTTTCACCAAAACCATGGTCTGGATTGCAGCCTGCCCTCAACTTTTTAAAGTTCGTGCACCTTCGGTCCCCGCAATGAGACAGGACCATCGGTCTCATCGACCTTGATGGTGCTTCTGAACTGATGGCTCAGATCCATCCTTTCCGAATCTATGGATTAGATCTAACCTTTTTAAATCAACGACTATGATTCATTTCATGATTCAGGTTTCGGGAGTTTCAACTCTCAACCCTCGCTTCTTCCTCAGTAGCTATCTTCTGGAGTGGAATATCTGCTGACACCTGTCACTATAGGTGTGTGGGTATGATTTCCTCCGCAATTCCGACCTTTGGTAGTTTCAGTTCTCAAACTCTCATTTCTTCCAGAGAGATTTCTTCGAAACGGCAGATCGTCCACCATGCGTCCTCCTCAATCAACGGTTCTGCTCCTGCTTCAGGACTTTGGCCTCCTCAACCAGATCAATAGTCCTTCAGCTCCCTCCTCGATTAACGATCGAGATCTTCTCTGAGTCTTCGTACCTTTTCCTCTCTTTTCTTTCAGATTTCTATATCTGGCGCTGCGTGTCCACCTTCACATCGACGACTCTCGTCACTTCGGATTTTCGGACTTCGAAAATCTCAAATCTCAACTCTCACTTTTCCCCAATGGATTTTATTCAAAATCGATAATCCAATGATGCATTTCCCTCTTGGATCAATGGTTGTGATCCCTTCGCATCTTCGAAATTCATATTTCTCAGTTCTCAACTTTCACTCCCCCTCGACGTATGCAGATTGTTGCCGCGTGTCCTCTCGAATTGGGCGGTTGATAGTTACTTCGAGTCTTTACCCGAAATCCATAGATTTATGCCATGTCCTTGTTACAAAGAAATCCCCCTATGGACAAGTGCATTCCTTCTTGGACTCTAGACTCCTAAGACCAAGACAAAAAGGGTGCTAACTTTGGTCACTGACATCCTTTTAAACCTAGCTAAACTAATGTATAGAGAAGAGGAAAAAAGGTGTACCTTTTTTAATGACGTTTGTCCTCACACAGTCTGAGTTGAGCTTTGATCCCCAAGTTCCTCGACAAGTCCTTCAAATCAAGAAAAGACATAACAAGCTTGTTATTCCACTAATATTAGCTTGAAACCAAATCTATCTACTAGAGACAAGTTCATGTAGAATAGACACAACCTTGAAAGAAACAGGCCAAGCACATATGTATATTAATGAGACCAATAGAGAATACTTATAGACCTTTGATGATGAAGGTGCAACAACCTCTCCCATCTCTCCTTTTCCAAACCTTTTCTCAAGTAATCCACACACAAACTGATTATGCTTCAATGGCATCTCCCTTATCATATCATAAGTTTGATGCCTTCAATGTCTCCCCTTTTCACCATGAAGAGGCCTCCTTATATAGGCTTGGAGAGGTCTAACCACTTAAGAGATTATTGGGATAGGTTGAGGATCCTTCTCTTTTAGTTGTGGATCTTCCCTGAGATCGAGCCTTGACCTCAGATCCGAATCCAACCTACTTCAGAGATGAGGGGGATTCTTTCCTGATTTTCCTCAACAATCCAAAATTCACTCAAAAAGGCCAGCGCTCCCTCAGAATGGGGCAAAAAGTGTTGCAACGCTCCCCCCAAAGAGGTTACAGAGCGCTGGCACTCCCTGACAGTGTATAGGGGAGTGTTGCCTTCAAAAATTGATTTTTGAGTGGTTTTTTCCATGGCAAAAGACTTGTACTCTTTGTTAAATGATTTCTTCTCTTCAAAACCAATCTTTTGAGGTGTCTTTTAAGTGTTCTTGATAATGTCACCTGAGACACGACATAGGAAAGATGACAATATGATATTTGTGACACTTGAGGCCAAAATGCGACACTTGTAACATTGATAATGACGACACTAGGCCATCATTGTAATGAGTAATTTTGATGTGTAACAGATTGCCCCCCAAAGTGCGAAGTTAGAGGAAGGGAACTGATGACTATAGTACTTTGTAGACTCTTTCGAGAAAGGGTATGGACTCATAAAACCTGGAAGAAGCTGCACACAACCATCAAACAAATATTATAACATGTTTCAAACCCAAGGCAAACATACCTATGCTTGAGTGACAAAGACTTTCAAGGTATGGCCGCCATAAAATACACTGCAGATCCATAATTGTATTGAAAAAAAGGGTATAGCCACTGAAGATACAATGTGGATCTATACTCCCATGACCTAAATTGATCGTAGCCACGAAGAATACACAGTGGATCTACGAGACAACAAGACATAGCCATGACCAATACAAAGTGGATCTATGTGACAGTATATGTGTCAATGTTAAAAATAAACTCTGTCGCAACCTGGGCAAAGTACAAATAAGAGTGATGACTCAACCCATGGTCTCATCACCGATCCCAATGTAGTACGAATCTAACCATGTGAATAGATGTCCTGATGTCGAACATGGAAAAAACCACTTGATTACCGGTCAATGAGATAAACCGTTAACAAGCGCGAGGGAAATCACCATTGATGTTAATGATTCCTAAGGTACTCTAGTACATTCCAACGAATGTCAATGGATGAGATGAATTCGAACATCCATGGAATCATCCGATCATAGGTCAATGATGTAAACCCATTGTCGAAAGTGAGAAGACATACTATTGAGGCATGCAAGTCCCAAGGTACTAACTGGTTTCTAAGTCTAGTGCCCGGATAATGTGTTGAAGTTGACAAGAACAGACTCATTGAAGGAGGGCCTTGATGTATCCCCCATCAACGACACAAAACTGACACAAATATGTAAATTGGTGGATCAAAAGAACATCGACTAACACGAGTATTGAAACAGGAAATTTGTGATGGTTGACTCTCAAGGAAGATACTTCCCTTGAACACTGAGGCGGGATAGCATAAACATGACATGGACCAAAACGTGATAATGCAATGGATACTGTGACTTTTGTCGGGTGACCCAAAGGAGTAAGGAAACTCAGATGATTGGTTCAATGTAGAGCTTTAGTAGATTAAAAGGTGTGCAAAGACAAAGTGTCGTGTTCAAGGGCGACTATAAGGGTGACTGTTGATGTTCTCAAAAACTGCTTGGCTTGCTTCTTTCAATTTTCCCCCCATATAGATAGACGAGTACCTATTTTTTATTTAACAAGCTCGAGGAGGGTAACACATGCTCGATATAACTCACCTTCAGTAAGTTCCTCTTCCTTTGTTTAACGAACTGAAAGAAGTAAGGGTTTGGTCCCATATGGGCCCTTCAATGTATTATTGTTTAACAAGTCCAGAGATGGTAAACTCGGTGGTTTTTCATATTTAGAGAGTCTAAAAATGACTTAGAGATGACTCCAGTGTTGTCCTATTTCATAATGTTAGTCTCACGAGGCCTAAAAAGAGATAAACTATAACTCAAAAGATGCTCTTTCAAACCTTTTAACGAGTGGGAAAGGAAGCAAGATCACTCGGCAATCTTTTCATGTTTAGGGAATCTGAAAAGAACTTAAAGACGACCCCAGGGGGCTAGTTTTTCGTGTATCCATGCGAGTCCGAAAAAGAGATAAAAGTTTACTCGGTGTGTTCTTATGTTTTTCCGAGCATGAGAACAAACTAAGACTATGCTTGTTAATGTGACAAGAAGAAAATCGAAAAAAACTTCTCTGAAACATGTAAATAATGTTGAAACTGCATGCCAATGTATTAATAAGGCCTCCAAAATATTTCTCAAAACCCCAAAAAACCTATTTCTTAGGCAAAAATGAAATTTATAATAGTAAAATGGGGTAAAAATGTCTTTTACCATTTCATTTGTGCAAAGATTTGTAGCAGTGGAGAAATTTAGCTTTGGAGGGTGATTCTTGCGTTGACTGTTGCCGGAGCTATGGTCATCTATTTTTGTTGCCGTCTGGACCAGGTTGGTGCTCTTCTTCCTCTATTTAATTTACACGATTTACATTATGTTTTTAGGAAAAAATTGGGTTCAAAAAATGATGCCCTGGGATGACACAAGCACTCAAAAGAGGTCGGTGCTCCTCTAGAATGTTAGGGGGAGTGCTACCCAATTTTTTGAGCACTTCTCCAAGATTAAAGATAGAGCACTAGAGCTCTGATGTTATAGTGAAGAGGGCGCTGCCCAAAATACACAAAAAACGACCAAAAACTGCCAGTGCTCCTCCAAAAGGTAAAGGGGAGCATTCTCTATTTGCATAACGCTCTGGTGGCCCTTCTAAGGGAGCGTTGGCACCCTAGTGTGAGTGTAAAGGGAGCGTTGGCCTTATAACAAGAACACAAATGTTTTTTTAAGTTTTTCATTGCCCAATAACTGCCGAAAAAACATGACTAATGACTTTTGATTGTTAATGATTGTAGGTAAATTCGGCAAAAGTCATGATCGAGTGGAAAGAAAGAGAGCATGAGCTCGATGATGTGGATGTGTTGCAAAGTCCCCTATAAAGGGCTGCATTGAGGAATTGCGGTCTCCTCAAGTTCTTCAAGATGCAAAAGATGAAGAAAGAGATTCTTCTTCTCGAGTATATGATCGGGTTGTGGAACGTTGCAGAATAGGGGTTCCAAATTGGAACGCAACTTCTTACCATTGAGTTGGAAGATGTGTACTTCCTAATTGGCCTCTCAAAGAGAGGGACCCCCGTTATTTTATCTGGACAAAGGTCACTTCCCGCGCTTGTAGATGAGTACTTGGCAAACCATTGCGTCTCAGGATCGAGACTGGTGGGGGGTAGAATCGTAATCAAAGACATCAGGGATCTACCTCTTCGGTCCATTCTAGTTTCCATTACGAGTATAACGGGAAGTACCAGCTCGCACTTAGTTTCAAGATCATAGGTGGCCTATGGTTTACAGTTTCTAGAGCCAACATTGTTTAACTGGAGTGCAGGTTTCTTCAGAATGTGAAGGAGCAAATTACGAGGTGTAGAGCAGGGAAGCAGAAGAAGTTCAGATACGGTTCATTCTTGGTTTCATTCTTCTTAGAACGCATTCCTCAGATGAAACCTCCAATTGCATTAGCAGTATAGCTGGCAGGAGAACCACTTATGGAGCGATGGAATAGTCTGACTCCGAGGCTAGGATCAGAGTCAGAGTTTAGGTTCACCAGTGATTTCTTTGCTTGGCTGAGACACCAATTGATCGTGATAGAGGACTCCCTAGTGGATTCGCCAATTTCTGTTACAGAGAAATCCCCCTGCGGACAAGTGGATTCCCTCTTGGACTCTAGACTCCTAAAACCAAGATAGAAAGGGTGCTAACTTTGGTCACTGACATCCTTTTAAACCTAGCTAAACTAATGTATAGAGAAGAGGAATAAAGGTGTACCTTTTTTAACGATGTTTTTCCTCGCATAGCCCAAGTTGAGCTTTGATCCCCAAGCTCCTCGACAAGTCCTGCAAATCAATCAAAGACATAACAAGCTTCCTATTCCACTAAGATTAGCTTAAAACCATATCTATCTACTAGAGACAAGTTCATGTAGAATAGACACAACCTTGAAAGAAACAGGCCAAGCACATATGTATATTAATGAGAATAATAGAGAATACTTACAGACCTTTGATGAAGGTGCAACAGCCTCTCCCAACTCTCCTTATCCAACCCTTTTCTCAAGTAATCCACACACAAACTGATTATGCTTCAATGATATCTCCCTTATGAGATCATAAGTTTGATGCCTTCAATGTCTCCCCTTTTCACCATGAAGAGGCCTCCTTATATAAGCTTGGAGAGGTCTAACCACTTAATATATTCTTGGGATAGGTTGAGGATCCTTCTCCTTCAGTTGTGGATCTTCCCTAAGATCGAGCCTTGACCTCAGATCCGAATCCAACCAACTCTAGAGATGAGGGTGATTCTTTCCTGATTTTCCTCAACGGTCCAAAATTGGATCAAAAAGGCCAACACTCCCTTAGAATGGGGCACAAAGTGTTGCAATGCTCCCCCAAAAGAGGGTACAGAGCGTTGGCACACCCTAACAGTGTATACGAGAGCACTGCCTTCCAAAATTGATTTTTGAGTGGTTTTTTCCATGGCAAAAGACTTGTACTCTTTGTCAAATGATTTCTCCTCTTCAAAACCAGTATTTTGAGGTGTCCTTTAAGTGTTCTTGAAAATGTCACCTGAGACATGACATAGTCAATATGACAGTATGATATTTGCGACACTTGCAGCCAAAATGTGACACTTGCAACATTGGTAATGACGACACTATGCCATCATTGTAATGAGTAATTTTGATGTGTAACAATCCCCCTTAATCTGGTGGCTATGAATTACTTTGGGACTTTACCTAGAGTCCATTGATTTACACCACGTCTCTTCTGGATCAGACAATCTAGATTCACTTCAGGTCTTTGGGGTTCGGTAGTCTCAATTCTCAACCAAAATCCCAATGCGATTCACCCAGAGCTCGCGATATATTAACGCATGTCCTCTTTAAATCAATGGCCCTTGTCTCCTTCAGGACTTTGGCCTTCGGAGATCTCAGATCTCAGTTTTCCTCACTCTTTGTTTCTCCTGGAACAGTTTTACCAGGAGTTTGTGATCTGATGACATGTGTCCTCCCATAGATCAATGGCTCTCGACTACTTCAGTTGTTCAGGCTTCGTCGATTTCGAACTCTCCTCCTTCGCGTTCTCCTGAAGTGCTTCCACCCGGAGTTCACGATCTGTCGCCACACGTCCTTCTGGATATATGGTCAAGATTCTCTTCGGCTTTCTGGCTCTTCGTCTTTCGGGGCTTCGTGAGTTTGTTTTACTCCTAACTTGGAAACCTCCGAAGTAGTTTTCCCCAAAGTCTCTGATCTATCGACATGTATCTCCTGCTGGGCGACGGACAGGATCTACTTTGGTTGTTTGTCCTCCTCCATGTCCACAAACCTCTGAAGTTGTCAATCTTATGCCACCTGTCTTCCTTGACTATGGACGGTCCCAAATTACTTCGGGACTTTGACAAGTCCACTCTCCTACGCACACAAGGGTTAGTTCTCGTGCACTTACTTCCGGATCCAATGGTTACTGGTCTTTCACGCTCAGATCCAACATATGGGATTTGTTCCTCTCCTCTGTGCTTCCTTTGTTTACTGGACATTGATCCAATGGTCCATGCTCCTCTCCACAACCGACCTGACAGCTATTGTCGCCCCTCCTCCTAATCTTTCGACTTCCTCTAGCTTAGAGGACTTTCTAAGTATTCTAATGCCTCAGCCTTTGTTCCTCCTACGAGTCCATCTCTTGGGCCTCATCTGCACTTATGAAAAGATCTTATCTCTTTTGAGCTTGATCTTCTTGAAGATATTGATTTCCCACACACTCCTTGCATTTCGGGGATCTCGTCAAACTCAGGTCGAAGGTCCACGACGATTGACAGTTCACAGTAATTGTGGGGCCCCAACATGCATGCTCTTTATCAGAGAGCTCAACCTCCACAATATGGGAAGTGCTCACTCAACTTTAGTTTGATACTAATCATTGATCTTCCATTCCCAATGAGATCAACGATGTGGGTTGATTGCGGTTCGTGAACTAGCAGGTCCACTAAATTCACCTTCGCACTCCACAATGATTCCCAACCATCGATTAAATCAAGTGGCTAGTGTTTGATTCGATAACTCTAGTGATTATTTGATTCGATCTGATGATCAGGATGGCCTCTCCTCCTGTTAAACGGCTCTCATCCATCTTCGTTGTCAGATTCTTAAGTCATGGGTAGTTCTGGTAACTTGACTATCGTCTACCTCCTAGATCTGATAGTTGGGACAATTCTCGGGCATCCTCAGATCTAAGGCTCAGAGTTAACTTCAAGACTTCAGGTATTTTACCTCCCTTATGACAAACTCGCTCAGTTCGTCAAACTAACAAAGTCTGAATGACTCCAAGGGTTAACTCCCATGCTCTTTCCCATATCCAACGATCACAACAGACCGTGGCTTCTTCCGAACAGATTTCTTCTGTTCGTCTTCCAAAAAAGGGAACCTTCCCTTTCAATACTTCAACCTCTCTACTCTTCCTGATATTTGTTATCTCTGAGGGGCTTAAGAGCTTTGTTCTCTTTCTCTTGAACTTAACACTTGGAATAATCCTTCTGTGCACCCCTTACACTCATTCCTCAACTCTATAACTTGAGTGGTTCTCGGTCTCTGCCTGCTTCGCAGAGAGCATGTGCATACGTGCACTATCTCTCTTGAGATTTAACAGACTCCCTCCTCCAAGGGACTCAGAAATACTAGGAGTGTCGACATGCATACGTGAAACTATACCCAAGGTCGACGAACTCATAGTTCGTAGATCTAGCTTAAACCACCACAGGTCGCAAGCATTTACGAATAAAAACACCTCTAATCCATACTTTATTAAATACACAATTTAAACAGGAATAAAGAGA
The DNA here is from genome assembly GCA_009831015.1 of Picea engelmannii. Classification (NCBI taxonomy): domain Eukaryota; kingdom Viridiplantae; phylum Streptophyta; class Pinopsida; order Pinales; family Pinaceae; genus Picea; species Picea engelmannii. Next base: position 14,501 of record ML798327.1, on the reverse strand, counting down.
TATAGTATAACCATTAAGCAAGCATACACATCCCTGGGTCCTTCACAGTATATCCCATTTCATTACATAATTACAGCTTAGTTTCATAGGGTATGAGAATACTTATCTATTACAAGTTACATCCAACCAACTGACTGTGGGTGTGTGCCTTTCCACCCAACCATAGGCCTAGAGGAATTCATTCTTAAAACTCTGGCCACCCCTGTGCCAAGCCATGATATCACTAGGGAATTTATGCTATCTCTCAAAGAAACTCTCTCTATTGCAGTGACCCTACGAGGTTTATCAGATGATTCCTCAGCATCAAGCTCGCATTCGGGTCCTTCAGGTCATGTTCTCGACACTTCCGTTGGGTTCACACTTCTCCCTTTCGAGCTTGTGCTTTCATCCCCTCTTTGCTTCCTTTGTTGTGTCTCTGTATGTATCTTACCTCCCATCCCCTGGAAGGTTTTCTGACCTGCCCTGTTCCTTCTGTCAGAAGGAAGCTCGGGTCTGTAGGTCTTTGTGGTACTTCGAGCTGACATCCTACAGCTAGACCATACTTCCATTTATGGGGGTGGTTGATGATTCAACCACTGGTCCTTTCTTCATTAACTAATTTATTTCCTCTGGAGATATCATGGCTCGTACTTCAAGGCTTCACCCCCCAATAGTCAGTTATGGGCAGTTTAACAATAATACATTTACATTGTTCAGATGCCTTAGCATGGTAATCATATTTTATGATTAATTACAAGATGGGGGAAACATGGGTGTTACAATGTCCAACGATTCCAAACCAGATTTGATGAAGGATGCTTGGTTCAAGTTGCAGCAAGGTATGATGTTACAACATAGTTACTAAAGGATATGAGTTGCTATGTATTAGTTGTTTCTTCATGAGTAAGGTATGTATTTTATGTGCTTGGTTGAGGCTTGTATCATGGATGGTATGGCATATGCTTGAGGCATGTCTTGGAGGCCCTTTTTAGTATATGGTTGCATATGGTTGAGGTCCATGTTTTGGTGATATTGATACATGCTTGAGACATACCCTTGGTACTTAGTTTATGGATGTTATGGTTCATTGTTAGAGACACATCTTTGTGATATTGGCATATATTTAAGTCATATACTTGGTATATGATCTTGGTTGTTATGGTGCATACTTGAGGCATATTGTTGAGGAATTGACAAATCTTGGATACTTGGCATATGGTATGGTATAGGTTCCGGTACATGGTTGATGTACATGGTATGGTGATGGTTTTGGTATCCATGTAAGTGGATCTATTTATAGTTGATTAATTATGGTATATCAATGACAGAGACAATGAAAATGATAGTGACATGGACAATGATAGGTTGGATGATCTGTTGATCAGTTACAGGTTGATGTGACAATGACAGTGGCAGGTTGATGTATTAGTGACAGTGACAATGATAGGTTGATGTATTAGTGACAGTGGCAGTTACAGGTTGATCATTGGTAGTGATAGTTTGAGTCTACACTTATATTTCAGAGCGGCAGGATGGGGAAAGGAAAGGGGTTTGTAGCCTCCTTCCGGTTGGTGCTAGAGAACTCAGAGAGTTGGAATTTCCTTCATGTTGGTGCCTGTAAATCAGGGGGTCGTAGCCTCCTTCCAGTTGTAGCTGGAGAATTTAGGAGTTGGAGATTCATTCAGGTTGGTTCCTGTAAATTAGGGGGTTGGTGCCTCCTTCTAGTTGGTATTGGAGAATTTGGAAGTTGGTGCTTCCTATGAATGTAATCTTTAACATATAAGAAAGCATTTTGTGGTTTTCTCCCGTTTGAACTTCCACGTAAATTCTAATGTATTGTGTATCTGTGGTTATTTATTATGCTCTATTGATTGATACTATATAAAAACATTTTAATGAAAATTTATTGCAAATATATTTTTGAAATACACACTGTGTAGAGATATATTTAAAACGAATTGCAATAAAAATCTGTAATTTGTTTCTTTTGTTAAAATAAAACATTGTTTAAATTCAATAAATAATTAGAGAAATCACCTTCTTCTATCTATCTATGATAACTCAAACTCTTTCATAAATTTCTAATCTCGTGTCATGATATTCCCATAAGAAACTAAAGATGAGTGTTCAGAGAAAATAATGCAATTGTATTAAATGTAAAATTAATTATTTATGCATCGTAATTTTTTTTAAGAATATTGTGATATTATTTTAGTTACAACATAACATAAGTGTCATGTGAAAGGGATAATAAAATTTATCAAATTTAAACTAAATTATTATTTATTAAATTTATTTGATATTTAAATCATAATTTTATATAATTTAAATTTAAAAATTTATATATTAATATTAATATAAAATTTAAAAGGGAAAAATTGAAAATGAATTATTGTTATTTATCATTCAAGTAGTTAAAAACTTGATATAATTTTAATTTTAAAATATTTGATCACTTAAAATCAAGTCTTTATGATTGGGTGGCAGGTATGATGGAGTTTCTTTGATCTTGATGGACAATGTTTTTGACATTGTTTGGGGATTGGAGACTACCTCTAACAATGAGGCATATGCATTAGCAACACTTCAAGGAATTAATTATGTGTTGCTAAACCATGGTATTCATAAATTCTTGATAATAGGATACTCATCCATCATCAATTGGTTGATTCTTCTTAGAAAATTACTGAAAGACACAAATCGACATAATCATTTGGATAGAACTCTACAAAGAGGTGGATAGAATGAAAAACGTAGGGGTCACCCTATCTGCAAGTGTATTTGTTTTTAATAATAGTAAGGGGATAAGAGCATCCCCCTCCCCATTCCATGATCATGGTTCCACTTAGGAATTCATTCCACTCCAAGGGGGTTGCAACAATTGACATTGAAGGTGGTGGGGCTCCCCCGACCACTTGTCAAATCTTATACATTTGAAGGACATGAAAATTAAAATCCCATGCCCATTTTCCTTTATTCACCACATCATTTGGACAATGGTCATTACCGCTAAATCTTGTCTACTTGAGTTTCCTATGTGAAAACCTCCATGGGTTGATCTAAGGTTAATGCTTGTATTGTTTGACATGGGAAACTATGAAGGAATTGGGGATAATTAGCAATTCAAGGAGGCAATTGGTGATTCCTTTGTGGCCTGCTTAATTCTTATCTCATTTTACATGGGAAATTATGAAGGAATTGAGGTTAATTGGCAAGTAAGGATATTACTAATTCCTCCATGACTTTGGGGTGAAATCTAGTTCTTTGGAGTTGCCTACAGTAGAATTTGGAAGATCGAAGAGAGTATACAATAACTAGTATAGTTTGGTATCAATTCGGCCATCTTGGGGCCCTTCTAGGTTTATAAGAAATAGGGGAAGCCATGTCTTATTGATGTTGTTGATGTTTCCTAGTAGGGGAAATGAGAGGTCTAAGGAAAGATTTCCAAATGTGTGAAAAATAGATCATGGAATCCATGTCCATGACCACTACCTTGACTTTGGAATGTGAAAAGTGGAAAAAGACTATGGCTAAAAATATTCAAAGGAAACTAAAGTTAGAGACAAGAACATTGTGAATGTGGGGAAGCATCTCATTAGACTTAGGGATTCTTTGATCATGCTAAGGGGAAAGTATTTGGAATTATTGACTTCCTTGGATACCCTCTTTGACTTGGAAACTCACATCATAATGTGCATCAACCTCCTTCCTACAAATGACCAACCCAAATATTTGAATGAATTTATAGTGGTTGCCATGATTGAGGACTCAACTAACCCTTTTGGGGTAGAAGAAGCTACCCCATGTGGGGTGATGCTTCTTTCGAGATACAATATTTTTTATCTAATATATTTATTGTCCAATAATTTTATTGTTAAAATATTAGAATGGTTTATACTTGAAAACTTATACACAAACTAGTTTGCATGGATTTAGTTAATGTTCTCTTATTAACAACCAATGTTGGAAGATTGGTTTTTGTCATTAATGTCAACCCTAGTTATTGGTTTTGGATCTCAATATTGATGAAGGTATTTAGACATGAAGTACAATGCACATGTAGATACAACACCCATGGATGGATAGTATACATCATGTCATTTTCGGTGGTAGGTGGCATGCCACATGGATCCTCACGGTTGAGGAGAAATGATTTTTTGAATACGAACATGTGAATTTATAGGTCGGCCCAAAAGATAATTAAAGAAAAGAATTACAAAATGAGAAAGTGATAGGTCAACCCTAATTCCAAAAGGAATTTTCACAACAAGTATAAATACACATTGAAGACATATCATTTTATCATCCAAGCAAGTGTGATGGAGCTAGCATAAGTGGGTGTGCACTTGTGCCAAGGATATCTGTGAAGTTCAGCGTGGAGCAAGTCTAAGGTAACGAAGTATGAAAGGAACAAATGTTTTAGAATTACAAAAACCTTAGTTTTCTGAGGAAAATGCGGCCTGACAGTATAACAAGTAGTGTACATACACGGGATGGCAATATAACAGGTAGCATACATACACAAGTTGATTGAAGACAAGTAGAGTACATGAAAAAAAAAGGCTTGAGAAATTTCTAAAGAAGGAACATCTTGGCATCTAGTTCAGGTTTTTGAGTATGGTTATGTTATGTTGATGATATTATCAGTGATATGGTGATGTAAAGCTTCATTATCTTTTGTGTATTCTTGGGTGGAAGGAAGGGGAAAGGATAGAGGGTTTAACCCTCTCTTTATCTTGGAGGATTGTATCTTCCCTTGAAGGTTTATCCCTCCTTTGAACTTAGAAGTTGTAGCTTCCCTTGGAATTCATTACTTCCCTTGAACAATAACTATTGATTACTTCTCATATATTGTGCATGTTGTATTGTGGTGTATTGGTGTAACTCTTATACTATTGTTCATTGTTCATTGGATATAATTGAATTAATAATTTGGTTGAATTATAAGTTGAAAAAGTGTTTAAATTGTACTTGATACTGATTCACCCCCCTCTCAGTATCAATAATTGGTATCGGAGCAGGTTACCTTCAGTACAGTTTAACCACTAGAAGGATGGTCCTAAGCAAAAATGGAAGAGCACATTCCAAATGGGATTCCACGATTTGATGGAAGCAATTATGCATATTGGAGTGATAGACTGTAGAATTACTTGATAGCTTTGGGAGTGGATATTTTTTATTCAGTTGTAAATGGCTATGTAATCCCAAAGGATGCTCCAACCAATCTAAATGATAAGAAGTCAATGAGTTTCAATTCAAAATCTAGACATGTTATTCTAGGAGCATTGACACCAACTATTGCAAGAAAAGTGATGGGTTGCAACACAAGTAAAGAGGTATGGGAAAAACTCAAAAGCATTTATAAAGGTGATCCTAAAGTCAAGTAGGTCAAGCTTCAATGACATAGAGCAGAGTTTGAAAACTTGAAGATGGATGAAAAAGGAAGATATTGCAGCCTATTTGCTCATAGTTGATGAATTTTTCAATTCTATTAGAGGATTAGGAGAAGATCTAAATGAATCTTTGGTTTTAAAAGGTTTTAAGATCACTCCTCTTGGAATATGATGATAAGTTCTTCACCGTCGAGGAAACTAGGGACTTGACCAAAATGACAATGGATGAATTACATGGGTCTCTCATAGCATATGAAATCAGAACATGTACAGAAATTGACCGGCTAGATAAGGAAGCATCCTTTAAAACCATAAAGAAGACAAAAGACATGAAACACAAGACAGAAGAAAGATCAGATTGTGACCTTGATGAAGAAATAAAAAATTTTGTAAGAAGGCTTTAGAAGGGATCTGACATATACAAAGGTAAGTCTCCTCTCAAATGCTTTAATTGTGGTAGAGTAGGACATATTGTTGAAATATGCCATTATGAAAAAAGAAGATTCAACAAGAAAAAGAGTTTCTACTCCAAGTATGATGGCACCTCTTCAGATAAGAGTGATGAAGAAGAAAAAGATGCAGAAGAAGTCCTCTTCATAACCCAAGAAACCCATAATGATGATCAAAATAACTCTAAAGAAGAAGAAGTCATTTATGAAGAAGAATATGATGAAGAAACAAGATTTGATTCTTTTTGGGGATACAAAAACAACACAGAAAGCGAACAATAAGATAAGATTCTTGTAAAATTGAAGGATGTAGAAACTGAAAATAACAAGCTTAGAAACACAAATAGAAGGATAAGAAGTGAATTGAATAGTTGTGAAGAAGAGAATCATAAGATTGAAAAGACTATTGACAGCTTGAAGGAACAATTAGAATATTAGGAGAAATTGAAAGCATAATTGGATCACACGGAAGGGGAACTAATATTGACAATAAAGAAGTTGGAGAATTTTGAAAGAAGCACCGAAAATTTAGATGAAATCCTTAACAGTCAAATATTATCGAATGGCAAGACATGACTAGGATACAATGCCAATTTGAAGGAAGATGAAAAGCATGGAACCAACACTCCAAAAGAAGTTGAAGAACAATATAGAATGCCATCTCTCGTCAGGTATGAAATAAATAAAAGATCAATATTCAGAAGGAATGAAACACCAAGAAGACCCTCTTCTAACATGTATGGAAATATTTTTCTTGGTCATTGTTATACTTGTGGAAATTTTGGACACAAATCAATCAATTGAAAAATCAATGAAAGGGAAAACTATGAAAGAAACAAGAATGGTGTAAATAGTAGATATGGAAATGTTCGTGGAGTTGTCAACAAAAGTTATAATCCATTTTCCCCGTTGATGGAACAAAATATTGTATGCTACAAATGTAATAATCTTGGTCACAAAGCATGAGATTGTAGAGATATGAAAGAATATGATCCTATGCCAGATGTCCCTAAGCCAACCACAGTATGGAGAAGGAAAGAAATTCCAAACAATGAATATTGTTGAATAACATTGATCTCTGAAGAATGTAAAGAAGAAGATGAATGGTACATGGACAATGGATGTTCTTCACACATGTCCAGGGATCAAAACAAATTCATTAACTTGAATAGAAAGGGTGGAAATGTTTCATTTGGAGATGACTCATCTACCAAAATACTTGTAAAAGGGTTAGTAAATATTGGAAGTGAAAATATAAAAGCAAACAATGTCTTATTGGTTGAATATTTGAAGCATAATCTCCTTAGTGTCAACAAAATGTTTGATCAAGGATATACTCTCACGTTTGACTCATGAAGATGAAAAATCAAAGAAGAAGGTTCAGGAAGATTGGTTGCAACTGCAACAAGAATACCAAGTAACATATACATCCTAGACCAAGAGAAGAGAAACAAGATTGAAGACACATGGAATACCTTGAAGGAAGAAAAAGACCAGAAGACTGGAAAGAAAAATCAAATGCTATTAAGCCCTATATGTTCAGTGGGAGAAGTCGCAAAGAAGAGAGTTACCTTTTTCCATTGAACTCAGGGGGAGCATCCCACCCTTGGCCATTGATGTAAAAGGGGGAGAGAAAATAGGAGCATGGTTCCAGGGGGAGCATGAGTGTTTCCATCAATGCCAAAGGGAGACATTGTTGGAATATTGGTTGTTGTCATTGATGTCAACCCTAGTCATTGGTTTTGGAACCAAATATTGATGAAGGTATTTCTACATGAAGGACAATGCACATGCAGATAAAAAACCCATGGATGGATAGTATACATCATTCCATTTTTGGTGGTAGGTGGAATGTCACGTGGATCCTCACGGTTGAGGAGAAATTATTTTTTGAAGATGAACATGCAAATTTACAGGTCGACCCTAAAGATAATTAAAGAAAATAATTACAAAATGAGAAAGTGATAGGTCGGCCCTAATGTCAAAAGGAAGTGTCACAACAAGTATAAATACACATTGAAGACATATCATTTTAATATCCAATCAAGTTTGATGGAGCTAGAATAAGTGGGCATGCACTTATGCTAGAGATATGTGTGAATTTTAGTGTGGAGCAAGTCTAATCTGGAGAAGTCTGAAAGGCCCAAAAGTTTCAAAATTGCAAAACCCTAGTTTTCTGAGGTGTACGCGGGATGAAAATATCACAGGTAGTGTACATATGTGGGCTGGCAGTATAACATGTAGCGTACATACATGGGTTGATTGAAGACATGTAGTGTACATGAAAAAAAGGCTTGAGAAAGTTCTAAAGAAGGCACATCTTGGCATCTGGTTCAGGTTTTTGAGTATGGTTATGGTCTATTGATGATATTATCAGTGATATGGTGATATAAAGCTTCATTATCTTTTTTGTATTCTTGGGTGGAAGGAAGGGGCAAGGATAGAGGGTTTAACCCCCTCTTTATCTTGGAGGATTGTATCTTCCCTTGGAGGTTTATCCCTCCTATGAACTTGGAAGGTATAGATTTCCTTGGAAGTCATTACTTCCCTTGAACAATAACTATTGATTACTTCTCATATATTGTGCATGGTGTATTGTGGTGTATTGGTGTAACTCTTCTACTATTGTTCATTGTTCATTGGATATAATTGAATATATAATTTGGTTGAAGTATAAGTTGAAAAATATTTAAATTGTACTTGATACTGATTCACCCCCTCTCAGTATCAACAACCAACTCAACATCACCTAATTTTGAGTTGTAATAATGTTGAAATAACTTTGATTATACAAAAAAGAATTGTTACTATGAAAAATACTCCAAATAACCTAATAACTCCACAACCCATTATGACCTAATAACTCCACAACCCATTATGTATAATATGTATAAATTAATCTAAATTAATATAATATATTGAAAGAAAAGTTGAAACCTATCATACAAAAACTTTAAAATAAAAAATATTCTAATAAATTAAGAGGAAAGAAAAATTAAAATTAATAATATAAAACCTAAAAAACTATAACAATTAAAAACTAAAATAATTTGTAACTCATTTTTTAATCTCTGAATACTTAATAAATTTGGAATTATTAAACTATATTCAAATTATAAAGAAAGGTAGTTTGATAATTTCCTCATTAACATTTTACATTTTGCAAAGATGATGTGTTTTCTTTAATAACATTGTTGGCACAGGGGCAGACCCAGGGTTCAACGCTTCAACAACGCACCAACAAAACCCTAACTACAGACCCTTTCGGCAACACCTGCGAAGCAGGTGAAGTCTCGCCCGAGGTAGAAGTAGGGGGGGTTACAGGACTCAGGTGTCTGTAACCAAGCTGGGACACAGATCTGTGAGTATAACACTTTGCAGAGTCTCTTAGCAACACTTACAAGGTGATATGCATTAATTCATTAGCTTTATTAACATCGCAAGGAAAACACTAATATAGATCGGCATAGTAACAATAAAAATAATTCAATCATTTAGCACATATCACTGAGTTAGATCTAACATTCATACACTCTAAGCTCTAAGCATTAACAAATCTATCTAACAAACATCATAAGCAAAGTACTGATCACATTGATAGCATAGACAAGATAGCACAAAGCAACCAAAATACACAAGATATACATGGTTCACCACAGTGTGGGGCTACGTCCACCAACTACTTCATCTTCTCTATTATTCTTCAATCTCTTACATTCATCTGCTCCTGTGCACTAAGCCACAAAGCCAATCTTCGCAGTGGACATGAGATCTGCGCACTGAGCACCAGATCCTCCTTACCAAAATTAGGTCAAGGAACATATCCAACTCCTTTATCAAGCACAGAACCTTACATACACATTTTGTTGCACAAAGCACCCAGAACTACTTGCACCTAGCCAGTTAGACTTCACTCTCTAAGTCTCTTACATCGCTTCGTGCACTATTCTCTCTCTTTCCTATCATACATTCCTACTTAATTATACTTTTACAATAAGGCCTAAACATGGGTAAACCCATGTGCCCACATCCCATAACCCATTACAAAAACCCTAATTAACCCCTTGTTGTGTCCACAAAGCCCTCAAAATAAGTGAGATCCGTGATCTCAGCTCCGCCTGGGCGCTCCTTCCTCGATCACTATGTCGAAGTCCAAAAAGTGGTTAAACCTGACCAATAATTCCTCAAAACTTGGTCGAGGGCCAACAAACATAAACATTTATATAAACACTTAATGTTATGTTTATTAGAAAAACTTTAAATTTTATATTAAAAATAATTTAAAAGCTATTGGTATAAAAGTGTGGTATATATTAAGCATAAAAAAAATTGAAATTATCACTCCTCTTCTGATTTTGAGAAGAAATTTAGTATTGGTGACAAGAATTGAGATGGGTGTTGACAGGCATATGTGAACGCTTGTCAAATGGAAGGGAGAGTCTGGTCCAAGGTTGTCGAATTTAACTTAAGTCGTTTGAAGTAACTCACCCTGATGGGTTTTACAACTTTGTTAGCTGATAAAGGGCTCTAATCTAAACTACAAAAATAAAATAACTAACTATTCATTAACGGATATATACTATATAAATTTACTACTCACACTTCTTATATACAAAATATACAAATAAACATGTGCAAGATTTACAAGAAACCTTGGAAACTAGGGTTGTACAAGAGAACCAAATCTCAGGAAAAAAATAAATAGATCTATAACATACTACTAATCTAATTTTAACCTTAAAACTAAAAGAGAAAAAGAATTAATGTAAATGATAATTTTTTGACTTAAATAAACAAAGTATTTAAGCTTAATGTTAATCTACATTCACAAAAAAAAATACAAATCAAAACAACAAAAAAGGAAAACCACTAACCTATTGGCCAGTATTTAAAGAAAAAATTTGAGTTGTGCCTTCCTGTATACAGTTGCTCCAACAACCTGTATGTTAAGATAAATCTATAGCAAAAGGTTGTGAAATTCTGAGATTACGAAAATTCCCGAAGAAAGTCACTTCAACTAACAATTCAGATCTCATTTATGATGAAAAAGAACAACTTTTAAATCTAATCCTTTGTGAAGATATGATAGACCATTGACAAGAAGAAAATAATTTCAATTGAACAATTAAGTCTTTACAAATGCAAAGTATATGAATAAACTCAATATAATTAAAAAAATTCATCAAAATGATACAATCAAAAGGACCTAAACAATTTAGGACAATGAACTATTAAAAATTGATAGAATTAATCATAAAGATGATAGCAATTAACCATGTATTGACAAAATAGACTAAAGCTGAGTTTTGATCAATCCACGACTAATTACTCGAAGAATATGAACCATAATGAAAGATGTTATAATGAAAACAAAAAACATTAAACTCATGGAACAAAAGCCTTAAGTAACATATAATTCCACATTCTTCAAAAAATAATCACTGGTCCATTTTCCCATAATTTTTCACCATCTTTGTTTTCAAAACAACATGAGTATTTAACACAACAGTGATCAACTCTCATATCCATAGGGTAGAGGTAAATCCTTTAAAAATAGAGAGGTTGCAATATCAAATCTTAATCTAAGTTTATAATAACAACGTTTATAAAAACTTATACAAAGTTTGTTATAATAACCAAAAATAAATCACCAATTGTTTGGAGATAGATTCTACTACTAATCAGAAAAAACAAGAAATTCCTTGATCTTCACTGGCCAGGCATCGCATATGGCATCCTTCAGTTTGTTTTGAGACCTGAAATAAAAATAAAAATTTAATTAGAAATCATATCAACTAAATTAAAACTGGCTACAAAATCTTTGATTTTGTAGCTAGTCTAAAAACAATAAAAACAACTAATGTTAAATAAAACAAACTCAACAGAAATAAAACCAAAAAAATTGTTACCCAAATTAAGCATTCAAGAATGAAGATGCGTGCATTTCTGATCCAATAATAATATTGACATTTGTTGTTTTTTTAATGGCAATATCTCCAAAATTTCTAGTCTTTTTACTTGTCCGAGATATGCTTTGTTGTGCTTCAATATTTAATTTCATTTTATCCCTTTCAAGTTCTCTATTTTTCCTCATTACCTGGTTGAGGCACATTTGCAAATACAGGACATCCACATAATACATTTGAGCCCATGCTAGGCAGTCACGACAGGAATCAGGTTCCAAATTCGGGATTGATTGTTGATGGTCTGCATCTGAGGGTTTTTCTTGCACAAGTTTGGCTTTTAAATCAACCCGACTGCCTGAGAACCTTTCACAATTTTGAAGGAAAGGGGGTAAATTTGAAGCAAAGTCATACTGGATATAACTGTCTTCTTTACAGTCTTCACTTGTGTTTTCTGAAGAACTCTCAATCTTCTATTGTTATCGTTTGAATTTGGTTGTCCCTTTGTCTATGTTTATTTCTAAACATTCTGGATAGAATGCGACCAACCCTTTTATTTTTAAAATCGATTTCACAGATATCGTGTTATTGTCTGGTTCGTTTACCTTGCTCCTTGGGTTTCTCATCAATCCTTGGACACATGGGCTGCGACTGATCATCAACATAACCCAATGATTGATTCTTCAAACGACCAAGGACAGTTTCTAAAGACCTTTTGGGAACAAACCCTTTTTCTTTTTGATATTACCCATGCTACAGGTAATTCATTTGTTTGGTCATCGAGGGATATAATGGGATCATCGTTAAGTTGGATCACAATCTGAATCTCATGAGGCAAAGTCTGAGGAGAGAAGGACTCTTCAACGGCCTGCATTAAATTAATGATAGGGTCACTATGTTGGGGTAAGAATTAATTTCTTCAGAAATCTTTCCCAATTGTCCCCTATACTAGTAAGATTAAATTCAACTAAGGTACGAATGAGACCACGATAAAACAAACTGGTTTCAGGGTTTTGACTCGGCCGCTGGTAAAATTTAGACATTTTTTGCAAACTCCTGTGTAAATAAAAGGGTAGGTTTAAATGAAACCCCTGAAAATTCATGAGAAATCGTATATGAAGAAAGAAAATAAGGTTGTAGCGTCCCTCGCAAGTAATAAACTGCTTAATTATTAACAGAAGATTGTTCCATTTTCTATGAAAGAATTATAATGGAATACCCTTAATGTGGTATCGCGAACGCTTTGATGCCAACAGGTACTGCCATGGGATATTTTTCACTTTCATGTTTTTGAACCACTTATCCCCTAACTGAGGAAGACCGGTTGCCCGAGAAATAAATCCTTCATCGACTTGTAACTGCACATCCCCAACCTTAACCTTGGTCCCATCGAAATTATTGGCAAATGCTCTGGCCACTTCAATGTTGAATCCCTTAAATGACTGTACAAAACCTAACCAACCAACCTGGGAGAGCCTATCGGTCACATCATCATGGGTTAGCAACGTTTGCAACCCATTTGGATCTATTCTTACTACATGAGCCATAAGATTTTGGGAAGGGATAGCAACGAAGGCATACCATAAAACAAATAGGTAGGTTTTGTGATGGTGAGGACACTGTAGACGCAAAAAGCTAAACCCATAAGTAACAAAGGAGGTCGGACTAACATACCTGATAACAAACGAAAACCATAGGAGCTGAGGATTTCTGAAAATCATCCAACACTTGAAATCTTGATTACCTCCCATAGAACAAAGGACAGAAGAGTTCAACACAGCGGGACTCCTGTAACCCTCACGGCCTGACATAGAACATTGCCCTGAATTCGAGAACATTGTCATGGTATAGGGTAATGATTTTGCAGACAACCAAAGGTTTGAGATGAAGTATAGGGATATGAGTGAAGAGCATGGCTCGATAGGATTTTCGAAAGATCAAAATATATGTTGAGATCGAAAGGACTAAAATGCTCTACACACTACACCTTTCATTTCTTTGTAATTTATAGTTTTTTAATCTCTCAAATTTAATAAATTAGAATTAAAATATATTCATATTATACAAAAAGATAATTTAATAATTTTCTCATTAATATTAATATTTTGCAAAGATAATATTTTTATTTAAAAATATATACATTATATATAAAATTTAATCATGTAGAAGGCATATTTTAGGGATAGGTTTTCTAGAAAATTAACAGATTTTCCAAAACCACCACCTTTCTCCACGTGTCACCTATCCTATCTCTCCTCATCTCCTATCTCTCATTATGTCTTTGTTATCAGTTACCTGTCTGTTCTTATCTCTTTGTTATCAGTTCCTATCTCTCCTTTTCTGTCTTTGATGTCAGTGATAAGCTCAGATCACATTGATTTTGTTGCCACCGCCTCCGATGGCACATCTCTATTATCTGGAACATATTTTGGTACCTTGAATAATGCGCGGGCATCTAAAACAGAGGGGCCGACTCCCCCTCCATTTCTCGAGGAAAAACTACCATTTCCATTGCCATTCAAGGAGCCTGAAAATAGATTTTCCAATTCTAGGACCGTGGCCTCGGCCTCCAAGACAGTGGGACTCCTTTCCCATGGCAATTTTCTCCCTATATCATCCATCCAACGAATAGATGCGCCAAAGGCCATGGCCACGCGTATGGTTATGCTTTTCATTTTCTTTATATTAATTGTTGAAATCCATTAAGGGGGTATTCCATTGGAAATCCAACAAAATCCATTGGGTTTTGATACAATAATGGATTTTGATACAAATTT
>ML798326.1:551283-612954 GCA_009831015.1 Picea engelmannii | reverse complement strand
GGGTAAAAGGAGGTTGCCCCCTCGAAGATGCTTATTATCTGAAATTATCTCTTTTTCAAGGCGTTGAGTACTTTTTCTGAGGTTTTTCTATGTTATATTGATATTTGGTTCTTAACAGAGAGGCTGCCTTGAAATGCATGCCAACACTTAAGAATTAAATGTTGTTCCTCCTCCTCGAAAACTGTGCTAGAAAACAATAGTATGACCTCATGAAATCTGTACAATACGGCCCAGATTATGTTGTACCTTCTCCTCGATCTGCATGTTGTAATTTTCCTTGGTATTCATGCCCTTACAAGTAACCTTTTCTCCCTTCTCCTGCTCGACTTCTCTCTCTTCTCCACATTCTCCAAATGCTCATGAAGAAATGAAATGGGGGGCGCCTTCTTACCCTAACCGACTCAATGAGGGAAGTTGACGGGTCATCCAATACAAGGGTTTAGATTGGACAAGATGAATGGTGGAGATTAACTCACTTCACTCGCCCACGTTCCCTAAGTCATAAAGTCACTTTTAATTCATATCACATGAATTAAATGACTAGGGTCCACATTAGACATTTTCCCACCCCTAGGTGCTTAGGTGATGAGAAACACTTGCCTAGGTACTTTTTAATTATTTTTAACACTCCCTCTTACCGAGGAAGGTGTTACTCACCACCCCAATCTTATCTCTGAAAGGTGAAAACTTCCCTTTCCCCAAAGATTTTGTGAGTATGTCTGCAACCTAATCATCTGTGGATATATACTGTAGCTCAATTGATCCTCTCTAAACATAATCTCAAATGAAGTGATATTGAATCTTAATGTGCTTAGACCTGTCATGAAAAAATGGATTCTCAAATAGTTTGATACAACTCTGATTGTCACAGTAAATCACAGTCAGTCTCAACTGCACACCAAATAATCCCACCAGCAACTTGTGGAGCCAAATGGCCTCACAACTGGCCTGACTGGCAGCCATATAGTCAGCCTCTATAGAACTCAAAGCCATTGAATTATGCTTCTGACTGAACCAAGACACCATTGTTGAGCCCAATCCAAAACAACAACTTGAAGTACTTTTTTTGTCACTGACACATATTTCCCAATCTGAATCAGTATAGCCTGCCAATCGAACTCCATCCTCTTAGGTATGTGTTATATTCTTTGCAAGGGGGTTTGAGGGGGGGGCTCTTTTTCTCATTTTTCGTGTTGCCTCGATTTTCATGTCCATTGTTGGGTGGTTTTTCGGCACATGTTTTTTGCCAATGGTTTTCTATTTCTGGTTAAGGAATTAGGGTTGTTGACTAATCCAGGTCATTGGGTTAGGGTTTTGGATGTCTCTTTCTCCTATATGTATATTGTATTGTAAACAATCTAACACCATGAATGAATATAGAATATGTTGGTTTTCTCGGTTTGGGTTTCCAGGGGAAAAATCTTTGTGTAATGTTTGTATTTTCCACTGTGTATTTTATGTTCTTTTACTGAAAATATGTTTGCAGTAAATATTGTACAAGGTTAAAATCTACACATCCCCTCTCATATAGTTTAGGCCATAATCCACTGTACCACAAAGATACCTGAGCACATGTTTTGCCTCCACCCAATGCACTCTCCTAGGCTCCACCATAAACTGACTAAGAGTGTTGACAACAAAACAAATATCTAGTCTGTTGTTTACCAAATACATCAACAAACCAATCAACTAATGATATAATGTGGGATCAACCAACTGTGACTCGGAAGCATTGAGCTTCTTCCAGTTGGTAATCATGGGTGTGGACATGGGCCTACAATCCTCCATCTGGAATCTACTTATAATATCAAAACCATACTTCCCATGTCCCAAAAATATGTGTCCAGGCTCCTGCCAAACCTCTAACCCCAAAAAGTAATGCATCAATCCAATATCTTTCATCTCGAACTCTGAAGCAAGGCTCTCCTTGCAACTAGTAATGAGTCTCTCATCCCTTGTAATGAAAATATCATCAACATATAGCAAGAGTATGAGAGGATCCTCTCCAACCACAATGAAGTACAGGTTGGGATCCGCCTCACTCTTCTCAAAGCCCATTTGTTGCATGTAGGCATAAATCCTAGAATACCAAGCTCTAGGAGCTTGTTTCAGCCCATACAATGCCTTCTTTAGTATGCATACATGAGATTCTCTCCCATGCACCTCAAATCCCAATGGTTGTTCAATGTACACCTCCCACTATATGAGACCATTCAGAAATGCGGTCTTCACATCCATCTGATGGATCTTCCAACCCATATCTACTGCAATAGAGATCACTGCCCTGATCGAGGTATATCTAGCAACCGGAGTGAAGGTCTCATCATAACTCCCTCAACCTATGAGAACCCCCAAGCCACAAAATGAGCTTTGTAATTCTCAATGCTACCATCTACATCATATTTGAGTTGATAGATCCACCTAGAGGTCACCACTAACTTCCCCTCAGGTCTAGGAACAACTTGCCAAACATCATTCTTCATGATGTAATTGTACTCTTCCATCATGGAATCTCTCCAAACTTGTCTTCCAACATCCTCCTCAAAAGTGGAAGGCTCAAACTCCCTGATGTTTCTCACCATCGCAAGATAGATGCAAAATCTTTCAGGAGGTTTACTCTCCCTCATAGCCTACCTGGGATTCCCCACAGAACCTTGTGCCTCCTTCAGAGTGTCCTGAAGCCTCTTGGGCTTCCTCCTCTATGAATTAGTGTCCCATGGAGGGGACTTCTTCTGCTCAACCCCATCACCTAAAGACTGTGAACCTAAAGTAGAATCTGGAGCATACAACCCTAAAATCTAAAGATCAGTAACCTGTGATCCCAACATCTTTGGCCATGTGCCCTCTGGACTAGTCACCACCGAAACTATTGGACCTGAACTCTGTGTCACTGAAGTCTGCTATGGACTCACCTAAATATGAGGTGATGAATTCTCACCCTTCTCAATCCCTCGTGACTTCCTAAAGGCTCTATCCTCCTCAAATATCACATCCTTTCTCACAAATGTCTTCCTCAAGGAAGGGATGTATATGCATAAATCCTTTGAAGTCTCGCTATACCCAAACAAAATCCTCTTTTCTATTGTGGGTTTTAGTTTTTTCCTCTTCTCAGAAGGGACATGTGAATATGTAAGGCACCCAAAAATCCTAAAGTATCGAACCTCATGCTTCTTCCCTAAGAAATCCTCCTCAGGAGTCTTATCCCCCAATTCTCTGTGTGGACTCATGTTCTACAAATAAATTGCAGTGTAGCATGCATCAACCCAAAGAAAGAGTGGCAGCCCATGATCATGAAACATGGCTCTCGCAGCCCCAACTATGGCCTTGTTATTCCTCTCAGGAACCTCATTCTATTGTGGGTTGTAAGGAATAGTCGACTCCCTCTTGATGCCCTTTCCTACACATAAGTCATTAAACTCCTTGGAGGTATACTCACCCCCATTATCTATCCTCAATACTCTAATTTTCCACCCAATCTAGTTCTCCACAAGAGCTTTGAACTCTTGGAACCGATTGAAAACCTGTCCTTTGGTATTCATGAAGAAAATACAAGACTTCTAAGAGAAGTCATCAATAAATATGACATAGTACAAACAACCAATCAATGTTACAGAAGACATAGGACCACATACATCAAAATGAATCAGATCAAGTATACTTGATGCTTTGTTGTCACTACTTGGAAAAGCAGTCTTGGTGTACTTTACCAATGAGCACCCCTTGCACAACTCTTGGTGCTCTGTACTAAACTCTAGCACTCTATTCACAATCTCCCTCAGTATCCTCAAAGCCCCGTGATGCAAATGGTCCATCCTCCTATGCCATAGCTCACAAAGATCATTTTTTTTGGTAGTATGATACAATGCACTAGTTGGATGAAACATGAGCGTGTACATCTTCTCATGTCGAGTCCCAATCACTTTGTCCGAAGTGATACTGGACCCCTTGGGAAATAGGAGCACATGTCCATCACGAAAAAACACCTCATACCCCCTCTCCTCAATAGTAGAAACTAAAATCAAGTTATTCTTCAAGCAAGGAATGTATAGGACATCTCTCAACAACATGGGAGGCTGAGACTCCCTCTGAAATGATGATGTCCCATTACCAACTACCTTGACCACCCGGTCATCTCCAATCACTGCCTCAAGATAACCAATCTGTGTAAGATATATCAAATGCTCACAAACACATGTCATATGGCGAGAGGAACCACTATCAATATATCAAACATTGGAATGTGTGGCTCCAGTGTAAAGACACACCACTAAGGAAAAATCCTTATTGAACTTGGTGGAAAACTCTTTCACCTCTGTTGAAGCTGCAATCTATTTCTTTTTCTTATTAGGACACTGCCTCACATAGTGCCCAAACTTGTGACATGCAAAGAACTTGACTTTGATCATGTCCTTCTTGCCTTCACCCTTCGGCTTTTTCCCTGCCTTAGGACCCTTTTTGAACTTCTTCTTGATGTTAGCAGCAAGAGCCACATTATCCTCATCATTACCAATAGATGAACTACCATGCACATACCATCTTCGGGTTTCCTCCTGAACAAATTCATCCCAAAGACGTTCCCACTTGGGAAGATTCTCCCTTGCCACAATGCCCTCAACAAAAACAACCCATTGTTTGGTCACCCCATTCAATGTTTTCCTCACAAGCTCACTGTCAACAATGGTCTCCTCAACAACACCAAGTTCATCTCTTACATGTGTCATCTTAGTAAGATATGTGACCACATTTTCAGCCTTGGTCATTCTAATGCTTTTCATTTTTTCTTTCAAAACCATATTTTGGTTCTCATTTATACTTTGATACAACTTCATCAAGGACTCCCACATTTCATAGGCATTTGTATTCCCTGACACATGTGGAATCAAATGGCCCTTTATGGCATCAAGTATGATTCTTTTAGCCTTGATACTCTTCTTGGTATATGCTACCAGAAATGTAGCATCTGTAGGTATTGTTATTGGGTTTGTTGTGGAGTTCTCAATAATGTCCCATAACTCACTCTCATGCGGAAGAAAAATCATTCTCTCCTTCCAAGCACCAAAATTTACTTCCCCATCAAGTTTTTCCTCAGCTCTTAAACTTGTATCCATTGATACTTCTCAGCTGAAATAACAAATTCCAAAATTTTGTCCGGTGAAGTAACTTTTGTACTGCTCTCTGTATGGTTGATTTAATTCTACATTCCTCTTCAACTCAACTCTGATACCATGTAAAATGTTCAGACCCCACCCAGTTTCAAGTCTCACTGAGACTAATCATATTTTAATGCCCAAAAACCCAGTTTTATAACAACAGCAATTTCTAAGCATATAAACAATTCTCATAAATGAAACATGAGGATTTTGAACAACATTAAATGCATAAATAAATAATTCTATTAGTAGCACACTAACCCAGAAATTAAAGACACGAAGATTTTTGGTCTAACATTGACCCTAGAAAAACCCACAAGGGGAAAACCAGTGAGAGAGGGAATTTTTATTTTTTTCAGAGCTCTGAGAAAGAAAATTTTACAGTAGTCATCTTCAAAAAAATAAATTCCAACTTATCTCACAATGCAGCCATCAACTCTTCCTCGAAATATGAGCAATGTTTCTTGAAATTCATGCAAGAATTTTCTGAACAAAAGCTACAGGTCTTCTCCTTGATTTTTGTACAAATGGTTGTATAGAATCCTTGGAATTCATGCTAGAACAGTCAGCTTCAATTTTGATGCAGAAAGTACATAGTTAAATGTTGTTCCTCATCGAAAACTATGCCAGAAAACAACAATACGACCTCATGAAATCCATACAGTACGGCACAGATTATGATGTACCTTCTACTCGATGTATGTGTTGTAATTTTCCTTGGTATTCATGCCCTTACCAACAACCTCTTCTCTTTTTTCCTGCTTGACTTCTCTCTCTTCTCCACATTATCCAAATGCTCATGAAGAAATGAAATGGGGGGTGCCTTCTTACCCTAACCGACCCAATGAGGGAAGTTGAAGGGTCATCTGATCCAAGGGTTTAGATTGGACAAGATGAATGGTGGAGATTAACTCACTTCACTCACCCACTTTCCCTAAGTCATAAAGTCACTTTTAATTCATATCACATGAAGTAAATGACTAGGGTCCACATTATACATTTTCCCACCCCTAGGCACCTAGGTGATGAGAAACACTTGCCTAGGTACTTTTTAATTATTTTTAACAGGGACCAACAATATTGTACCACACTTGTTGACTCACCCTTGAGTCAATTTTGTCTTGCTTCCCCAAATGAAGTGCCAAAATATGGGATAAACATTGAGATACAAATATCTTGGCCTATGAACCAACACCTAATCATGCACTTTACCAATAGTGACATATGATAGGTAAACTGAATATAGGTTTGACCCACCATAAGCAATAGTGAACATGTTGTTTATATGTACATATTAGACCTAGTTTGGAGAGTGTAGGTTCCTCAAATTGTTATTTCCAATAGGAGATACTAAGAGTCTTATTGAGATTTATTTATCATGCATATATGTTATTGTTGTTATCTAAATTGAGTGCCTAGGGTTGTTAATGTTACTACCCATTTTTCTAATGGTTGTAGAAAAACTACTAGGTGTAACAACATTTCATCCCTACAATATGGTTTCCTAGTTCCTTGATAGGCGTCGCAAGATTGAGCATATTCTAAGTATTTCATGATGGCTCTCCCACAAAATTCTAAGTAATTTATGATCCATGATGCAACATCAAAGGATGACATATATCATGATCTTGTACAAATGACCTATTTATCTAATAGTTGTTCACACATAAAACCAATTGTTTCTTCTATGTTGTCAAGTACCCTTGTAGTGCAACACCTATGGTGAGAAAAATAATTATGTCATTCAAATAATTTGGTACTATGTCATGTCACCAAACATGTGCTATGTCACATGTTCTCAAAGTTGAGACCCTGTGAGATAAACCCATTGCATTATATCTTGATTACCAAGGACATTTGGCAGGAAGTACAGACTTGGTGCAATATCAACACCATCAACACATACATAGAAGAATTCTTCCTCTTTTTAAAGAAAAAGAAAAGTGAAGACAATGATGAATTCCAAAGGGTTCTCATCATGGTCCATGACCCTACTCCTCCTGACCCTTATTTCACGAAAGAAACACAAATACCTAATGGAAGGAAACTCACCAAGTCAATTTTTCCTCAATCTGAGTCGCGTTTTTCGTTATATTCCCAGTTGCAAGTCGCATCCCAAACCATTTCGGGGACTCTTGGCCAATTACTCCTCAGAGAATAAAATCCTAACGGAGAAAATTTTTTGAGTTCCGTGATATGATTCAAGATTGTTTAGGCATGGACTAGGTCACCACATTATCCATCTTCTCTCGAGGGATGGTTTCATAAATTGGACCCCTTAATCCAAATGTTATGTTTCTTCAAATTGAGAAAAACACTAGTTCTTGAAATCAATGAGTAAAGCAACTTCCAAGGCATGGCACTCGGGAGTGAGGGGTTCTCTAGATTAAATACTTTCCCATTAATCCATCAGAGTTGATGGTTCCTCAATCTAAGTCTTGGTTTTGTTTTTATGCCCAGTTGCAAGTCGCATCCTAAATCATTTCAGGGACTCTTGGCCAATTCCTCCTCAAGGCATAAAAACCTAACGGAGCAGCATTTTTGAGTTCTGTGAGATGTTGCAAGATTGTTTAGGCATGGAATAGGTGACCACATTATCAATCCTCTCTTGAGGGAATGTTAAATAAATTGTACCCCTTAATCCAAAACAACTAGTTCTAGAAATCAATGAGTAAAGAAACTGAGAAAACAACTAGTTCTAGAAATCAATGAGTAAAGAAACTTCTGAGGCATGGCACCCAGGAGTGAGGGGTCCTCTAACTGAAATCCTATCCCAGTAATCCATCGGAGTCGATGGTTCCTCAATTTGAGTCTCGTTTTTCATTTTATGCCTAGTTGGAAGTCACATCCCAAACCATTTTGGGGACTCTTGGCCAATTCCTCCAAAAGGAATAAAAACATAACGGAGAAACATTTTGAGTTACGTGAGATGTTGCAAGCTT
Source organism: Picea engelmannii (assembly GCA_009831015.1). Classification (NCBI taxonomy): domain Eukaryota; kingdom Viridiplantae; phylum Streptophyta; class Pinopsida; order Pinales; family Pinaceae; genus Picea; species Picea engelmannii. The sequence goes on along the minus strand of ML798326.1, from coordinate 604,862 downwards.
GTTTAGGCATGGACTAGGTGACTACATTTTTCATCCTCTCCTAAGGAATGGTTTCATAAATTGGACCCCTAAATCCAAATGTTGCATTGCTTCTTACTGAGCAAAACCCTAGTTCTCAAAATTGATGAAAAAAACAACTTTTGAGGCATTGGACCCAGGAGTGAGAGGTGGTCTATCTAAAATCCTCTACCAGGAATCCAACCAAGGCGACGGTTCCTCAATCCGAGTATCATTTTTCGTTATATGCCTAGGGGTGATATAGTTTAAATCATATCCCAGTAATCCATCGGAGTCGACGATTCCTCAATCCAAGTCTTGGTTTTCATTTTATGCCCAATTGCAAGTCGCATCCCAAACCATTTCAGGGACTCTTGGTCAATTCCTCCTCAGAGCATAAAAACCTAACAGAGAAACATTTTTGAGTTTTGTGATATGTTGCAAGATTTTTTAGGCATGGACTAGGTGACCACATTGTCCATCCGCTCCTGAGACATGGTTTCATAAATTGGACCCCTAAATCCAAATGTTGCATTGCTTCTTATAGAGAAAAACCCTAGTTCTCAAAATCGATAAAAAAACAACTTTTGAGGCATTAGACCCCAGAGTGAGGGGTGATCTAGTTAAAATCCTATGCCAGGAATCCACCAAAGATGACAGTTCCTCAATCTGAGTCTCGGTTTTCATTTTATGCCCAATTGTAAGTCGCAACCCAAACCGTTTCAGGGACTCTTGGTCAATTCCTCCTCAGGGCATAAAAACCTAATGGAGCAACATTTTTGAGTTCTGTGAGATGTTGCAAGCTTGTTTAGGCATGTACTAGGTGACCACATTTTCCATCCGCTCTTGAGGCATGGTTTCATAAATTGGACCCCTAAATCCAAATGTTGCTTTTCTTCTTACTGAGCAAAACCCTAGTTCTCAAAATAGATGAAAAACCAACTTTCAAGGCATGGGACCCGGGAGTGAGGGGTGATATAGATAAAATCCTATGACAAGAATCCAACAGAGAAGATTGTTCCTCAATCGGAGTCTCGGTTTTTTTTATATGCCCAGTTGCAATTCACATCCCAAACCATTTTGGGGACTCGTGGCAAATTCATCCTCAAGGCATAAAAACCTAACAGAGCAACATTTTTTAGTTTTGTGAGATGTTGCAAGATTTTTTAGGAATGGAATAGGTGACCACATTATCCATCCTCTCCCAAGTAAATGTTTCATAAATTGTACCTCTTAATACAAATGTTTCATTGCTTCAAATTGAGCAAAACACTAGTTCTCAAAATCAATGAGTAAAGCAACTTCTGAGGCATGGCACCCGGGAGTGAGGGGTTCTCTAGTTGCAAGGCATGAAAAGGAAAGGCATGATATGGAAAGGCATGGCATGTAAAGACAAGGCATGTCAAGTGAATGCAAGGCATGGCATTGCAATGCATGGTATGGAGGGGCATGGCATGGAAAGGCATACCATACGATAGCAAGGCATGGCATGACATGCCATGGAAAGGAAAGGCATGGAATGTCATGGAATGGCATGGAAAGGCATGGCATGGAAATTCATGGAAAGGAATGGAATGCAAAGGAAAGGCATGGCATGGCATGGAAAGGTATGGCATGGTATGGAAAGACAAGGCCAGGCATTACAAGTCATGGTATGGAGGGGCATGGCATGAAAAGGCATACCATACGATAGCAAGGCATGGCATGGAAAGGAATGGGAAGGCATACCATACGATAGAAAGGCATGGCATGGCATGGAATGGAAAGGAAAGGGATGGCATGGAATGGCATGGCATTGTATGGCAAGTCAAGGCATGGAAAGGCAAGGCATACAAAGGAAAGGCATGGCATGGCATGGCAAGGCAAGGCAATGCATGGCATGGCAAGGCAAGGCAATGCATGGCATGGCAAGGAAAGGCAATGCATGGCATGGAAAGGAAAGGCAATGCAATGTATGGCATGGAAAGGCATGACATGGCATTGAATGGAAAGGAAAGGTGATGCAGGAGCATCGTACCAGCGCCAACAATGGGCCAGCAAAGAAGCACATCAACGTGCATTCAAGAGGAGAAGAGAGGCGCAACCCTCTCATTTTAAATTCAAAATCAAATTTAATTTTTTGTAAGGATTTTAATGCCAATCCATGCCTTTGTACAGGTAGGAGAAGAATTATCTTTAGGGGTTGCTTGTAGCAGGATCATAGTAGGCACAGATCATATTCAGGTCTGGGTGAAATATTTATGAGACTTCAATGTAAATTTATGAAGTTGGGTAAAAAGGACATGCACAACAGAGCCCCTCTTTTGTAATGAAAATTTGTGCTTCAGAAAGAGAAGTAGGATAGAGAGTCTGTGTGGGATGGAGAGAAGGATAGGAGAGGTCAAGAGGAGAGACCTTGAAGAGATGACGTTCTGAGAGAGGGAGAGAGAACTTGATAGAGTTGAGACTTGTTACAGTCCATCCTTTGTAAATCATCTGTATAGATACAGACATTTAATACAAAAGCAGATTTTTTGCATGATGTGTGTTTATGTGTTTGTGAATGGTTTATGAATGCATGTTGTAGATGTATGTTAGGTTTACATTTGCAGGGATAGATGGAAGTATCTATCTATGAGTTTATTGGAATTGTTTCTGGGTTCTTTAGGCTGTGAAAGGTGTGCACAACAGAACGATAGAGGTTCTGTAGCCAGCGCAAGGAGTGCACATTCTGAGTCTCATTGTTGAGATCAGAGGAGAACATGCCAGGTGGGAACACCAGAAGAATTCACGAATCAAAGAGGAGACTCAGAGTTATTGAACACTCTAGAGATAGGACTGTGTAGAGGAAAGCACAGGGAAGATAGAACATCTGAAGTTCTATAGAAGCTCTGTTAGGTGGGCATAGAGCATGTGCGAGAGGAGCACAGTAAGAACTCTCTTTTGAGTTCTAAGAAACGAGAAGTCTCTACTGAGAAGACACTTACGGAGCCACTTAAGACTTTGTAAACTCAGCAAAGCGTGCTTGAGCAGAAGTGTGCCAGGAGGGCACCAAATAGTCCTTTAGGAGACGCGGAAGGGTCAAGACTCTTAAGGAAGCTAAGTTATCTAAAGCTCAGAAGGGATAGCAATATTTCATGCAAGGATATTGCAAGAGGTTGCAAAGATTGAAGAAACCCTTTGAGGTTTCATATTTTTCAAAGATCATAAGAGTGAACTCTTGGCGAAGTGCTGAAGAGTTCAAGAAACCGGGCTCGCAAGAGGAAGAATCAAAGGCTGAGACCTTCGAGACTTAGAAAATATTCTAAGTTAGAAAATGAAGGAAAGATCAGGAGGATCACATCTGCCGTTAGATCAGCTGATAAGACAAGATTTGGACCATTGAGCCCATGTCCAGACGCACAGAGGAGAGTGCACAAAAGAAATAGATCTGGACTGTCAGATCTAGCACAAAGGTCCGATAGTCGTCGGATCCGGGAGAAGGTGAACGAGGTTTATCCCTCGCAGAAGTAGAGGAGAGAGGACCATCAAAATCTCGAGGTCAGCAGGGCCTTCCACTTGAGGGGACACATGGAAAATATCCAGAAGGCACCGAGAAGTTGGTTGACGGGAGAACGAGAGTGCAGACTCTTGAGAATCGCCGAAAGGAGAAGGACGGGTTTTGATCGTGATCGTCGATCATACCGAAGGACCACAGCCATTGATCGTAGTCCAAGATTATAGTCATCCATCGAAGGGGACACATGGCTGCTAGTCAGCATTTCGGCACCGGGAAATCACAGGAGGAGGCTTCCCCAAACTCGCGAAGGAGAATCACCGACAAGAAATTGGGACTGTTGGTTAGCGAAAGATCTAAGCCAATGAACGCCTAGGAGGATCTTCGGGGTTTCGAGATCCAGGTGTTCGAAGGGCAGAGAGTCATGAGAAAGAAAGTCCCGACTCACCAAACTCTGAAATGATTGTGATTGTTGATTGAGGAGGATGCATAGCTGTTAGATCGAGCTCTGGAAAGGAATCAGATTTCAAGATTTCATAGATTGGAGCATTGGGTTCACAGCACGCCAACATTCTCGAAATTGTGAAGCGTGATTGCACCCTTTGTGGGTCAGACCTGTGGTCACGCCAGCAGTCACATAGACGAAAAGCTGAGGGAGGAGCTAGTCGTGGAGCTAAGCCCCATTTCGGGGTTCGATGTTTTCAAAGGACGGAGAGCCAGGGAGTTCGCACACAGGAGTCCCAGAATTAGGAATCATGAAGGGCAGGTGGATTTAAGCCTTGGGTCATAGCCTGAGGTCATGATAGAAGAAATATCTAATAGAGAAAGGATTCAATGGCTTGTTGGACGTGTTGGTTCAAGAGCGTAAAGAGCGTCAAAAGGAAAGGCGCGCACATAGGTTTTCTCAAGGTCTATGCCAGGGACAAAAGGGACCTGTGGATTGTTCGAGAGGTTCTAACAGGGAACCAGAGAGCCGCTTCAAGTCGGGCAGGAAGAACAATCCAGTGACCGGGAGGTCGTGGACCCCTAAATGTAGGGGGTTTGCATCATGTGGTATCACATCTACTGATAGGTTCAATTTTGTAGTAGAGAGAAAGAAACTACTCTGATACGCATCACGTGGTATCAAATCTTGGAATTAGAGTTTTGTAGGCAACAGAGGTAGCAGGGTACCGAGCTTTTCTTATGGACAACAGAAAGAAAGAAAGTGAAGGAGATGACTTGACATCATCAAGTGGTATCAGGAAACGGGATTCATCTGTATACGACAGGTGAAGGAAAGCAGAATATCGACATTCTGTGAGGAGGGTTGTTGGATGGACGTAGTGACAAAAAAAAAAATTTCAGTCGGGTGAGCTATGAGAAGATGGAGGCGCTCTCAGGCATAGAGTGATCCACAAGTTTTCCAGGAGGGCAGACAAAAGGTGAAGGATGGATATTGATGGCCAAAAGCATGGTCCAAGAGGAGACCGCCAGCATCACAGCAAGGTTGTGACAGATAAAGAACTCGCTGAGGTGAGGGCGAGAATTCAATAGCTTGCATTTCGACTACAGCAGAGTGCAAGAGCATGATGGGTATACGAATGGACCATGAAAACAAAGGTAAAATGGTCGATTCAGAAATTATTGGCCAGAGAACAGCGAAGGTTGATAAGAGGATGGTTGAGGCGTGTTGAATACCTCAACAAACCCGAGGAGGAATTGATTCACATATGTGGACCAGAAACTGGGAGAAATCTCAATGATGAGGAGGAGGAAGAGAGATCAAGCAGAGATCTTAGAAACTGCCAAGCGGGCAGAGATGAACTTTCAAATTGCCAAGTGAGCAATGGAAAGAGACCAAGCGGAGGTCTCGCATACTGCTAGGAGGGTTGTGTTAAAGGTTCATATTGCCAAGTAGGCAACGAGATCAGATCAGGTGATCTAATGGACCGCCATGTGGGTAGCAGAGAAATCCCATATTGCCAGGTGGGCAAGGGAGAGGATATGAGGCCATATGTGAGTCTCATGAACTCATAGGTGAGTTAAGATCAGTGAGAGGAGATGATAGAGAACAAAGATCAAAAGATCACTCTGATGACTAGGGGAATTCAGATATTCCTACCAACATGCGCACATGATGGAGATGCCACAAGAGCAGAAGAAGCAAGATAACTAGTAGAGACTGTCAAAGAAGAAAACGTGGGGCAGAGATCAGGACATACCCCAACAGCAAAAGAAGATGAGCATTCGCTAGAATGGCTCAAAATTTTTAGCCAGGAATATGAAACAGAGATGACTACAGCACTAGAGCTTGCAACAAGAGAAGAAGAGGAAGAAGACGACATAGATTTTTCTGATCTATGTGAAGAATTTGAAGCCCTAGAGAAGAGGGTGATGGTGCAGAGTTTGCACATCCAACAAGCCAAGTTGGAGATGGATAGAGGAGCATACCAGTTAGAAGAATAGCTGGAGTAAGCTAGAAATGCACCAGCACAAGGAGAATTGGTAGCAACAGAGCTATCACAAAAAGAATCCGAGCAGAAGCATGATGCAGAGACTGTGGAACTGAAATCGGTAGCGGAGTGGCAACTCAATGCCACAAGAGAAGGTAAAGACAACATGGGAGATCGAGCAGATCTGTCCACTAAGGAGAAAGAAGAATTGTAGCAGGGCAGACTGCATATAAAGAGCTATCCATGGGAATATATGGATGAGGTAATTGAGAAGATAAGGAGGCCGATGTCGAGGTCAGCACAAGAAGCCATATGGAAGAGGAAGCTGAGCATAAAGAAACCTGCAACAGCAGCAGCACCAAGAAAGAAATAGTAGCAGAGCAATGGAGCAGGACAACTCCAGAAGAGAGCTTGGGATCTAGGTGGATTTCAGCCACGGAGCAAAGGAGCTCAGGAGCAGGAGCTCATAAATTTTTCAAAGATGAGGAGTATGATGCAGGAGCATGGTACCAGCACTAGCAAAGTAGCACATCAACATGCATTCAAGAGGAGAAGAGAGGCGCAGCCCTCTCATTTTAAATTCAAATTCAAATTTAATGTTTTGTAAGGCTTTTAATGCCAAGCAATGCCTTTGTACAGGTAGGGGAAGAATTGTCTTTAGGGGTTGCTTGTAGTAGGCCCGTAGTAGGCCCAGATCGTACTCAAGTCTGGGTGAAATATTTATGAGACTTTAATGTAATTTTATGAAGTTGGGTGGAGAGGACACTCTCGACAGAGCCCCTCTTTTGTAATGAACAATTCGTGCTTCAGAAAGAGAAGTAGGATAGAGAGTCTGTGTGGGATGAAGAGAAGGATAGGAAAGGTCGAGAGGAGAGACCTTGAAGAGATGAAGTTCTAAGAGAGGGAGAGAGAACTTGATAGAGATGAGACTTGTTATAGTCCAGCCTTTGTAAATCGTTTGTATAGATACAGACATTTAATAGAAAAGCAGATTTCCTGCATGTTGTGTGTTTATGTGTTTGTGAATGGTTTATGAATGCATGTTGTAGATGTATGTTAGGTTTACATTTGCAGGGATAGATGGAAGTATCTATCTGTGATTTTATTTGAATTGTTTTTGGGTTCTTTAGGCTATGCAAGGTGTGCACAACAGAACGATAGAGGTTTTGTAGCCAGCGCAAGGAGTGTGCATTCTAAGTCTCGCTGTTGATATTAGAGGAGAACAGGCTAGGTGGGCACACCAGAAGAATTCATGACTCAAGCCTCAGATTTACTGAACACTTTGGAGATAGGACTGTGCAAAGGAAAGAGCAGGGAAGATAGAACGTCTGAAGTTCTATAGAATCTCTTCCAGATGGGAACAGAGAGTGTGTGAGAGGAGCAAAGTAAGAACTCTCTTTTGAGTTCTAAGAAACGAGAAGTGTCTGTCGAGAAGACACTTACGGAGCCACTGAAGACTCTATAAACTCAGCAAAGCTTCCTTGAGCAGAAGTGTGCTAGGCAGGCACCAAATAGTGCTTTAGGAGAGGCAGAAGGACCGAGACCCTTAAGGAAGTTAAGTTATCTAAAGCTCAGAAGGGATAGAAATATTTCATGCAAGGATCTTGAAAGAGGTTGCAGAGATCGAAGAAACCCTTTGAGGTTTCAGAGTTGTCAAAGATCAGAAGAGTGAACTCTTGCCGAAGTGTTGAAGAGTTCAAGAAATCGGGCTCGCAAGAGGAAGAGTCAAAGGCTGAGACCTTCGAGACTTAGAAAATCTTCTAAGTTAGAAAACGAAGGAAATCTCAGGAGGAGCACAGTTGTCGTTAGATCAGCTGATAAGACGAGATCTGGACCCTTGAGCCCACGTCCAGATGCACAGAGGAGCATGCGCAGGAGAAATAGATCTTGACCGTTAGATCTAGCATGGAGGTCCGATAGTCATCAGATCCGGGAGAAGGTGCACGAGGTTTAGCCCTCGTAGAAGCAGAGGAGAGAGAACCGTCAAAATTCTGAGGTCAGCAGGGCCATCCATTTGAGGGGACACGTGGCGAAGATCCAGAAGGCACCGCGAAGTTGGTTGCTGGGAGAACGAGAGTGCAGACTCTTCAAAATCACCGAAAGGAGAAGGTCGGGTTTTGATCGTGACCATCAATCATCCCGAAGGACCACAACCATTGATCATAGTCCAATATTGTAGCCATCCATTGGAGGGGACATGTGGCTACTAGTTGGCATTTCGGCACTGGGAAATCACAGGAGGAGGCTTCCCCAAAATCACAAAGGAGAATCACCAACAAGAAATTGGGACTGTTGGTTAGTGGAAGATTTGGATCATTGAACACCCAGGAGGATCATCAGGGTTTCGATATCCGAGTGTTCAAAGGGAAAAGAGTCGTGAGACAAGAAGTCTCGGCTCACAAAACCATGAAACAATCATGGGCATCGATCGAGGAGGAGGCAGAGTCGTTAGATCGAGCTCTGGAAAGGAATCGGATTTTAGGATTTTGTAGATTGGAGCGTTGGGTTCACAACACATCAACATTCCCGAAATCGCAAAGCGCAATTGCACCCTTTGTGGGCCAGACCTGTGGTCACACCGGTGGTCACATAGATGAAAATTTGAGGGAGGAGCTAGCCATGGAGCTAAGCCCTATTTTGGGGTTCGATGTTTTCAAAGGACGAAGAGTCAAGGAGATCGCACATAGGAGTCCTGGAATTGTGAATCACGAAGGGCACGTGGATTTAAGCCTTGGGTCATAGCCCGAGGTCATGATATAAGAAAGAGACAATAGAGAAAGGAACCAATGCCTTGTTGGACACGTTGGTTCAGGAGGGTAAAGAGCGTCGAAAGGAAAGGCGCGCAGGCAGGTTTCTCAAGGCCTGTGCCAGGGACAAAAGGGACCTGTGGATTGTTCGAGAGGTTCCAACAGGGAACCAGAGAGCTGCTTTGGCTCAGGAAGGAAGAACGATCTAGTGACTGGGAGGTCGCAGACCCCTAAGGGTAGGGGTTTTTCATCAGGTGGTATCAGAGCTACATATAGGTTCAATTTTGTAGCAGAGAGAAAGAAAATACTCTGATACGTATCAGGTGGTATCAGAGCTTGGAATTAGAGTTCTGTAGGCAACAGAGGTAGCAGGGTACTGAGCTTTTCTTACGGACAACAGAAAGAAAGAAAGTGAAGGAGATGACTTGACATCATCAAGTGGTATCAGGAAATGGGATTCATCTGTATATGGCAGGTGAAGGAAAGAAGAACATCGACATTCTGTGAGGAGGGTTGTTGCATGGACGCAACAAAAAAAAAAAAAAATTAGCCAAGTGAGTTGTGAGAAGATGGAGGCGCTCTCAGGCGTAGAGTGATCCACGAGTTTGATAGGAGGGAAGACAGAAGGTGAAGGATGGATACTGATGGCCAGAAGTGTGGTCCAAGAGGAGACTTCTAGCATCACAGCAAGGCTGTGACAGATAAAGAACTCGCTGAGGTGAGGACGAGAATGGAACAACTTTCATTTCGAATGCAGCAGAGTGCAAGAGCATGATGGGTATATGAATGGCCCATGAAAACAAAGGTAAAATGGCCGATTCAGAAATTATTGGCTAGAAAATAATGAAGGATGATAAGAGGATGGTTGAGGCATGTTGAAGACCTCAATGAACTTGAGGAGGAACTGATTCACATATGTGGACCAGAAACTGGGAGAAATCTCAGCGATGAGGAGGAGGAAGAGAGATCAAGCAGAGATCTCAGAAACTGCCAAGCGAGCGGAGATGAGCTTTCAAATTTCCAAGTGGGAAATGGAAAGAGACCAAGCGGAGGTCTCACATACTGCCAGAAGTGTAGTGATGAAGGTTCATATTGCCAGGTGGGCAACGAGATGAGATCTGGTGATCTCATGGACTGCCATGTGGGCAGCAGAGAAATCCCATATTTCCAGGTGGGAAAGGGAGAGAAGATGAGGCCATATGTGAGTCTCATGAACTCAGAGGTAAGTTTGGATCAGTGAGAGGAGCTGACAGAGAAGGAAGATCAGAAGAGCATTCTGATGATTGGGGGAATTCGGGTATTCTTACCAACGTGCACACATGATGGAGGTGTCGCAGGAGCAGAAGAAGCAAGACAGCCAGCAGAGACTGTCAAAGAAGAAAACATGGGGCATACATTAGGACATACCCCAACAATATAAGAAGATGAGCATTCATTGGAATGGCTCAAAATTTTCAGCCAAGAAGATGAAACAGAGATGACTGCAGCATTGGAGCTTGCAGCAAGAGAAGAAGAGGAAGAAGACGACATAGATTTTTCTGATCTATGTGAAGAATTTGAATCCCTAGAGAAGAGGGTGATGGTACAGAGTTTTCACATCCAACAATCCAAGCTGGAGACAGATAGAGGAGAATACCAGTCAGAAGAATAGCTGGAGGAAGCTGGAAATGCACCAGCACAAGGAGAATTGGCAGCAACAGAACTATCACAAAAAGAAGCCGCGCATAAGCATGATAAGGAGACTGCAAAATTGAAATCGGTAGCAGAGTGGAAACTCAATGCCACAAGAGAAGGTTAAGACAACATGGGAGATCAAGCAGATCTGTCCACTAAGGAGAAATAAGAATTTCAACAGGGCGGACCGCATACAAAGATCCAACCATGGGAGCAGCTAGACGAGGTAATTGAGAAGATAAGGAGGTTGATGTCGAGGTTAGCACAAGAAGTCGTAAGCAAGAGGAAGCTGAGCATAAATAAACCTGCAACAGCAGAAGTAGCAAGAAAGCAACAGCAGTAGAGCAATGGAGTAGGACAACTCCAGAAGAGAGCTTGGGATTCAGGTGGATTTCAGCCATGGACCAAAGGAGCTCATGAGTAGGAGCTCATAAATTTTTCAGAGCTGAGGAGTATGATGCAGGAGCATCGTACCAGCACCAGCAATGCACCAGCAAAGAAGCACATCAACGTGCATTCAAGAGGAGAAGAGAGGCGCAGCCCTCTCATTTTAAATTCAAAATTGAATTTAATGTTTTGTAAGGCTTTTAATTCCAAGGCATGCCTTTGTACAGGTAGGGGAAGAATTGTCTTTAGGGGTTTCTTGTAGAAGGCTTGTAGTAGGCACAGATTGTATTCAAGTCTGGGTGAAATATTTATGAGACTTATATGTAAATTAATGAAGTTGGGTGGAGAGGACGCGCTCGACAGAGCCCATCTTTTGTAACGAAAATTCATGCTTCAGAAAGAGAAGTAGGATAGAGAGTCTGTGTGGGACGGAGAGAAGGATAGGAGAGGTTGAGAGGAGAGACCTTGAAGAGATGAAGTTCTCAGAGAGGGAGAGAGAACTTGATAGAGCTGAGACTTGTTACAGTCCAACCTTTAAAAATCATCTGTATAGATATAGACATTTAATAGAAAAGCAGATTTCCTGCATGATGTGTGTATATGTAGTTGTGAATGGTTTATAAATGCATGGTGTATATGTATGTTAGGTTTACATTTGTAGGGATAGATGGAAGTATCTATCTGTGATTTTATTGGAATTGTTTCTGGGTTCTTTAGGCTATGCAATGTGTGCACAACAGAACGATGGAGGTTTTGTAGCCAGCGCAAGGAGTGTGCATTCTGAGTCTCACTGTTGAGATCAGAGGAGAATGTGCTAGGTGGGCACACCAGAAGAATTCACGACTCAAAGAGGAGCCTCAGAGTTACTGAACACTCTGGAGATAGGACTGTGTAGAGGAAAGAACAAGGAAGACAGAATGTCTGAAGTTCTGTAGAAGCTCTGCCAGGTGGGCACAGAGCGTGTGTGAGAGGAGCACAGTAAGAACTCCCTTTTGAGTTCTGAGAAACGAGAAGTGTCTGTCGAGAAGACACTTACAGAGCCACTGAAGACTTTGTAAACTCAACAAAGCATTCTTGAGCATAAGTGTGCCAGGCGGGCACCAAATAGTCCTTTAGGAGATGCAGAAGGGTCGAGACCCTTAAGGAAGCTGAGTTATCTAAAGCTCAGAAGGGATAGCAATATTTCGTGCAAGGATCTTGCAAGAGGTTATAGAGATCGAAGAAACCCTTTGAGGTTTCAGAGTTGTCAAAGATCAGAAGAGTGAACTCTTGTCGAAGCACTGAAGAGTTCAAGAAACTAGGCTCACAAGAGGAAGAGTCGAAGGCCGAGACCTTTGAGACTTAAAAAATCTTCTAAGTTAGAAAACAAAGGAAAGATCAGGAGGAGCACAACTGTCATTAGATCAACTAATAAGATGAGATCTGGACCTTTGAGCCCATGTCCAGATGCACAGAGGAGAGTGCGCAGGAGAAATAGATCTGGACTGTCAGATCTAACACAGAGGTCCGATAGTCGTCGAATCTGGGAGAAGGTGCATGAGGTTTAGCCCTTGCAGAAGCAGAGGAGAGAGGACCATCAAAATCTCAAGGTCAAAAGGGCTGCCAATTTGAGGGGACATGTGGCAAAGATCTAGAACGCACTAAGAAGTTGGTTGTCGAGAGAACGAGAGTGAAGATTCTCCAAAATCACCGAAAGGAGAAGGTCGGGTTTTGATCATGACCGTCGATCATCCCGAAGGACCATAGCCATTGATCGTATTCCAAGATCACAACCATCCATCCGAGTGGACACATGGCTTCTAGTCGGCATTTCAGCACTGGGAAATCACAGGAGGAGGTTTTCCCAAACTCGCGAAGCAGAATCACCGACAAGAAATCGAGACCGTTGGTTAGCGGAATATCTGGACCGTTGAACGCCCAGGAGGATCGTCAGGGTTTCAGGATGCGGGTGTTCGAAGGGTGGAGAGTCGTGAGATAAGAAGTCCTAACTCATGAAACCACGAAATGATCTAAAATGTCAGATCAGGAGGAGCAAGATTTTCCATGAGCCGTCCATCTCAGAGGATGAGTGGCCGAGATTTAGAAGCCATCGAGAGTTTGGTCACCGAGAGTTGGGAGGTGAATACTCTGCAAAAAAATCCTGAAAAGGAGATCGTCGGGACTTGATCTGAGTCATGGATCAAGGGGAGAATCTGGACAGTTGGATCGTCCAGGCGAAAATCCTTTCGGCATTTCGCATACCGAGATTTTGGAGTGGAGGCAGAACTATTCGTGGGTCGACGATCCACGAAACCCGAAAGGAACAGGCGTCGGGACTTGGACCTAATTGGAGATCACATCACGAGTAAAGGGAAGAGGGCTAGCACTTAGCTAGAGCCCAATCGAGATTCAGGATTTTGAGAAGCAGAGGAGCTCGAACACTTAGCATTTGAAAAAGTTGGGTTGAAAAAGCACCTATTGGTGTAGCCCTGGGTCACAGCAAATGGTCACATGGATGAAGACTTGGGGAGGGGATAACACTTGTTGAAGTCTTTTCGGGGCTCGAAGGTTGGAGGAACAAGAGTTCCCTTATCAATAGGAGTCCCGAAATCTGATTTCCAGTAGTGCCTTCGGCGTTAGCGTGTGGTCACGAGGGTGGTCACGTGGAGGTGGGGACTAGCCCAAGAGGTGGTGCTCACACTGTGTAAATTTTTGAATTTTCCCCCAAAGCGCACAGGGAAATCGACGCAAGTTTTATACAGGGCCTGCGTAAGGGGATTTAAAGGGACCTGTGGATCTATTCAAAGGGTTCCAGGGAGGACCCGAAAGAGCAGTTCTAGGTCGATCAACTCAGGAATTGGGAACGATCCTGTGATTGGGAGGTTGCAGAACCCTGTAGGGGAGGGGGGCTGCATCACAAGGCATGATATGGAAAGACATGGTATGGAAATACAAGGCATGGAAAGTGAATGCAAGGCATGGTATGGAGAGGCATGGCAAGGAAAGTAATACCTATTACACATCAAAATTACTCACGTCGATGATGTCTCATTGTTATTATTGCAAGTGTTGCAAGTGTCTCACTTTTGTCGCAAGTGTCGCAAGTGTCACAGAAATCATACTTTCATCTCGCCTGTGCCGCATCGTGGATGACATCGTAAGAACACTTCAGATATCCTCTAAGATTCATTAGAAGATAAAAATATATCTTTTGGCAAAAAAGTACAAACTTTTACCTTGATAAATTACCATCATAAAAACATTTTTGGAGATCAGCGCTCCCCTGCCCACTTGCAAGGAGTGCTAGAGCTCCTTTACCTCTTAGCAGGGAGCACTGCAACACTCTGTGGCCCACTTTGAGGGAGCATCAATCTGTTGAGAAAATTTTGGGGACAAATCCCCCTTATCTCTAAAGACAACTGAGAAATATCTGAGTCAGTTTGGCTCGAATCCAAGTTTAAGGTTGGCTCTAAGGGGAGTTCCACAACTGATGGATTAATATCCTCAAATTATCCCTAGAATATCTAAGGTGGTTAAGCCTCTTAAAGCCTATATAAGGAGTCATTATCATGGTGAAAAGGAGTAAAATAATCAGTGAAAAGTATTGTCAATTTGATTGTGGATCATTTCAGCAAGGGGTTGGACAAGGAGAGCTTGGTGAGGATGCTACATATCCATATACACTTTGTAAGCACCTTCATTTGTTCTCATTAATACATGTGCTTGGCATGTTTCCTTCAAGATTGTGTACATCTCCATGAGCTTGTCTTTTGGATAAATCTAGCTTCAAACTAATCATGGTAGAATAGAAACTATGCTTTGTCTTCGTTGTTTATTGGATTGCAGGACTCGTTAAAGGACTTGGATATCAAACTCAACTTGGACTGGACGAGGACAAACTTATTAAAAAGGTACTCATACTTTCTTCCTCTTCTCCATTGACTAGCTTAGCTATGTTTAAATGAAATTCAATGTTCAAAGTTAGCACTTTTATGTCTTGGTCACAGGGGTCTAATATCCAAGAGGGAATTCAATTGTCCACAGGGGAATTTTCCTACAACGAAAATTGGTGACTCCACTGGGGAACGAAGCTTTTAGTTTTGGTTTCCTTACTTGGTCTTGTTTTAGTCTTTGCACGTCTTCAGATCCTATACACTGTGTTTTTCTGGTTTTTATATGTGTTGTTAGTCTTGAAGTCATCCTACACACCTTGATGTTTAAGTTTTCCTGAGTTGTTTGATTTCTGGGCTGACGCTTTTCATTCTCAGAAAACAACACTCCCCTTCTATTACATCCAGAGCATCGATTCCAAGATCAGTGCTCACCTACAGTTCTTTACAGAGCACTGCAACGCTCTGGTGCCTATATCACCAAAGCGCTGATTTTCCTCTCTGTTGAAAATTTTTGAGATACCTCTTTTGGGTGTGATTTTTTGTTTTCTTTCCTGCTTGAGACTTTTACCATCAGTATGTATCTTCTATAAATATTGCAACCATTTTATTTCCAAGGGTTTTTTGATGTTTTGTTTGGTTTTTAAAATATATTGAAATCACTCTTCCTTGTTTTGGAACCACTCTTTCTCTTCGAGATCTAGAGTTGGTTTGATACTTTCCCGTTTATCTAATTGTATGAAAGTTCTTACAAGGAGGTTCAGGGATCTGTGTATTGTTCCATTTGATCTTTGAGTTATCTTTCCAAGCAATTCCTCTTGTTTGAGTTTTGATTTTCTTTTTGAAAAGTTTGGCTTTGTTTTGCTTCTTATTTGATCATGGTGAGAGTGTGCTTTTTGTTTATATGATGTTTGCTTCCAATTTCTTAAAACTTGCAAATAATGAAATCTGGTTGGCATAAGAAGATTTGAATCAAGTTGATTATAATTTATATTTAAACAAAGAGATATATTTTCATGATTGGATTTTGGATATTAGGATCATTTTCTGAATAGTTTAGCATTGGATTGGATTCTTGATTGAGAACAATTGCATGAAGTTTCTGCATTTTTATGTTTGATAGTGAAAAGGAAAATTTATTCTCCTTCCCATAAATAGAAATTCATTGAAAGAAAAGATTATCTATCATTTGTTTTATGCATTTTTGGGAATCGAGTCATAATATCATCAGTTTCACTCTCATTAACCACTGAGTAAAGAACAGCCACAAAAAAAAATCAACGCTAATTAAAATCGATCTAGAAACTTTTTCTTTTTTAGATTCCTCAACCAACATTAGACTAGGATTAGCACTTTGGATTAGGCTATGAGAACAAATCTCCAAAGCATTGAAAACAAAAATTATTATCTTGCGATAGGGAGAGAAAATCCAATTTCCGCATAAGCTTATCTAGGATTCCTCTCTTACACAGGGGTTACGCATGAGGTTGCGTTTGGGAGAGCTATGGAGATTATCCCTTCATGGTTTAACTATTCGTAGTAGTCAGATCGTATATTGGGGTTTCTTCTTAAGGTTCAACTATTTTCATTTGGTCTCGGTGCTTTGTGAATTCCGAATCCATTCGGGGTCCTCTAGAGTTCTACCGGTCCACTTGTCCTCAGTTCTCTCGAAGGATTTCGGACTTGTTATTCTGCCCATATGTTTGGATTGGACTGTCGAATGTACCCGCCCAGGGGCTAACTGCGAGTTGGTGTCCTTAGTAGCCATAGTCCTTAGGGTTTTTTACACAAGGTGATAGTGAAGGGAAGTCTTCACTGTACCTAGAATAGATGGTGGTCAAACTCACTCAGGCTCCTTGGAGGGTAAATCCACGATTACTGTGTGGAAGCTTGCACCAAGGCGTAAGTCTATTAAGCAGGTCGCCATTGTAACTATTCCACCCACCCATATCCTAGCCCCTTGTTGACTTGATCACGCGATGTTGGATTTCATCACCAACTAGTATGGTCATCGAGAGAAGGTTTGTTTGTTTGTTGGTATTTCTAGATTTTTTAGTGTGTGTTGTTGTTTTAATAGTTCTTCAAAATTGAGCCTGTAGACGATAAAGGTATTCGCCGATCACGTAGAATGAAAGGGATGCCTCTAGAAGAAGGCCACTAACCCTCACCTCCTAACTCACTAGAAGACACCTACAGTGGAGAGGTAGAAAATCATTATGACGCTGGGAGTGTTGCTACTCCTCTGTTAGAAAATTTGGAAAGAGCCTTGGTTACGGTTGAAAATCCCACTCCTCACACTACACCTATGTCAGCAACTCCTATTGAACTACTCCTGGTTCAATTAGACTTGCTCGGTAACGTTATATAAGAATAAGTCTCAGGTTTACCTTTGAGACCAATTATCGATACATATATGGGATCCATGGAACCATTTTTGGGTGATGACTATAGGACCCCCATTCGTCCTACTACCGCAGTAGATACACATCACACACCTGCTCGTTCTGTATGGAGGACTCCATCGGGGCATGATCTTTATGAGCATTTTGAATACATTCGACAACCTCTTAATCCTCATAACACTCCTGCTGTCGAGGTAGTTCCATCTAGTCAAACTATTGATCACCCCATCGAGCAGGTCATTGATCATGTTGTTACGTCAGTACAAGTCCATCTCAATGTTGGAGTCAACACCTCTACTCATACCCAAGGCACTTCAATCGCTACTCCCACCTTTACACCTTTTCACTCTATATCCCCTCATGTTCCACAGGATTCTGTTGGAACAGCTTTACACTAGAGAATGCACACCCTTTCCAGACAGACACAATCAACTGCGGGACATATCCCAACTAGGGGGAAACCACCATTTAGTGGATCGATCCCTCCCAGAGGACAACCATCCTATAGCGGACCTACCCCTCCAGGGGGGGACAACCACCTTTTCATGTTCCTTTCGAAGGATAACCTCCCTTTACTGGTCAAGCCCTGATTATTAATCCACCTATGGCAGGGGGGAAACCTTCTTTTGTCGGAAACCCTTCACAATCCTGAGAAGTATCTTCAGGAGCACATTTAATCAACCCTACATTGGGGGGAAATTATACCATAACCCACAAGGAGGAGTGTCAAATCCTGTTCCTTCCAGACTATCTTATGGAAAACCTTATCTGGGCGTCCCAAATCCCACCTGGGGTCCTTAAGGACAACAACCTTATCCTCCCCAAGGGTCTAATGTTTATCCTCCCCACGAGGCTAATGTGTATCCTCCTCAGGGACAAACTATTTACCCCCCTCAATGGAAAACTGTTTATCACCCACAACTGAATCAACCGACTTATACCCCTCAAAATCCACCGGGTTTTACCCCACTCATGATGTTCCTCAACAATCATTGAATCTTATTTATCCTCGTCAACAACAACCATATGTAGGAGGGCCTACTGGATACAATTACCCATCTCAACCAGTTTATGGCCCTATTGGTGTCCCTATACCACACCAGTATCACCCTTAGGTTAATCGACAATTACCCTTCCTTGCTACTCTGGATCCCCCAGACTTGTCTCGGTTGACCAACGATCCCATACTACATTTTCCTTTTTAGCAAGTGATTCCTGCTAAATTTCCTTTCAACATCCCAAAGTTTGATGGTAACCCTAGAGAAGACCCAAATAACCATGTGATGACATTCCATTTATGGTTTTCATCAAACTCATTAATGGATGATTCTATACGTTTATGTCTCTTTCAATGCACACTTACGGGCTCAGCAACCAAGTGGTACATTGAAATTCCACATGGTTCTTTTCAATATTTCAACTCCCTTGCCATGGCCTTTCTCACAAACTTTCAACTACCCATCCATTACGACACAGGTATTGAACTTTTGACCTCCCTTCATCGAACCAACTCCGTGCATATCTCTGATCACATTCATGAGTGGAGATGATGACGAAAGTTGATCAAAGAAATCATTCCTGACCAATTATTGGCAGAATGGTTTACTAAATCTCTTTTACCCCCCATTTCTCATGACGTTGCCATGGGAAGTGTAGTCACTGAGGAAGAAGCCAATTCCCAGGAAAAGTACTTAGATTTGGTTTATTCACAATATGGTACTTTGTACGAGTTGATTCCAAATGCTACATGTGCCACTACCGATCCATAAAAACCTTTTTTCATGTCACATGCATATGGAGTTATCGGCACCGTCAAAACCCAATCTACATCATAGTCGACTGAAACAATGAATCACTTTGTTTCGGGGCCCATTCCTAGTTTGACCTCACTCCTCCTTCTCACTCCCAACTCAAGTCTCTGAGGTGCACACAATTCAATCTGCCCCTTCAAAACAATCCAGAGGTAAGAAGAAGACAAATAATAAATCCAAAAATAATAATAATAATGAACAACCCAAAACCCAAAATCCACCGCCTGCTACTAAAAAGCAACCACAGTGGAAACTGAAATTCCCATGTCTTATTTGTGGTGACGATCATTACACTCGAGACTGTCCACATCGTGACGAAGTTGCAAAACTTTTCAAAGGGAATTCCCAGCCTGCCATGTTAACACAACCTTTTCCTCAGCAACAATCCATGGTTGCTCAAGGACTCGCCCCCCCATAGGGGGTAGTTCTAGCCACCCTCCTAATGATGAAGACTCGACGTGTGATCATATTTATATGTCCAATGGGATTGATTTAACCACTCGCACTATGACATACGACACACCAGCTAAACCTGATAAAGAAAAAGTCACTAACGGTACTTTACCAGATCCATCCCCCACCTCTGTTAGTTATCCATCTGTTAGTCCTCCATCTAGGTCACTTCAGATAGAAAAACCTACCTTTGACTCTATCTTACGCCTTCCCAAGAGCACCATCCGTAAATCTAGTTTTAATCCTAGTTCACGTGTTGCCCAAAACTACAACATCATTGAAGATTTGGCTCAAGCACCGTGTGCTATGTCTGCACTAGAATTTCTACAACACTGCCCAATTCAACGTAGAATGATCGTGTCTTCCATTGGTGCCATTGATCCCGAGTCGTATAACAATATCACGTTTAACGTGGAAAATTTAAAGTCACAACTTTCTCACCAACTCGCTTTTCAAATTGATGTTGTTGTCCACAACCAACACATTCACGACACTATTTTGGATGAGGGAGATTCCACTTATGTCATGTCATTAGCTTGTTGGAAAGGATTAAAATCACCTGCACTTAACCAATCCCCTATGATTTTGTGTGCATTCCATGGGCGAGGTTTTCATCCTCATAGACTCTTGCAGTCCTTGGCCGTTCAGTTGGGTGGCAAAACCATCTTTGTTGATGTTGAGGTAGTCAATGCTCCCCTCGATTACAACTTTTTATTAGAAATAAGCTGGTTTTATGCCATGACTATCATTGCTTCATCGGTGTTTCGATGTGTACAATTCCCTCATCAAGGCAAAATTGTCACTATCGACCAGTTATATTACTGTACACTTGAAGCTCGCACTCCTGCCACCAACAATATTCCTTTCTTGGGTGATCATAAGATCACATATGAAAGTGTTGGTGTAGGTATTTTAAAAGACTCTTCCCTGATGGGTACTTTCCCTGCACCACTTCCTCCTACCATGCAACATGTTTCCACCATCAATATGATTTCAACTATGGCCTATCAGTCTTTAGAATCATTTGATCCTTGGCTTGTGCCTAGTCGATTAGAATTCAATGCACTAGGTGATGTTATGCCACTTATTCCGACCGAGGCTTCATACGCTGCTATTCAATCTACCTCTCCCTCCAAGGATGACTAACATCTATTGGCACCCAACACTTATTCGATGTCATCTTGGTTGAACTCCTTGTCTTCTACTTTTGACTACATTTCCCATATTTTTCCTTCAGACGAATCCATTATGGAAATTCTTAGCATTGACGAAGTACCTTGGGATGACAACCATCATCGTTCCTCTTTTCTTCCACCTCTAGAATAAATTCAGGAATATATACACTCTATCTTCCCCCCCAATGTTGTTGATTCTTCACAATCTTGTATACTTACCTAGGATACTATTTCTGAGGGGAATTTAGGCAACATCTCTTCTACGATCATTATTAATATTTTGATCAAGGAAGGTATTGTGGAAAATATTAATCTTGGTGTTAATTGTTCATCTGAGGAAGTAGTTTCTTACACCGCCTTATTTAAATAATTTTTCGACGTCTTCGCTTGGAGCTACGAGGAAATGTCAGGGATCGATCCTTCGATCGTTGTGCGTGAAATAAAAACTTACGTAGACGTTAAACCTGTCTGACAAAAACTCTGCCCAGTTCATCCTAAGAAAACCGTGGCCATAAAGGAAGAAGTTGAGAAACTGTTAAAGTCTGGCTTTATCTATCATGTCCCCTTGACGGAATGGGTTTCTAACATCGTTTTGGTCGCTAAGAAACAAGGGACCATTTGTGTCTGCGTTGATTATAGGGATATTAACAAGGCTTGTCCAAAAGACAATTACCCCACACCCTTCATCGACCAAATCATTGATAATTGCACTGGCAGCGTTATTTTCTCCTTCATGGATGGATTTTTTGGTTACAACCAGATTGACATTCTACCCGTTGATCAACATAAGACAACCCTCATCTTCCCATGGGGAACTTTCGCATATCAGAAACTATCGTTTGGTCTCAAAAATGTTGGTGCTACTTTCTAGCAGGCCATGTCATATGCTTTCCACAATATCAAACATATTGTGGAACCTTACCTCAATGATTTACTTGCCCATTCATCTAGTCGATCAGACCATATTGGTCATCTACGAGACATTTTTCTTCGATGTCGGTTCTACTGTATTCGTTTGAACCCACACAAATGTATCTTTGTTGTTGAATCAAGTTGACTCCTCAGTTTCCTTGTCTCCAAAGATGGGATTAGGGTGGATCCCTTAAAAATTAAAGCTATTATTGCTTTACCTCCTCCCAATAATCTGACCCAACTACAAAGTTTGCAAGGGAAAGCAAACTTTCTTTGTCGTTTTATATGTATTTATGTCAAGATTACCAAAGGATTTATGTGATTGTTGCAGAAAGACACTCCTTTCATATGGGATGACACTGCTCAACAATATTTTGATGTTCTTAAGCATGCATTGACCCATACACCTCTTTTGCATCCTCTAAATTATGCACAAGACTGCATCATTTACTTGGCAGCCTCTACTTCCACTATCGCTATGGTGTTATTTCAGGAGGACCCTAACGGTGTGGAACATGTGATATACTATCTGAGCAAGAGTCTATCTGGTCTCGAGCTCCAATATTTGCATGTTGAAAAGTTGGCTCTGGCAGCCGTCATTGCTGTCCAGATATTTCGCCATTACATCTTGTTACGCACTACCACGGTTATTGCGGACTCAAACCCCATGTATCATATTCTAACACGTCAAGTCCTTGGGGGAAAATATTCCAAATGGATCATTATTCTTCAGGAATTCAATCTTGAGTTTGCCAAGTCCAAAGCTAAAAAGTCCTTGGTTTTTGCGGAACTTATCTGTGATCTTCCCCATGATGATGAAGATCCTGAGCCTAGAGATTCTCTCCCTGATGAATCTCTATTCCTCATTAGCACGTCCAATCCATGGTATGGAGATATTCTTCTTTATCTTCAAACCCAATGTTTTCAGCCCGATATCTCCCGTGAATAACGTCGTCGTATTCATCACCATTCTAAACGCTACCTTATCATTGGTGACACGTTGTATTGTCATGGTATTAACACTATCTTACGATGTTGTTTAACTCATGATGATTTTGAACATGTCCTTAATGACTGTCACCTTGGAGCATGTGGCGGTCACCTTTCTGGGATGGCTACAGCTCAGAAAATATTACGTGTCGGTTACTTTTGGCCCTCTACTTCAAAGATTGTATTGAGGCTGTCAAAAAATGCTTGCCCTGCCAAGTTTTTCATAACAAGGCACGCACCCACCCTACTCCACTGCATCATGTTGTCGCCATTGGCCCCTTTTCCAAATGGGGCATTGATTTTATGCAGTGTAAGCCTACCTCGGTCGGGAGGCACAGTCATATCATCATTTTTGTTGATTACTTCACAAAATGGGTTGAGGCTATGGCTAATTTTCTTAATTATGGTCGTATTGTAGCTCTTTTCATCTTCAACCACATCATCACTCGCTTTGGTGTTCAACGAGCCATTGTCACTAACCACAGTTCACCATTTCAAAACCATATGATGAGTGAGTTACATGTCAAGTTGGGGTTTCCCCATGAGAAATCATCCCCCTACTATCCTCAAGAAAATGGACAAGTTGAAGCTATCAACAAGGTCCTTAAAACCATGATTCAACGCATGGTGGGGAAAAAAAAAACATCTTGGCATCTACAACTTTTCTCTGCTCTCTGGGCTTACCACACCTCAGTGAAAACTGCAACTGGATTCACCCCTTTCCAGTTAGTATATGGAATAGAAGTAGTATTACCAATCGAGTGTGAAATTCCTTCGTTGAAACTCAAAGTAGAACTCCTGCCTCACACTTCTACTGAAGAAGAATGTTTCCTATATCTGACTAGGTTTGATGAAACACGTCGCGATGCCTCTCTCGTTAACGAGACGTATCAAAAACAAATGAAGATTCAATATGACAAATCTTTCCATCCTCGTACTTTCATAGAAGGAGACCTAGTCCTCATTTATGATCAGTCTCACGATAAGTTAGGGACAGGAAAGTTAGAACCTTTGTGGCATGGTCCTTACATCGTGAAATGTGTACTACATAGAGGTCCCTATGAGCTAGTTGACTATGATGGAATCTGATGCAGGAGCATCTCCCACATCAAGCGAGCCAGTGCGGAAGCCAAAGGGCAGCTGGACGAGCCAGCACAAATTTTGAGTTTCACTTGGATTTGATGCGCAAACATTAATGTGATAATTTAATGAAGCGCACTTGTATATTGTAAATGGACCTTGAGCCTTTAGCTCTAGTCCTTAGTAGGTATAAGGCATTTAAAGTAGTTAATGCAAGTAGATAGAATTTAATTTTAGACTAGACAGTTGTAGAGCGCAAGAGGGAAACGGGATATAGACACCCTCATTGTGTATTGTAACATTATTGAAGCAGCATTGTTGAAGAGAGCAAGAGCATGCAGAGAGCTATGTAAGAACACCCATGTACAGATATTTGAATTAATAGAGAAAGCTTTGATTCAAATTCATGGTTTTGTGTTGTTCTCTGTGTATTGATGCTGAATGATATGCTCATGAATGTTTTCTTCCTATTATACATTTGCTTTATATGTTGTGTATATGATTTCATGTTTGAAATGAAGTCTGAGAGGAAGAAGGAATGAGTTTCAATTGTTTCTCTATCTGAGCCAAAGAATTCCTGCAAGGTGTGTAGTAGAAGTGTTCGCAAGGAGTGCGTTGACAGAGGGTTCAGATAGAGATAGCTTTTGTTTCTCATTCATCCCAAAGGTGCAGTTGGGCACAAGAACCATGCAAGGAGTGCGCAGGCCGGGTAAAAAGTCTCAGGGTTGTGAACCTGGGTGAAGCATCGAAGGACTACTGCTACAGGTGTGTGCAAAGTCGAGGAACTTCAACACTTAGACGTGGTTGAAAAGTTGTCGCAAGGAGTGCGTGCAAGGGTTCTCTGAAAGCTTGAAGTTGGAAAACTTCGGAGGGAATTGAAGTCTCCAAAGGACATGAAGGTCGTGGAAAATCTCAGGAGGTATAGGACCTTCGAGTAATCGACAAAGGGTTGCACAGAAAGTTTGTATCGAGAGGTATTCAACAGGCTTGAAAGTTTGCGTGCAAGTGGGTAAGTTCTGTGGAAGAACACTTCATCATTTCGTAGATTTCTCAAAGAAGGAACGGACGGTCGGTATTCTTTGAGGAGAATTCGCGACATCCCGTGAGTCGTTAGATATCACAGAGGTGCAAGGGAGATACGGCAAAGTATTTCCAAAGTTCAAAGCTCAGGAGGGGCAGAGCCGTTGATCCGAGCCACAAGGGTCGTTGGATCTATACACATATTGTGTATCGGGGTTTCGTGGATCGAACCTCCGAAATATTGAAACAGGAATCGCAATATTGTGATACACGATATCCCGATGGGTACGAGAATAGTGTGGGGCCACAGCAGAGTCGGCGAGTGGACAGGTGGCACAGTTATCAGAGTTTCACGACGAGAAGTTCTGAAACAATTGCATCAAGATTCGTGAAATCACGAACCCTGAATTGTCGATGGAGTGAAGACCGTTGAAAAGTCAGAACTCGCGCATGTGTCAGAGTTTCGGCGTATCAGTAATCGGGAGTCAGGAAAGTGAGTTGTTCGACATCATGAGCACCGAAATCGCGATAGAGAAAACCCCGATAGGGGAAGATCAGTGTTGACTGGTTGTTGGGTCTCGGGGATTCGAGAGGCCTACTCTCGACCATTGGATCCGTGAAGTTGCGAGTTCCAATCTCCCGAGTACAAAGAGGGGATCGCACGAAGATTGTTGTGGGTGCAAATTTCCCGATAGGGAAATGGAAGAACATTGAGTTCTTTAGGCCGTGAGTAACAGAAGATCCTGTGAGATGACATGACCTTTCGACCTGAGGGTTGTGAAGGGAGAAGCATTGGCACCAAGTGGTATCAGAGCCTGATTCTTGTCTGTATATTTCAGGCGAGGGAGGTATAAGAGATAAAGAGCACTCTGATACACAACATCAAATGGTATTAGAGCACAGAAAGGTTCTTTGCTTTCTGTAGTAGAGAAGAAGAAGAATTCATCATGCTGCCAAGGAGAGATAGACAGTCACCCGATCCAGAGGATAGGGAAATGCCGCGAAGAAGAGGCAGGCAGATGGAAGACCGAGTTATGGAGAGACAAATGTGTGATCTGCGAGAAAGACTCGAAGACATGGAGACATCGCAAAGACACACAGTCAGTGTAGGGGATCTGAGTGATTCTGAGAGTGAAGTTGAGGCTGAACATGAAGAGGAAGTTGTAGCTGAAGATGCATCAAACGAGTGTTTGATCAAAGCTATTTCCAGGATGGGTGCAAGAGAAAATATGGACATTCCAGTTTATGAGGGAAACTTGGATGCAGAGGAGCTTCTAGACTGGATTAGAGCTCTAGATACTTACTTCGACTACGAATATGTCGAAGAAGACAAGAAAGTCAAGCATGTTGTCACGAGATTAAAAGGACATGCAGCATTGTGGTGGGATGAACTACAAGCTGACATATGCTACAAGGGCAAGCAGAAGATCAAGAGCTAGGATCAAATGATCATGGAGATGAAAGTGAAATTCATCCCGAGAGATTATCAAATTACTCTGTTCAGGAGGATGCATAACCTGAGATAGAAGATGATGACAATGAAAGAATACACTGAGGAATTCTATAAGCTGAACATCAGGGCAGGTCATCGGGAGAGCGACGATGAGAAGGTTGCCAGATATATGAATGGCCTGAGATATGATATCCAGGACGAGATGAGCATGGTTACCATTCGGACGGTGGAACATGCTTATCATATGGCTTTGAAAGCTAAAGAGAAGCTGAGTCGAAAGCAGAGTCAGAGGGGCCGAGGAAGGAGTCATCCCAGAGGCAAATCAGTTGCCCAAGACAAATATCAGAAGCCCAAGGAAGACTGGAAAAAACCTTAGAATCACACAGAGAGAGGTGGAAGTTCACAGCGAGGGCAGCAATATGCTGAGCAGAGAGGACAGCATAATGAGCGGAGAGGAGATTATGCTGACAGCAACACTTTTCCTCATACTAGAGGTAAAGGAAGAGGAAGAGGTGGAGTAATCACATGCTTCACATGTGGAAAGAATGGGCACAAGTCTTATGAGTGTCTAGATAAAAAGAAGGAAATTGCAGAAACTCACATCGTCGAGGCGCAGAGGCGGGATGTTGAGGCAAAAGATGCTGAAGGCGGAAGATCGTTGATGATGCGAAAAGCTCTTTTGACACCAGAGAAGGAGGTGGAGAGTTCAGTCTAAAGGACTAGACTTTTTAGGACTTCTTGCAAGACCAAGGATAGGGTATGCAAGGTCATTGTAGACAGTGGTAGCATAGATAATCTCGTTTCAACCGAGATGGTAAAGAAGCTGGAGCTGGAGATGATTGATCATCCAAGCCCATACAGAATTTCGTGGCTATAGAAAGGACACCAGGTAACTGTCACTAAACAATGCTTGGTTGAATTCAAGATAGGAGGATATAATGATAAGATATTGTGTGATGTTATTCCCATGGATGTTTGTCATATATTGCTGGGTAGGCCATGGAAATATGACAGAAATGTGATTCATGATGGGAGAATGAACACATACACCCTAGAGAAGAATGGGAGGACACACATGTTGCTTCCAATTAAGGATAAGGAAGTGAAACCGGAAGTAAGCAACACAATACTTCTCATGAGTGGGAAGGAACTTCTTACAGAGGTTAAGAAGAAAGAGGATCCACAATTCTTTTTGGTCAGAAAACCGAAGATTGTTTTGACTAGCACAAGAGTGGATGATTTACAGGAAGAAATTCAGAAACTGTTGGAAGAGTTCGCTGATATAGTAGTGGACGAATTACCTCGTTCGTTGCCACTGATTAGAAGTGTGAGTCATCATATCGATCTCATACCAGGAGCCAATTTTCCAAACAAAGCCGCATACAGATTGACACCGCAAGAGAATGAGGAAGTTAAGAGGCAAGTCCAGAAGTTGTTGGACAAAGGTTTGGTCAAGGAAAGCTTGAGTCCATGTGTTGTTCCAACAATACTTAGTTCGAAGAAAGACGGAGGCTGGAGGATGTGTACTGACTCGAGGGAAATTAAGAAGATAACCATTAGGTATAGATTTCCATTACCGAGTATGGATGATCTGATGGATTGCTTGAGTGGAGAAAAATATTTTTCAAAGACTGATTTGAAAAGCGATTATCATCAGATTCACATGAGAGAAGGTGATGAATGGAAAACAACATTCAAAAAAAAAGAAGGGTTGTATGAATGGCTTGTTATGCCATTTGGCTTAACAAACGCATCGAGTACCTTCATGAGGCTGATGAACGAAGTCCTGAGGGAGTTCATCAGGAAATTTGTCATTATGTATTTGGATGACATACTGATTTATAGTAAATCAGTGGCAGAACACTTGAAGCATTTGGCTACAATGATACAGAGACTACAGCAGGAGAAGATGTTGATAAACATGAAGAAGTCCTCATTCATGAAGACAGAGCTCATTTACTTGGGATTTTTTATTTCTGCAGATGAGTTGAGGATGGATCCGGATAAGGTGGAAGTAATCAAGAATTGGCCATCACCGAAGAATATCTTTGAGGTGAGAAGTTTTCACGGATTGGCTAGTTTCTACCGAAAATTCATCAGGAATTTCAGTGGAATTAGTGCAGTGATGATGGATACAGTGAAGAAAATAAACAAGTATTTTCACTGGATGGAAGAGGCTAAGAAGAGTTTTAATCTTTTGAAGAGGAAGATCACGGAACAACCAGTTTTGGTGTTGCCGGATTTCCGAAAAACATTTCAGGTGAAATGCGATGCAAGCGGATGTGCAATTGGGGCAGTCTTGAGTCAAGAAGACAGGCCGATAGCATATTTCAGTGAGAAGTTGAATGAAGCAAAAGTAAAATACTCCACTTATGATAAGGAGTTTTATGCTATCATACAAGCATTGAAGAAATGGAGGCATTACTTGATCCTGAAAGAATTTGTTTTGTACAGTGACAATCATGCATTGCAGTTTGTGACTCAACAGGAGAAGTTGAATCAGAAACATGTCAAATGGGTTGAGTATATGTAAAATTTCACATTTGTGATTAAGCATATTTCTGGTACTACTAACAAATTTGTTGATGCTTTGAGCAGGAAGTGTTTGCTGTTGCAGGAGTTCAAAGTCAAAACGTTGGGTTTTGATGATCTCAGGGACATGTATGCGGGTGATCAATATTTCAAGGAAGTGTATGATGCAGCTGAGAATCCAATTCTCAGAGATAGAAGCCAATGGGCCGAGTACCTGATCCAGGAAGGATTGTTATTTAAAGGTAATCAATTGTGTATTTCAAAATGCTCCATGAGGGAGAATCTGCTGAAGGAGAAACACAGTGGAGGATTGGCAGGGCATTTTGGTCATGACAAAACATTCACGAAATTGAATGAGTCATATTTTTGGCCGGGAATGTGAGCAGATGTCAAGAGATTCATAGACAGATGTGGAATTTTCCAGCATTCGAAGGGAAGGAAGCAGAATGCAGGGTTTTATCAACCATTGCACATACCAGAGAGGCTGTGGGATGCGATTAGCATGGATTTTGTATTGGGGTTGCCAAGAACACAAAGAGGTGTTGATTCAATCTTTGTGGTGGTGGATAGGTTTTCCAATATGTCACACTTCATTCCATGTCAAAAAACCAGTGACGCGACTCACATTGCTAATCTGTTTTTCAAAGAAGTTATTTGACTTCATGGTTTGCCAAAGAGTATAGTTTCGGATCGAGATACGAAGTTCATAGGGAATTTTTGGAGGACCTTATGGAAGAAGCTGGGAACTAACTTGATGTTTAGTTCAGCATATCATCCTCAGATGGATGCATAGACGGAAGTGGTCAACAGAAGTCTGGGAGACTTACTGAGAAGCTTGGTGACAGAACACCACAGCCAGTGGGACAATATATTACCACAGGCAGAGTTTGCTTATAATGACTCAGTCAACAGGAGCACAGGAGAAAGTCCATTTCAGATTGTATATGGCATGCAGCCGAGAGGGATTTCTGAGTTAAGAGATTTAGAACAGACTGCGACTAGCAGTGCTAGTGCGGAAGAATTTGCAGAAGCGATGAAAGAACTTCATAGCCAGGTGAAGCAGCGATTGCAAAATTCAAGTCAGGAGTATAAGCGCAGAGCCGATCAGCGGAAGAGACAACTTCAGTTCAAAGTTGGTGATTTGGTTTTGGCACATCTGAGAAAAGAAAGGTTCCCGAGAGGAACATATAATAAATTGAAAATTAAGAAAATCGGGCCATGCAGGGTCCTGAAGAATTTTGGGGTAAATGCTTACGAGATTGAATTACCCAATGGGATCAAAATTTCTCCAATATTCAATATCTCTTATTTGTACCCATATAGAGCTGAGGAAATAGGGACTGGAAATGAGTAGCCAGTGGTCCAGTGGACAAAGCAGATGCCAGTTGCAGAGAAGCCACATATGGAGTGCATAGTGGACAAAAGAATTGGTAAGAAGACCAAGAGGAAAGAATACTTTGAGTATTTGGTCAAGTGGAAGAACCATCCAGTTGAAGATGCCAGCTGGGAGACCGAGGCAGAGATACAGAAGCATGGACAGACCGTGCAGGAGCTCATGGACAGGAGCCCATGAATTTTTCAAGTGAGGGAGTATGATACAGGAGCATCTCCCACATCAAGCAAGCCAGCGCAGAAGCCAAAGGACAGCAGGATGAGCCAGCACAAATTTTGAGTTTCACTTGGATTTGATGTGCAAACATTAATGTGATAATTTAATGAAGTGCACTTGTATATTGTAAACGGACCTTGAGCCTTTAGCTCTCATCCTTAGTAGGTAGAAGGCATTTAAAGTAGTTAATGCAGGTAGATAGAATTTAATTCTAGACTAGATAGTTGTAGAGCGCAAGAGGGAAATGGGATATAGACACCCTCCTTATGTATTGTAACATTATTGAAGTAGCATTGTTGAAGAGAGCAAGAGCATGCAGAGAGTTGTGTAAGAACACCCATGTACAGATATTTGAATTAATAGAGAAAGCTTTGATTCAAATTCATGGTTTTGTGTTGTTCTCTGTGTATTGATGCTGAATTATATGCTCATGAATGTTTTCTTCCTGTTATACATTTTCTTTATATGTTGTGTATATGATTTCATGTTTGAATTGAAGTCTGAGAGGAAGAAGGAATGAGTTTCAATTGTTTCTCTATCTGAGCCAGAGAATTCCTGCAAGGTGTGCAGTAGAAGTGTCCGCAAGGAGTGCGTTGACAGAGGGTTCAGATAGAGATAGATTTTGTTTCTCATTCATCCCAAAGGTGCGGTTGGGCACAGGAACCGTGCAAGGAGTGTGTAGGCTGAGTAAAAAGTCTCAGGGTTGCGAACCTGGGTGAAGCATCGAAGGACTGTTGTTGCAGGTGTGTGCAGAGTCGAGGAACTTCAACACTTAGACGTGGTTGAAAAGCTGCCGCAAGGAGTGCGTGCAAGGGTTCTCTGAAAGCTCGAAGTTGGAAAACTTCGGAGGGAATTGAAGTCTCCAAAGGATGTGAAGGTCATGGAAAATCTAAGGAGGTATAGGACCTTCGAGTAATCGATAAAGGGTTGCACAGAAAGTTTGTATCGAGAGGTGTTCAACAGGCTTGCAAGTTTGCGTACAAGTGGGTAAGTTTTGTGGAAGAACACTTCGTCATTTCGCAGATTTCTCAAAGGAGGAATGGACAGTTGATATTCTCTGAGGATAATTCACGACATCCCATGAGCCGTTAGATCTCACAGAGGTGCAGGGGAGATACGGTGAAGTATTTCCAAAGTTCAAAGCTCAGGAGGGGCAAAGCCATTGATCCGAGCCAAAAGGGCCATTGGATCTATACGCATATCGTGTATCGGGGTTTCGTGGATCGAACCTCCAAAATATTGCAACAGGAATCGCGATATTGCGATACACAATATCCCGACGGGTACGAGAATAGTGTGGGTCCATAGCGGAGTCGACGAGTGGATAGGTGGCACAGTTATCGGAGTTTTGCAACAAGAAGTTCCAAAACAATTGCATCAGGATTCGTGAAATCGCGAACCCCAAATTGTCGATGGAGTGAAGACCGTTGAAAAGTCAGAACTTGCGCATGTGTCGAAGTTTCGGCATATCGGTAATCGGGAGTCAGAAAAGTGAGTTGTTCGACATCCCGAGCGTCAAAATCGCATAGAGAAAACCCCGATAGGGGAAGGTCAGTGTTGACTGGTTGTCGGGTCTTAGGGATTCGAGAGGCCTATGCTCGACCATTGGATCCGTGAAGTCGCGAGTTCCAATCTTCCGAGTACAAAGAGGGGATCACACAAAGATTGTTGTGGGTGTAGATTTCCCGATAGGGAAATGGAAGAACATTGAGTTCTTCGGGCCGTGAGTAACAGAAGATCCTGTGAGTTGACGTGACCTTTTGACCTGCAGATTGTGAAGGGAGCGGCGTTGGCACCAGAATCTCTCTTGGTGAGCCCTGGAATGGGATTTACCTTAAGAAGTACTATGCATATAACATCTAGCATGTGTGCTTTGTACACTATTGTACTATAGTTTTGGTGTTTTTTTTTTTCTCTTGCGTGTACGAGTTTTGTCTCAGCCACTTATACTTTGTCTTATGATTGTGTGTGCAAATGAAATCTTCCTTTCCTATATTCATCTGGTTTGTGAATGGTGCTAGTCGACACACCGAGGATATTTCTTCTGCATCTTGGGTCATTTACCACTCTGATGAGTTAGTGAGTTCAAGAGGCGTTTCCCTAGGATCGAAAACCAATAACATGGTAGAATATAATGTTGTCATTGGAATTTTAACCAAAGCCTCCTCCCTAGGTATATCTCGTATAATCATTAACCTAGACTCTCAACTCGTGGTCTGTCAGCTTAATCGGGTCTACGCCATTCGAAATACTATCCTATTGTGTCTCCACCTACGAGTTCATCATCTTGAAAGAATGTTTGAATTTATAGAGTACAGACACATACCAAGAGGACTCAACACAACTTTGGATTCGCTAGCAAATTATATTATGGATCGGTATCTCGCACATAGATGATTTTTTATAAAGAAAATGGACCATGTAAAACAAATCTCACAAGATTATTTTCAAACATCATTAACACCAAAAAACTTAGATTTATATATATACTACGTGATAGAAAATGTTTGGTTACATCAAAAATGTACATAGAAGGGAAAAATTTGGGCCCTCATGCCCATGACATCATCATATAGACTACACAAAACATCAGGAGGATCCTAATCCTCCTGCACCACGTTGTGCTCTGAGTAGCACACCACTGCACGGGCCACTCGTCTAAGCAGGTAGTTCAGACTCTTAGGAACCCCCACTGTATGCCTCTGTAAATGTACAGGTACATATCGCCTCCTGAGAGGAGGGACACCCATCGTAAGACCACGGAGGTTCCTCTAAACCTCCCGGAGATCCCCAACCGCTACCTCATACTCTACATCTATCTGTTCTTCTCTGTGACGCCCTAGTGTCGGCATCTCTGTCGGACGTGTTGCACCTCTATCTACATGATGAAACAATGCATCTGTTAAAAACCCATCTAGGTACACATAAAAATAATATAAACTTTAAAATCAAAAAAACACTTGACAAGGTATTTGGTTTCATACCTGACACATCCCAGTCTATTCCATCTAGAAGTACCAAGTCCAGGCTACCCAGGAAATCTACTCTGGTGTATGGAAAATCCTCAATGACAATCAATTGATGTCTCAACCAAGTAAAGAAGTCGGCTGTGAATTTAAATTTTGAGTCGGTCCCCAACCTTGGTGACAAGATCGTCCATCTTTCCATTCTTGGTTCAGTCACTGTTCATGCCATCAAAGTGTTATGTGGCTGTATCTGTGGGATTCTCTCTAAGAAGAACGAAACCAAAAAGGAACCATACCCAAATTGTTTTTGTTTACCCGTCCTAGATTTTGTAATTTGATCCTTCACATTGTGAAGGAAAGTTGTGATCTAGATGAACAACCTTGGCTCCACGCATTGTAGAGCATAAGACATTTGGGATCTTGAAGCCAAATGTGCACTGGTTCTACCTACCAAATTAGTGATGGAAAACAAGATGGATCGAAGAGGCAAATCTCTAACATATTTGATCACGATTCGGCCTCCAACCAATTGTGACCCCTGAATACAATGATTTTCCACATACACTTCGGTAGGCACTGGAACTACCTATTGTCTAGATAAAATGATAGGATCCCCTCTCTTCAAGAGGCCGGTCAAAAAGTATACATCCTCTAGCTCTCTTTTGAGCATTTGCAGCCCAATATGGAACACCTATTCGGCATCATTCTATAACCCAATCATATCCTCAAGTAAAAGGACTTCCTTTTTCATCTTTTGAAGTTTAAAATACTTGAGGAGGCCACAATTCCTCAAAGCGGCCCTCGTTTGGGGGTTTTGTAATGCATCTATGCCGTCGAGTTCATGCTCACGCTCTTTCCACTCAATCATGGCTTTTATCAATGCAAACTGCAAGAACATTCAATTAAGAGCCATTAATCATCTCATCATAGCAATTTTTTGGGTAATTTTAGCTTAAAAATCAATTTATTTTTTCATTCTACATTGGTGCTCCCTTAAATGCATACACAGAGCACTAGCGCTCCCCTAGAATGCACAACAGGGCACCGAAAACATGATCAGTGCTCCCCTCAACCCTTTGAGGGAGCACCTATCTGTTTCAACGCCTAGGGATTTCTAGGGCACCAAAAATGAAACAAAAAAACTACCTAAAATGAAATTTTAAACTGTACAAAACGATTGGAAAGAGTTAAAGACCAACCTGATCCAGACAAAAGTAGAAACGGATGATCATAGCTCTAATGCCAACAACTTCAAAATCTCTCTCCAAAGTCAAATTTACCACTGCTAGAATATTTTGGCACAAATGAAATGGTATAAAAAAAAATAACCCTATTTCAATGATATAGACTTCATTTTTTGCTAACCTATAGTCTATTTTGGGTTTTAAAATCATTTTGGAGATGTCACTAATACCTTGGAATGCAGTTTTGTCATCACTCGCAGGTTTCGAAGAAGTATTGCTATGTTTAACCTTGTCACACTAACGATCATGGTCTTAGTTCCTTCTCACGCTCGAAAAAACATGAGAACGTAACCAAGTTGACTTTAATATCTTTTTCAGAATCGTAAGGATATACGAAAAAGGAACCCCCCGGAGTCTCCTTTAAGCTATTTTCAGACTCTCTAAACATGAAAATATTGTCGAGTGATCTTGCTTCCTTTCACACTCATTTAAAAAAAGGTTTTTAAAGGGCATCTCCTAAAGTGGTATTTTATCTCTTTTTTGGACTTTGAAGACCAATTTTATGAAAAAGGACAACCCTGGAGTCATCTTTAAGTTATTTTCAAACTCTTTAAACATGAAAAACAATCGAGTTTTCCTTCTCTGGACTCGTTAAAAATTACACATTGAAGGGCCCATATGGAACGAACTCTTACTTCTTCTAGTTCGTTAAACAAAGGAAGATGGACTTATCGAAGGTGAGTTATATAGATCATATGTTACCCTCCTCGAACTCGTTAAATTAAAAAGAGGTACTCGTCAATCTAGATGGGGGAAAAAATTGAAAGAAGCAAGCCAAGCCTTTTTTTTTTTTTGGAAACATCACAGGTCACTCTTGCAGTCGCCCTTGAACATGGCACATTGTCTTTACATACATTTTAGCACATTGAACCTCTGTACTGAACCAATCCTCTAAGTTTATTTACTCCTTTGGGTCACCCGACAAAAGTCACAGTATCCATTGCATCATGTTTTGGTCCATGTCGTGATTCTGTCATTTGTGCCTCAGTGTTCAAGGGAAGTATTTGATTTGAGGGTCAACCATCACATATTTCCAGTTTAAATACCTGTGTCATTCCATACTCATTTGATTCACCAACTTACATCTCTATGTCAATTTCGTGTCGTTGATGGGGGATACATCAAGGCCCTCCTTCGACGAGTCTTTTCCTTTTGACTTCAACACATCATCCGGGAATTAGACTTAGAAACCAGTTAGTAACTTGGGACTTGCATGCCTCAATGGCAGGCCTCCTCACTTCCGACAGTAGATTTACATCATTGACCTCTGATCGGATGATTCCATGAATGTTCGACTTAAACACATATATTCACATTCATTGGATTGTACTAGGGTACCTTGGGATTCATTGACATTAATGATGATTTCCCTCGCACTTGTTAATGGTTTTCTCAATGATCGGTAATCAAGTGATTTATACCATGTTCGACATCAAAACATCTATTCACATGAATAGATTTGTACCACATCGGGATTGGGAAGAAGACCCTGGGTTGAGTGTTTGTTGGCATAGGGGCATACCCAGGGTTCAACACTACAACAAAGCACCAACAAAACCCTCACTACCGGCCCTTTCGGAAACACATGCAAAGCAGACAAAGTATCACCCGAGGTAGAGGTAGGGGTGGTTGCAGGACTCAAATGTCTACAACCTTAGCTAGGACATAGATCTGTGATTCTGACACTTAACAGAGAACTTAGCAATTAACATTCATCAATATCCATTTCTTAGTTACAACGCAGTTAAATCCTAATCTCAGCACAGATAAACCCTAAACTACAGAGCATCACAGTATTCAGTCAGATCTACAGTATTTAAGAATTAAGCATACTTACATAAGTGAGATCTAACATCCATCCACATTATTAAGCACAAAGCATCAACAGATCTATCTATCAGGCATCTATATTAAAGCACTAAGCAAGTAAACACATAACCACATCAACACATCACACAAAGCAGAGCAACACAACATGTATGTGGTTTACCCCCACCTTGGGGCTACGTCCACCAACTCTTCTGTTGTTTATTATCTCTGGTCAAGCTTCTTACAGGCACACAGCATCAAAATCCTACTCCGTAGAAGACAGGAGATCTGCACGCACTCCGCCAGATCCTCCTTCTTCGAGCTAGGGTACAGCACCAAGCCTTTACACAATCTCTTACAGCTACTTGCATTATCCCTGCAAGCCTCACACAGTATGCACAAAGAATTTACAACTCTTGATCACATAGATTGAATACTAGCACTTAGCACCGCTTGCACACCTTTCTTCTTACACCGCCTAGCTTACTTATTTATACATTAAAATAGGCCTAAGCATGGGTGAACCCATGGGCCAACATTCCCATACCCATTACATAAGCCCAAAACCCAAAAATCCCTAAAAAGGGGTCGAGATCCCATGATATCCGCTTCGTCTTGCACTACCGCCTTTGACAGCTTGTCGAAGTCCCAAAAATAGGTCAAACATGACCAAGAATCCTCAAAACTTGGTCAGGGGCCAACAGGCCCCCAACACTCATCTGTGACTCGTCCCAAGTCACTCTGATCTGATTATTTCTGCTTCAAAATCCTCAAGCTTGGATCGAGCTTCTTCGACTTGTTCTTGTGCCACGGCCTTCTGTTCAGCAAACTCTTGGATGATTGCTTCATTGATAGGTCCCTCTAAGCGTTGTTCAGCTACAGTGACGACCTGTTCCAGTTCTTCTCCTCGACCTTTGATCTCTGTGAACAATTGGCAAGCTTCATCCTATGTAGGTTGGAGCCTTTGAGTCACTTCCATGAATATAATCTAGATAGTGTGGACCTACTACTGGGCAGTGCGCTGCTCCTGGGATTGCTTCATTCTTTCCATAGCTGACAGGGGCTTCAACTGCGCCTGTATTATCTCTGCTTGCTGCTTCGCTTCCTAGAGCTGTGACTCCAGTGCCTTCAGTTCTAGGTTCTCAGTGAGTCTCTCATATGTCTGGGCACTGTGATCACTTAGTTTCTTTAATTCGATGGAAAGGGCCTTTATTCTCTCAACTATGCTCTGGGCAGTTTCTTCTCTTTGATCCCTGAATTCCTATGGTGTGTCGAGCATGGTGTGGAGCTCTAAATATGCTATTCTTTGTTGTAGTTGTTGGATAGCTTCCACGAGTTGTGTGACTCAGTCTTCTGCCTGTGGTTCTAAGCCTGTCACAGAGCGAAGTGCTCTGTTGAATGCTTCTTTCATTTCGAGTTGCTCCATGAACAACTGTTTTTTTCCTTGTTGCATATGTGCTTTCTCTTCATCAAACTTTGCTTGGAGAGCAACCTTCTCATATTCTGCAACTCTGCATTGTTCTACGAGCATGACTTGCACTTGCTTCAAGGCCTGGGTGGCTTGTTCTATTTCTTCTTGTGCTCATCAAAGGTGAGCTTCAGTTGCATCTGCTAGTCGACGGAGTTGGGCTGGCTCATCTCCCAACTCTGGTTCTCCCAATGGCAAGGGCACAGTGGAGACTACGCAACTGGAATGAAGGGCCTGTTGTACCGCTTAGAATTCGACCTCAATTCTATCGTGCATTTCCTCCTGCTTGGCTTCTTGTTTCTCCGTGATTTCCAGTGAAGCGTCGTTTAGAGATGCTATGATGAAGTCAAAATCATCAGTGGTGAGTACAGTCTGCATATTGGTCACAGTGTCTCTCGATTTCTTCTAGGAACTAGGTTTCTAGGGAGAAACCTTCCTCTTCTTCAAGGGGTCAACCTCATCTCTAGGCGGTGTTACTTCGCCTTGCTTCTGTTTAGCTTCTTTGCCTTTTATCTCTTCTACTTCGTCATCACCCCCTCGGTCAGGTGATATTGAATCAGTCTTTCCTAAGGCGCTGCTTAAATATTGGACCTCTTAAGTCTTCTTCCTTCTGCTAGTTTCGGGTGTGTTATGTTCTTTGTGAGTGGCCTTTGGGCTTTCCAGTTCAGGGTCAGATATCTCTACAGGGTCAGGGAGGATAAGGAAGTCTATTGACCAGTCCTTAGTGATCTTCTCAAGGTCTTCCTCCGTAAGTTTATAGTATGACTGGAGTTGCTCCTTATGTTCATCGGCTTGCGTTGTAATGTAGATGAAATGTTGATCTATGTTGAATTTCATCAGGGGTCAGAATCTCTGTAAGGTGTTCGGTGTCATGTGAGGTTTAGCTTTGATGGCTCTCTTCAGCTGAAGGTAGTATGTATAAAAAATAGTGTTTGACTGCCAGTGTTTGTTCATATCACTCAAATACCAGAGTGTGGTGAACTTCGCAGCAAGCGGCTCGAACGACTCGATGTCTGGGAAGGTCGCACCCTCCGACATCTCCCAAGCAACAAACGCGATGAGGATTAGGATCCAGCTGAAGTGAAACTCGTAGCCCTGATCCTGCGCTTCGTGGTAGTCTAGTTCAAGTTGATTGACTAGGTACTTCTCTCAGTTCATCTGTAAACCTTCTACACACTTCCTTGCGAGGTCAACAACAAAGCCTGTGACCTGCATAGGTATGTTCTTCCTTACTATATTTCTAGCTATTAGTTGGCATGCTAGGCGCACTGCATCGTTCTAGATGGAAGCTACCTTGTAGCCTCACATTCCCTTCTCAACATCATCGTATGTATCCTTGATCTTCTTTGCTAGTGCGTGAACTGTGGATTTTCCTGGATAGAAATCCTGTGGATCAGATCCTTGCATACTCAACCCTGTGATATGATGGATCAGTGTTGAATCGACTGTGATACGAAATTCTAGCCATAAGTAGTCGCCATGGTAACATTAAAGTACTATCTTGACACAGACATTGACTTCTTGGTGTCTTCCAATGTGTGGGATTTTCATTACGTCCAACAAGGTGGACTGCGTGAGGTTCATCATCCATAGGAGGGGGATTGTCTTTGAGTTCTTCCCCTTCATCCTAGTCAGGTATTTATACGGGGCGAGCATGCTATAGTTTTTTCGATCTCTGAGGTTGAAGTCGGTAAACTTCAACGCTGCAATCTTGTCCTGCTACACTCGAACTGTGTGTATCCTCTTCAGGAGTTACACAGTAACCATGGTGTACTCGAAATATCTTGGCACACTATCACATCTCACCACGTCGGTTAGAGGTGGGATGTAGTCAGGAAATATGGTCGATATCAATTTCGCATTAGCTAAGTCATCTTTGTGTTTGGTTCTCTTTTCTGCTAATGGTTGGGATGGTCCGGCTCCGCGAGCAGTCGACGGAGAGGCTTGCACTCCTCTTGTCGACGACACTTGTACACCCATAGACATTACTCTCTCAGACATGACTCTCTCAGTCATGAGGTCGATGATTACTTCCTTCACAAACTCTTCAACTGCGCTAAGTTCTTCGAACATACACGCTCACGGTTAACTATGGTTGAATCTCTCAGGTTAACTAGTCAATGCAATGGGATGGATGGTAATAGCACAATGATCATTGTGTGAAATCAACTATTCTATGAGATCAGATAATCACCTTTGGAAAAAGTGTTCTCGGTGCATGGCGCGATGGGTTAAATAGATAATTGGGCAACAGATCTCTCCAACGGGTGAGAAGCCTTCATTAAATCAGTTATGTCCGTTACGACGCAATCCCAACGGTCTGGTGGTGAGTTGTCTGATCATAAATGCCTTTCTACCCATTCGGGGCGTCGGTCTAAGAGTTATACTGTTCCCAACGACTATATTGCTTCGCCATGGAGAAGTGCCATGTGACACTATTATGATATCCCGGCGAAGTTCCAATTTTGCAAATTTTCCTTCTGCGAAGTTCCCTCTGGAACCTTCTGTAACTTTTCGATCTTAGCTCTCTTGTTACTTAGCTTTCTAGCCTTTTTCCCAGTGAGTTTCGTCTCGGTATTTTTTTTTCCATTCTGATTCTTATCTCCTCTTGGCATAGTAACTTCGTGCTATTGAGATTCTTTTCTAGAAATCAGGGGTAATACTTTATCTGTATCTGGAATAGGTACTTCAGTCTTCTGTGGGTCTTCTAGTGTTCTTCTAGCTTCGACATCCCAGTATCTGGTTTTAAATAGCTCCGATATGTTCTCATGTTCTTCAATCAAGTGTGTGATCCTCCTAGTCATGAAATATTTTAACTCCTGCTTCTTATGTTCTAATATTTCTTCTTCCTTTCTTCTGGTCTGATCTCTTTCAATCCAAGGTTTTCCTAGTAACATAAAAAATGGAGCATTGTTCTCAGTAAATTTAACAATCTCAAAATATTCCTTTGTCAAAGTTCTATTGGCATTCATAGATATGTGGGTGAGCTTTCCACATAGGGTTATCAGTTTTCCTCTGAATAATCCTATTCCTCCCAATGAAGGAATCATAGAAGGCTTCCCTAAGAGTTCCCAAGTTCTTTCTATCATGATATTCACCTGTGTTTCCTCATCCAGAAAACAGTCAATGTCGAAGTCTCATATTCTTGCTTCTATGCATTATTTTTCTTTGAACATCTCTGATAAGCTAACATGCTGGTGGTTATTCAGGGTTTCCTTCATCTATAGAAATGCGTTCTTTGATTCTTTCTGAGGTTCTTCCATGGTTTCAGTTGCTTGACCTTCCTCATGGTCTCCTTGTATCATATTCATCCTTTCAACCTTAGCAATCATTCTAGGGAAATACAATACTTCATGGTCCATAGCATTGCAACAGAGGCAACTAGGTCTCCTTCCAAGGCATTCCTTAGCAAGATGTCCCAGTTTTCTGCAACTATAACAAAGGGTTAATCCTCTCTTTCTCTTAAATGATCCCCAACCTTTCCTGTACTGTGCGCTAGGATCATAGTAGCTAACCTGCAACAAATTCTTTCTAGGGTCTTGCATCCAATTGTTAGTCCAAACATTATCTCTATGCATAGGTATAACATATCTTTCACTATTCTTATCAGATCCACTTATATCAAATATCCGTTCATCTATTAGTGCCCTAGTTTTCAAGCTAGGATAGACTCTATCAACCATACCTGGATCCATACTCTAGAAACAAAAATTTCCACTTATCTTACTTCTAAAGAGCACAAAGCTTACAAATCTTACCTCTTTAGTCTCACTTTCACCTTTATCAAGGCACAAAGCTTCTAGATCTTACCTCTTTTCTTTAGATGTAACCTCTTTTCTTCAGGTCTGACCCTTCCTCTTGGCACAGAGCTCCATAGATCAAGTAGTACTGCATACTAGGGCAACAGTTCTATGCACGAAGATTTTCCCTTTTTTAGTTCAGATCTTTTCACAAAGCTCTCTTTCCCTCAGTTCCACAGTTTCAGGTTGGATCTTTTCACAAATATTCTTCTTCCTCAATTCCCAGCAATCACAATTTCAGGTCCCGACAATGGAACCATTTATTGCCATAGGGGCAGACCCAGGGTTCAACACTACAAAATCGCACCAAAAAAACCCTAACTACCAACCCTTTCGGCAACACCTGCGAAGAAGATGAAGTCTCACCCAAGGCAAAGGCAGGGGTGGTTGCAGGACTCAAATGTTTGTAACCTTAGCTGGGACATAGATCTGTGATTCTAACACTTAACAGAGCACTTAGAAGTTAACATTCATCAATATCCAGTTCTTAGTTACAACGCAGTTAAATCCTACTCTCAATGCAGATAAACCCCAAACTACAGAGCAACACAATATTCAATCATATCTACAGTATTTAAGCATTAATAATACTTACACAAGTGATATCTAACATCCATCCACATTATTAAGCACAAATCATCAATAGATCTATCTATCAGTCATCTATATTAAAGCACTAAGCAATTAAACACATAACCACATCAACACATCGCACAAAGCAGAGCAACACAACATGTACGTGGTTCACCCCCACCCTGGGGCTACGTCCACCAACTCTTCTCTTCTTTATTATCTCTGGTCAAGCTTCTTACAGACACATAGCATCAAAATCCTACTCCGCAGAAAACAGGAGATCTACGTGCACTCTGCTAGATCCTCCTTATTCGAGCTAGGGTACAACACCAAGCCTTTACATGGTCTCTTATAGCTACTTGCATTAGCCTTGCAAGCCTCACACAATATGCACAAAGCATTTACAACTCTTGATCACATAGATTGAATGCTAGCACTTAGCACCACTTGCACACCTTTCTTCTTACATTGCCTAGCTTACTTGTTTATACATTACAAAATAGGCCTAAGCATGGGTAAACCCATGGGCCGACATTTCCATACCCATTACATAAGCCCAAAACCCAAAAAGACCTAAAAAGGGGTCGAGATCCCATGATCTCCGCTTCATCTTGTGCTACTGCCTTCAACAGCCTATCGAGGTCCCAAAAATAGGTCAAACATGACCAAGAATCCTCAAAACTTGGTCAAGGGACAACATTGTTCACTCTGATATCCACTTTACCCAGGTTGTGAAATGAGATCATTTGAGTACATTGATATATATACTGTCACATAAATCCACTTTGTATTTCTCTGTGGTTATGTTTTGTCATCTCGTAGCTCCACTATGTATTTTTCGTGGCTACGACCAGTTCATATCATGGAGGTATGGATCCACATTGTATCCTTGGTGGCTATACCTTTCAGTCAATATGATTATGGATCTGTAGTGTATTTTATGGAGGCCATACCTTGAAAGTCCTTTATCACTCAAGCATAGGTATGTCTGCCTTGGGTTTGAAACATGTCATAACATTTGTATGATGGTTGTTTGCAGCTTCTACCAGGTTCTCCAACTCCATACCCCTTGTTTCGACAGTCTACAAAGTAATCCAATCATCAATTTCCATCTTCTGACCTCGCACTTTGGGGGGCAATCTATTACACGTCAAAATTACTCACTTCGATGATGTCTCATTGTCATTATCGCAAGTGTCTCACTTTTGTCGTAAGTGTCGCAAGTGTCACAAAAACCATATTGTCGTCTCGCATGTGTTGCATCATGGATGACATCGTAATAACACTTGAGATATCCTCTAAGATTCGTTAGAAGATAAAAATATATATTTTGGCAAAAAAGTACAAACTTTTACCTTGAGAAATTACCATCATAAAAACATTTTTGGAGATCAGTGCTCCCCTGCCTACCTTCAAGGAGTGTTAGTGCTCCTTGCTCTTTTATAAGGGAGCGTTACAATGCTCTGTGTCCCACTTCAAGGGAGCATTGATTTGTTGAGAAAATCTTGGGGACAAATCCCCCTTATCTCTAAAGACAGCTGAGAAATATCCGAGTTAGTTTGCCTCAAATCCAAGTTTAAGGTTGTATCTAGGGGGAGTTCCACAACTGATGGAGTAATATCCTCAACTTATCCCAAGAATATCTAAGGTGGTTAAGCCTCTCAAATCCTATATAAGAAGGCATTCTCATGGTGAAAAGGAGGAGAATAATCAGTGAAAAGTATTGTCATTTTGATTATG
Organism: Picea engelmannii; assembly: GCA_009831015.1. Taxonomy (NCBI): domain Eukaryota; kingdom Viridiplantae; phylum Streptophyta; class Pinopsida; order Pinales; family Pinaceae; genus Picea; species Picea engelmannii. The sequence continues at coordinate 561,241 of ML798326.1, read as the reverse complement.
GATCATTTGAGCAAGGGGTTGGACAAGGAGAGCTTGGTGGGGATGCTACATCTGCATCTACACTTTGTAAGCACCTTATTTTATTCTCATTAATACATGTACTTGGCATGTTTCCTTCAATATTATGTACATCTGCATGAGCTTGTCTTTTGGATAAATCTAGCTTCAAACTAATCATGGTAGAATAGAAAGTATGCTTTGTCTTCAATGTTTATTGGATTGCAGGACTCGTTAAAGGACTTGGAGATCAAGCTCAACTTGGATTGGGCGAGGACAAACTTCGTAAAAAGGTACTCATACTTTCTTCCTCTTCTCCATTGACTAGCTTAGATATGTTTAAAGGAAATTCAGTGTTCAAAGTTAGCACTTTTCTGTTTTGGTCATAGGGGTCTAAGATCCAAGAGGGAATTCACATGTCTGCAGGGGAATTTTACTACAACAATAGCATATGATAGCAATGCATGGCATGGCATGGCATGAAATGAAAAGGCATGGCATGGAATGGAAAGAAATGCATGCAAAAGGCAAGGCATGGAAAGGAAAGGCATGCAAAAGGCAAGGCATGGCATGGCAAGGCAAGACAATGCATGGCATGACAAGGGAAGGCAATGCATGGCATGACAAGGCAAGGAATGGAATGGAAAGGCATGCAAAGGCAAGGCATGACATGGCATGGCATGGCAAGGAAAGGAATGGAAAGGCAAGGCATGGAATGGCATGGAATGGTAAGGCAAGGAAATGAATGGCAAGAAAATGCAATGCAAGGCATGGCACTACAAGGCATGCAAAAGCAAGGCATGGAAAGACATGGAATGGAAAGGCATGACATGACATGGAAAGGCAAGGCAAGGAAATACACCTTGACACATTTTATTACATTTTTTTCATAATTTTCAACCCTTTAGGGCTTGACGTATTGAATTTTTTCTTTGGAAGGATTGACATTTGGATGTGGTCTAGTTGAATGAGTATCGAGAGCATATTCAAAATTACCTATAAACTAGTTAACTCTCAAAGGACCTTTGAAGCATATTACAGTGGGCCAAAATGTCCTAGAAAAATATTCATTTGTGAAATATAAGAGAAGAAGATATATAGACCAATTAACTCTCAAAGGATTTTTATAGGAAAACATAATCATATATAGCACAAAATGGAGAGGGTTGGAACTTATAATTATGTAATAGAATTTACAGTTGATAGTTAAAATGTATAACAAATTTTTTTACGATCTTTACTAACGTTTATTGGAATTTTTGCATCTTTTACATCATTCGAATGACTTCTTATTTGTAACTTATTTGAAATTTTATTATGGTATGTGCACTTTGATATGATGTAATATGATTATGGTTTCATTTCATATGTTGTAATATTAGAAATATTACACAAAAATTACATATTGAATGAAAAAATAATAACTTTTCATTTTGAATGTTCTTTTTTGTAGAACACATGTCTTCTAGAAGATCCAGTTGATCCTCATGAGATAGATCCAGATTATAATGGGTATGATACAGACATGGGAGATGATGATGATGAGGCAGATGAAGAAGACACTGCGAATGACGACGATGATGACCACATTGATGATGATCAAGATAATAATGATGACCTAGTTATTGGTAGTAGCCAATGACATTGATCATATAGACTCCATCATGGATCATTGTTGATATATCGTTATGATGCCTATTTTCATGTTTACTATCATATGTATCATTTTCACCTGCAATATCATATTATTGAGTTTTATCATTTTGACATTTATCATTTTGACTTATATCATTTGGACATATATCATCTTAACTTACGTCGATTGTTGGCCATGTATCATTCTGACATGTTATTGATCTAATGTCATAATTGACTTTCACTTGTTGTAGTTATATATGACGATGATCTTATCAGTATTAAATATATAAGTTGTTTGACATGATACTTATCTAATATTAATATATTTGACTAGTTTTAATTATAGATGATGATCATGTTATAATCATTATCTTGTTATTTAATATATATTGTATGTTGTAGATTTTATTTAGATGAAGATTTAATAAGTATAATGATATTGTTAGTTTGTATGGATGTCCAGTTCCCTAAAAATTCTTTATAAAAACTATCATATAAAATACTTCAAATGAAATATGACTTACTCTATAATAATATAAGTTTTTTAAGATGCATGATATATTTAACTAACTAAATTGAAATAAAAAAAGTTAAATTACTAAATGGAAGCTAAAAAGGACACAACATGAGTTGTTAAAATGGAAGAAAAATGTGGCTCTAAAATGGAAGTAAAACTCAACATTAAATTTGAAGCCATACTTGGAGCTATTTATGGATCTAAGTAGGAAGTTAAATTTGTTGCTTAACAAGAAGAAAAACTAGATTTTAATTAAGAAGCAAATCCCAACACTAAAAGGAAGCAAACCCTGGACCTAAAAAAGAAGCAAAACTAGACGCTAAACCAAGAGCTAAACTAGACGCTAAACCAAGAGCTAAACCGGGAGCTAAATTAGCCGCCACACATGGAGATAAACTAGGCACTAAACTAGGAGCTAAACCAAGAGCTAAACTAGGAGATACTTTGGGAGTTATTTAGGGAGCTATATCTCAGGTTAGGCGCTAATCTAGGTGCTCAATCACGAGCAAAATTGGGCTCTAAATCAGGAGAAAAACCAAGCACTAAATCAAGAGAAAAAATAGGTGCTAAAGCAGGAGGAAAACCTAGCGCTAAAGAGGGAGAAAAACTGGGTGATAAATTGTTGGACACAATGGTATGATATTGTCATTGATGTCAACAAGGTGCACAAGAATCCAGTATAAACCCAAAGCTCAAAAGGAAGGACATTAATAGAAGCTCCAAAGGAAGAGTGCATTACAGAAACATTATCGGGATTGAAATCCCCACGGTAAAACTCCAAATGAATCAAGGAAGAATCTTGTCCGTTGATATACTTCTCAGGAAAATCTTGGATCATCGAATCACGCAAAAGCCAGAGCCTACACAGAAGAAACTCATGTGAAGAATTGTGGAAATCTAATCGTCCATTTTGTAAATGTGTTAAACCTGCCCAGAATAGATCTAACTAGGAATTGGCATATACAGTTGCAAACAAAATAGAAGAAAAGAGAAGCATGAGAGAAAGAATGGAAGAATTCTCATTAACCAAATGAATAATTGATAATTTACGCATGAAATACTATGTATAAATCAACCAATGCGCACTGGCGGATAAGCCAATGCAACGTAGTGGTGGTCTAGAGTGATATGGACACACACCAATAGTTACGAGAGTAAATTGCCACCTAGTCTAGTCTCTCGAGCAGTTACGGGAGTGAACTTCCACCTAGCTGAGTTAACTAGTCTATCAGTATTTAGTTAACTGATTGAAACAGAGTGAAGTGAGGAGGAGATAAGGGAATCGTGATTAATGTGCTAGTCTGGTGATGATCCCAAGGACAATGTGCATTAGTTGGTGATGGTCCCAATGTTGCATGGTGATAATACCAATGTAGCATCTATACTCCACTCAACTGATCAAACTGATGTGAAAACTGAAGAGAATATTCTCCCTAGAGGAATATTCTTCCTAGAATATAGGAGACTGAATAATGACTAATAAACGTAGGAAAAACCTTAGTAAAAAGAAATCCTAGGTGTGTGTGAAGTAACTCCAACACCCTACCCCCACCTCCCCCCCACCCCCCCTCAACATCACTATGGTGAAAATAAAGAATGGGTCCCAGCAACAAGGCCATGTTAGGTACCCATATACAAAAGATACATTGAAATAAAGCAAGGAAAGAGGGAAAACCTCATGGGAAAACCTCCCCCCCAAAAGTACAATGTATGTAAAAAAAAAACTGACTGTTGCTAGGTAACTATGTCCTTCACTCCAAGATGACTTTGCAGAGAATGGAACTTCTACTCAGTGAAGGTCTCGGTGAAGAGGTATGCAGTCTGTTCTGCTAAAGGAAAAAAATGTAGGTCAATGATCCCCTCGTGAACTAAGTCTCGGATGTAGTGCATGTGGATCTCAATGTGCTTCGTCCACTGCCTCTGAAATGGATCTATGCAGAACTTTAGAGTGCTTTGGTTTTCACACCAGCTAATGATCAACCGATGAAATTGAATGCCCAAATCAGTGAGAAAATGTTGTAGCCACATATCCTAAATGTTTATGTTTACTACCCCTTTGTACTCAGCCTCAGTTGAAGATAGAGCAATGGAAGCCTGCTTCTTGCTCGACCAAAAGATAGGCCCAGAACCAAGACTGAGTGAGTAAATATATGTGGACTTGCGATCAATGCTATCTCCATCCCAGTCAAAATCAGTGAACCTAGTGAGATCCAATGTAGAGTCTATTGCATAATAAATCCCAAAGGTGATGGTGCCCTGTACGTATCAAAGGATGTGCTTTGTAGCCTTCCAATGTAGATCATGTGGCTCCTACATGAATCTAGAAACTGCGCCAACTGCATAGGAGAGGTCTACTCTGGATTGTGTGAGATACAACAAGATCCCCACTAGCTGTCTATATAGTGTGTTGTCAACTAGTGGAGTGTCCCCGCCATCCTCAATTTTGACTCTTGATAGGAAAGGAGTCAGGGCAGACTTGTAGTCTTTCACGTGAAATATCTCAAGGAGATCTCGTGCATACTTGGCCTGAGACAGTTTGATTCTTGATGCATTCTGACTAATCTCGAGTCTAAGGAAGAAATGTAGTGGACCCATGTCCGTCATCAAGATCCTGTCATGTAGAATCCTCTTGACTGCAAAAATCACTGAAGTCGAGCAACTGGTGATCAACAAATCATCAACATATAGAACTAGGAGTAGAAGTGAATCAACCATCCTGAGCATGTAAACATTTGGGTCTAATTTACAATGTACAAAGTTCTGTGACAGCAGGTAGGAGTCCATATTGGCATACCATGCCCTCGGAGCCTACTTGAGTCCATAAAGAGACTTCTTCAGTAGACATACCAAAGATGAATCCTGCATAAATCCCTGGGGATGCTCCATATATATATCCTCAGAGAGATCACTGTGAAGAAATGCATTCTTCACATCTATTTGATGGACTTTCCATCCCTTGGTTGTCACAATGGAAAGTTCCAAAAGTTTGGAATCCATCTTCGCTATGGGAGAAAAGGTCTCATCATAGTCAATGTCATGCACCTGTTGAAAGCCTTTGGCAACAAACCTGGCTTTGTATCTGCTAATATGTCCATCCACTGCACTCTTGGTCCTATAAACCCATTTTCATCTAACAAGTTTCCTTCCATAAGGAAGGGGAACCAGATCCCAAGTTTGGTTCTCAAGGAGGGAGTTGTACTCCTCCTGTATGGTGAATTCCCAAAAGGGATTTCTAGCAGCCTCTCCATAAGACTGTGGATCTAAAGACTGAATTAAGAAAATATTCCTGGGTGGAAATGGTTCAGTGGCAGTGAGGGCAAGAGGAGGCTCCTCGAAATCAGATCAAGTCCTCCTATTATCAACTGGATCTCCAACAAGATCCCCTTCATCCTGAAGAGTAGTCTGAGCCCACTCGGGCCTCGTCTCTGGATCTACATTTGCACCTACATGCACTGAATCAGCATCTGACTGTATTGACTATGTATCTAGATCATATGAATCCTCTGAATCAGAACTCTCATCTGAAGAAGATTCAGCATGTGCATGCTCATCATCTCTGACAAGTGGAAGAACAAAAGTGTCTGCATGCAGTTTTTGAGGTACATGAGAGACACTTTCCTCGAATTGGACACTTCGCTCAATGATGATCTGGTCCGAGGAAAGATCAACAAGTATGTATCCCTTCACACCGTCAGGGTATCCAACAAAGATACACTCTATGCTCTGTGGATCAAGTGCCTTCCTCTTTTCAGAGAGAATCTGGGCCCATGCACATGAACCAAAAATATGAAAGTGGGTCACTTCTGGTTTGAAGCCACTCCAAGCCTCGTAGGGAGTCTTATCTTTGATAGATCTATGGGGAGATCTGTTTTGGATGTAGGTTTAACAATTAAGTGCTTCGACCCATAATCTTTGTGGAAGTGACTTTGCATGTAGCATACAAGATTCCATCTCTTTTAGAGATCTGTTTTTCCACTCAGAAACTCCATTTTGTTGTGGAGTATAAGGAAATGTGTGTTTCAACTGAATCCTCACCTCATGATAGAGATTTTGGATCTCATGGTTGACATACTCTCCCCCGTTATCAGTTCGTAGGATTTTGATTTTCTTTCCTGACTGTGTCTCAACAAGGGCTTTGAAATCTTTGAGGTGTTGAAAGACCTATGATTTTTTTGTGAGAAAGAAAATCCATGTGAAGCATGAGAAATCATTAAAAAAAATGAGCACATACATTTCTTTGTTTATTGATGGATGAGGAAAAGGGCCCATGAGGTCACTATGGATCATATCTAAAGGAGAGGAAGCCTTATGTGTCTTTCCTTTGTCAAATTTCTCTTGAGGGTGTTTTCCAAGAACACATCCCTCACAAACTCCTTTCGAGAAATGGATGTCTGGTAGACCATCTACCAATCCATGCTATCTAATTTTTTTCATATATATAAAATTCAAATGTCCGAAACTTTCATGCCATATCCTACTACTTTCATCAACATGGGTATGCAGTAAAGCAGAATCTGGTTCAATAAATTCAGAAAATGTTTAAAGCCTAGATTGATGATTTACCTCACCGGTAGCAACCTTGGAATTGGTTTGCATGTCATAGATATCCACTGCATTAGGTGTGAATATGAATTTCTTTCCAGTGTCAGAATTTTTCATCTGATATATGGAGAGAATATTGACGGAAAGTTTAGGAACGTGCAACACATTCTCAAAGCTTCCATTGGTGAGTTCAATCCTTCCTTTGTCGGTGACCTCGACTAGAGACTTGTCCCCCATAAGAATATGAGGACCTTTGCATGCATCCAATGAAGAATAGACTTATTTTGTGGAATCCATGTGGTGTGATGCTTCTAAATTTATGATCCAAGCATCGAGAGAGGAGTTGATGGCAATCAAGGCATGGCTAGAATTGTCTTTCTTGGGATTCTGATCTTCTGGCTTCTTCTTCTTGGCACCCTTGAGGATGTGATCTCGAAGGTTTCTTTTCTGAAGTATTTGGGTCATTATATCTATTTTTTTTCTGCATACATGCGGATTATGGATGGAATCCTTTATGGAAGTATGTGCATTTCTCCCCTTTTTTTCCCTTTCGACCTTTGGATCCGGAGGCATCGTTGAAGGGTTTTGAGTACCCTTCCTTCTTCGGATTTGCATGATCTTTCCTTTTGTTTTTATCTTTATATTTATTATATTGATGACCACTGCCATCTTGCACAGTAAGTGCATGTGCCTTTGGGCCTTTGATTTTTCCCATGTTGATGAGCTTGGTCTACTCTTGTGTCAAAGATTCAATAAATTCCTCAAGACAAGGAATCTTCTAGGTGGCTCCAGAGGCAACTTTGACTGAATGGAATTTGGACACAAACACTGAGAATTCAGGACCAAGTTTGGAGAGAATGGTGAGAACCATTTGTTTATCCTCCTTATATTTATCAAACCCGCAAGCCTTGAGTTGTGATAGTAAATCCTTATATTTTGTAAATAAATCTTGGAGATTGTCGAAGCTTTTTGGATCCAATGTGATAAATTCCACCTCAAGCATGTGTCCCCTCATCTCATCCTTTTTTCCAAAAATCCCTTCCACAGTGGTCCAGGCTTTATTGGGGGTTTTACAGGAAGATATGTGAAAGAGGATATCAGGAGAAATGAGACTGCAAATTGTTCTGAATGCTTCATCCATTCGATTTAGATACTTGGATTTTTCTACGGTTGATGTTGGTTCTGTCTCTGTGTTCATTTTTAACTTGTACAATCATCTTCTTCGAATATGCATGATCATATTTTCCTTCCATGCAAAGAAGTTGTAAGGTGTAAGAATGGATTCTTTTGGGAATTCCATTTTTTCGTTGTCTTCAATCTTCGGTACCTGCAGAAAATAATTTAGTGTGGATTTTCCCTAGCATTTTGTCGACTCTGATACCATGTAAATTTTTTGAACCTGCACATAATAGATCTAGCTGGGAATTGACATACACATTTGCAGACAAAATAGAAGAAAAGAGAAGCAGGAGAGAAAGAATGGAAGAATTCTCATTAACCAAATGAATAATTGATAATTTACACATGAAATGCTTTGTATAACTCAACCAATGTGCACTGGATGAGAAGTCAATGCACCATAGTGGTGGTCTAGAGTGATCTGGACACACACCAGCAGTTACGAGAGTAAAGTGCCACCTAGTCTAGTCTCTCGGGCAGTTACAGGAGTGAACTGCCACCTAGTTGAGTTAACTAGTCTATCAGTCTTTAGTTAACTGAATGAAACAGAGTGAAGTGAGGAGGAGATCAGGGAATCATGAGTAATGTGCTAGTCTGGTGATGATCACAAGGGAAATGTGTATTAGCTGGTGATAATCCCAATGCTACATGGTGATAATACCAATGTAGCATCTAGACTACACTCAATTGATCAAACTGAAGTGAAAACTGAAGAGAATATTCTCCCTAGAGTAATATTATTCCTAGAATATAGGAGACTGGATAATGTCTAATAAACATAGGAAAAACCTTAGGAAAAAGAAACCCTAGGTGTGTGTGAAGTAACTCCAACACATTTAAATTTTGGAAGTAATCACAACCATCAGATCAGTTAGAACCACTTATCAAAGCCAAGTGCAAGGATAGCATGAGTTTCAGGACATTGGAGATAAGGTAGAGGAATGAACTCATGAAGTCACACCAGCTATTAGATCAAGGAGGGACTTTAGATGAATTCTAGACCATTCGATCGAGTTTAGTGGAAGGACAGTGTAAGCCACAAATATCTCGGAGTCTCAGATAAAACAAACTACCGTCAACCATTGATCTGGAGTGAAAACATTGGAACCATCAGATCACAGTAAAAGGAGACGGTCAACTTTGGTGTTGACCACTCCGACGAAAAGAAACCAAGAACATGTAAGTTTACCCAAAGGTCGAAGCCATGAAGTCATGAAATATCGTCAATTGTTGATCTGGAGTGAAATATGGGAATCGTCAGATCATAGTAAAGGGAAGGAGACGGTCAACTCTAGCGTTGACCACTTCGGTGAAAATAAGCCAAGAACATGTAAGTTCACCTGAAGTCTGGAGCCTCGAATTTCCGAAGTGAATGAGGGCTATAATATCTAGAAAAGGCATGGTGATCATTGGTTGAGGATAGGTGGGTCCAAATGTGGTCAAATTTGGCGCTGACCACTTCGGTGAAAAAGGGTTTAAAATTTGTAAGTTCACCCGAAGGTCGGATCCCCGAAGTCCTAAAGTGAATGAGGGTCATTGGATCAAGAACTCAGGTGAAAAATAGACCATCCGCTATAGAATAATGATCCAAAGAAGAAATACATATGACATGTCAGGAGATCCATGTTAGCAAGACCACGTTAACGAATACATGTGGTGCAAGAAAATGGTGACAAGTGTCAAGGTACAGTGGGCACTTTAGGTATATGTAAGTCATGAATCTAGGTAACAGATGGAAGCCACTCAACCAGTTCCACATCAACAGTGACTTGAGCAAGCTATGTCACTCCGAGAGTATGTCCTTTGGGGATATGCAGTTTCTCCTACCAACAACTACCCGAAGCGCCGAAGAGAAAAGTCGTGAACTAATTTTGGTTGTTGATTTAATATCCTCCAGGTTCTCTCATGACCGTTAGATCAAGCGTAGTGGAAGGATAGAATAAGCATGAGATGTTAACCGACAACAAGGGTTCAACATCGTGTTATGACTTATTCGGTAGGTAAATCTTCGGAGGGATTGAACTACTTCATAGTTCAAGTAGCCCGAAGTCCAAGAGTCACGAATAGTCGAATACCCGAACAACG
>ML798326.1:501565-531791 GCA_009831015.1 Picea engelmannii | reverse complement strand
TTTTTTTCTTAAGAAAGTTCAATTCTTCCTTTTGTAGTTTTAAGCTCTTCCATAAGTCTGCTATTATAGCTTCTTTTTCTCTCACAGATTCTTCTAGATGAAAAATAGTATTATCTAAAGAATCTTCATCAGCTAGATGTACTTCTTTCATAGGTTCTGTAAATCTAAATGTACTTTTTTCTCTGTTGGTTTTAGTCTGTGGTGGAATAAACTCGGAATCTTTAGGAGTATAATTATGAATATTCACCATGCTTGGTTGTTGAAGCTTAGTGATTTGGGCATAGAGGAGAGAAAGCTGAGAAGTATACCGTTAGAAAAGCTGAAATTGTCCGGGTGTGAGGGTGGACAATTTATCTAGAAGGACGGACTTTTGTTGGAGAACGGATGGTAGGTCTGAGGTAGGAGACATCATCTTGATATCTAGGAAATTCAAATTTTCTGTTATCTGTGATGTATCTAAATCAGAATCAAAAGCATCAGCGCATTCATCTTGGTCAGTTTCAGGGGGTGGAGACTCATCATTATCAGTAAGGGAAAGATATTCACCATCTGAACGGGCATCAACCAATTCCCATTCTGAAGGATCATAACCAGTTTGTAATAGATCCATAATTTTTGTTTGGCATTTAGTCTTTGTCCACAGAAGACACAGAGAAGCCCAGTGGCCAGGCTTTTTGCAAATAAAGCAAGAAGATTTCTTAGCTTTGTAGTTCTGGGGCCTGCGCTTAAAATAGGCTTTTCTCTTTGGAGGATTGTCTCTGGAGAACCTTTTGGGAAATTTCTTTGTAAATCTTCGTGGTTTTGGTTTGCATTTAAAACAACCACAATCCTTTTTACATGAGTCTTTTTTAGATTTCTGAGATTTACAACCAAAATGATAGGTTTCAGCAAATATATCACAAATATTTGGGTCAAACCCTAATTGTTTTTTCACAGACTTGTTTCGTTTTCTGCGAAGGCATTCTTTTTGGAGGGCTGTAACCACATGTTTGTGTAACCCTGCTAGGGATAATTGTTCTATACCAATATCTAGATCTTCAAGCCGTTCTCTAACAAGGTCAGGAATTTGTCCAGGCATTGCCAACAAATATTTTCTTAGGTAGGCAACATTATCTGGGTCGGGAGATCTATACAACAGATCTTGCATAGTGCACAAGAATTTTGGCAGCTGTGAAATATGGCATAGACGTTGATTCATAAATAAATCAGCATAATGGTTAGAATCTATTTTAGAGCTTCCATAGAATTCATGTACAATTGTTGTGATAAGCTCTTCAATAAGATTATCATGATTCATGATTTTTAGCTTATCTTCTTCATTAACTCTATCCCACCAGAGGCCTAAATTTCCAATGAATCCCCAAGTTAACCTTAAGGCTAACTCATGCCAGGTTACTCTATTCTTGAAGATCATCTTTTGGGTTTTTGCCCATGCCTACCATTTCTGAAATATCATCATCATTTCATTTTTTGATCTGCAGTTAATGTTACTTATAGGTGCAGACTCTATGTTTTCTCTACTGAACGAGGCATGTTCATTAGAGTTGGTTGGATCATAAGGGACTTTCTTACTGGATCCGTACTTAGCATGACACCATTTTTCCCACGCAGATTGGAAAGTATTCCCTCCTGCGTCATCATCTAAGGAACGAGGTGCATGAGTAGTAGAACTTTCTGCTTCTTCTATCCCTTTAATGTATGGAACTAGGGATGTAGTTGTTTGGTGTGCTTTCAGGATTTCTTCTTCCAAAGAAGATGATTGGCCTTTTACTAACTCTATCTTCTCAGTAGCTATAATTAAGACTTCAGCAATTCTTGCTAAAACTGGATTAGGAACTTCAGTAGCTAACTGTTTTAGAGTCAGTTGTTTTGGTTCACCTTTGCTAGATGAAGAAGCACCAAACCAATGGTAAGAAGCATGTTTTTCTAAATCATCAAATTTAATAGGAGAAGAGGATTCTTGCTCCTGCTCTAAAGAATCTTTTAGACTTTGAACTGCAGTCTGAATTGTTTCTAACTTATCAAGAATCTAGACAAGGGTAGCCTTTAGATGTTCTTGATTATGCTCCAAGTTATCTATTTTAGAGTGTAAACCATTCATATGTATTTTTGTCTGTATTACATCTTGAGCTATATCATCAATGTTCTGTGCTAGACATACAGACTGGTAATTTGCATAATTCTGCAATCTCACAATATCTTGAGATTTTTCTGCCTCTGCTTTTCTGTACTGGATAAAATCTAAATCTGCTACAAGGTTATTTTTGAATGAGGGAGTATGATTCCCAGGTCCTAGATTCCTATGAGGAAGTGTAGCATTTTTATCCTTATCTCCTCTGGGTAATGGATTGGTCATCATTTTAATCAGGGAGATTGCAATATCTAGACATTCGGGACAATTGGAATGCTGACCATTATGTTCAGATTTAGACTGAAATGTCCTAAAAGTCTTTGGAGCAGACGACACATGGGTTATGCTGGGTTCTTCAGATAGGTTAGAAGATTTTTCTTGAGTAAGGATTTTCTTTTGACAAAAGTAACAATTTTTGGATCCCTTTTGGTGTGTTAACAAATGATCATCTAAAGCAGATCTGTTGGGTTTGGGAGAATATACAGGGGCTTTAGAGAAAGAAGTTGAAGAGGATAAAGATCTTGTAGAGGAATAAGATTTTCTAGCTGCAGCCTCAGAGATGTTTGCAGATAGTGAAGACATTTGTCTTTCTAGATCTTGGATTCTTGTGCTCTGGGATCTTCCTATTTTCAATACATTTCTTCCAAAAGCATTTTGTTCAATTTTTAACTTCTGAGCCATAGGGGGACTGATTCTGGATGAAATAGGCTTATAGTCTGCTGACCATTCTTCAACTGCAGAAAGCTTAGCAAAACCTAATGTAAGATGGGAGACATTACCGGGACCAACCACCACACTTTCTGAGGTAGCGCGTTGGAGTAATTTAGGATTAAGTGTTGGCATTGTTGTGGAGACAAAACGGAGACAAGTGGTTGTAGGAAGCTGGGCAATATCAGAAGTTTCAGCCATGTCAAAACCAGAGAACTGGACACAGGCTTGTCGAAGAGTAGAAATATAAGGGTCGGTGAGAGACACTTGAAATCTAGGAAGAGCAGATGACCAAACAGGGCCATTATGTAAGGGAGCTTGAAATCCAGAGATTAGAGCATCTGAGAAATGATTATGCCAAGAATCTATTATACAATTAAGAACAGAGGTATTAAGGCCAGGTCGGACTAAAGGATTGATTCCGAACTGTATTAAACCAAGATGGACATATTTAAAGCCATGTTCAATGCCCCAATCTATATCAGATTGTTGTATTAAAGGAATTTGATAGACAGATTGCCCAAGGGACAAAGGCACATTATGAGAACAATAACGGATGAGTGTGGAGGCACGGAATTTAAACATAGGTAAATCATATATTTTAGACGGTTCTATTTCTGGCATACGCCAGTTAACATCGGGCTCATATTCTTGAGCAACTAGTCTAGTATTATAAAGAGACGTAGATGAAGAAGACTGACTTAAGAAATGTTTGTACCATTTACTAGGCTTATACTTAACATCTGTTGAAAGATCATAAGAAGATTTGCTATTCTGCGAAGCCATCATCTGCTACTGCAACTTCTGATAATATACTTAAGATTATAGGCAAGTAAATATAGTAAGTGGTAAGATTGAACTTACTATGGGAAAAGGACTATGCAACACTCCACGTCTTCCTTCGGCTTTAATGGTTGTCTTACTGTCCTACAGCAACTGCTAGAGACCATAGTTAAATGATCACTTCACTCACCATGTAAAGTAAAACATAATATATTTTACTCTATATCCTCCGCCCACCCCCATATATGAAGGTGGCGGTGGAGGGGAATATAGAGTAAAACATATAATGGTTTACTCTATATTCCCCTACACCCCCACCCGCATAGATGAGGGTGAGGGTAGGAGGAGGATATAGAGTAAAATATATTATGTTTTACTTTATATTCCCCACCACCCCCACCCTCACCCTCATATTATCTCATGTATCTAAAAATAGTATAATTGACCAATATTATCTCATGTCTCTAAAAATAGTATAATTGACTAGTTAAAATAACATAATTGACTAGTTAATTAGTCATAGTGAATATTTGGAGAGTCTCTAAATTACGAAATATTTTGGTCACAACGAATATTTATTTACTAAGTGAACATTGAATGTATGCATTGTAAACTCAAAGTGGGTATACCTCAATTGGAGGTAGAGTACTTGTTTAGTTATAGCTTTACTTGATAAGTGGCAAATTGGATGCATGGTAAAGACAAATTGACCCCTTACAATTGCCTCTTATATTGGAGGTTAAGGGTGAGTAACAATGGATGTATAGTAAAGTCAAAGTGAACATTGGATGTATGGTAAAGTCCCTTATTGGAAGTTAAGGCCATATATTATAGATTATGGCTCGGAAGGAGGTTTTTGATTTGCCAAGGAATTTCTTAGAGCTCTTGAAAGAAATAGAAATTGTGTTGGTGTGGACATGGAATTGCTCATTTTTCTATTAGTCCCAAGCCATTTTCTATCGCTTTGATACCCTGCTACATTAGATATAAATGATATGAAAGAACACTCTCTTTGTTTTGTTGCGGTCCTGAGTGATGGTTGTAGTGATATCCAAAGAGAGGTTGTTCAAGAAAAGACAAGCCCTTGATGTCATATTCCGGAGTAAATCCCCCCTCCATCTATATATATATATATATATATATATATATAACAACGTCGAGGTTTGGACGGTGAGCATGATCTATTTTTCAACCATTTCGACAAATCACTCATCCAAATCATATTGAAGTGAAGGGGCTAAGGTTGTTTTTCTTATCAAACCAAATAAAAGCGCTCTATCCAAATCATGTCGAGGCGGTTAAACTATTCAAACGAAATCAATTTTCAACTCCAATTCCAGGTACGTATAGCTCATGCTCTGATCTATTATTTCTCGTTGTTAGTTTAATTTAACCTGTCTTTCTTCCCCATTGTTTATTTATTTAATATTAAATTGATTTATTATGCGCCCAAATCATTATTTTCCACTAAACTCTGATTTTAAAATGGTGCAGTATTTAGATCAAGTAGTAACCGAAGTGAGTTGTTGGGAAACTAAGTGCATGACTTGCCAAACGCCAAATGGTAGCAACCAAAACTCGTTCCAAGGACAGTCGCGCCCGAACCTCAATGGAACTTGTGGATCGGTCCCTTTGCTTAGAAAGAACTCGGTCGACGTGGCTGGAGATCAGGCCACTGAGTCCCTCAAGGAATGTGAAATCAATTGGTGATGAGGCCGATCGGTAGATTGGGTACCAGACCTCACTTTGTAGCATGTAAACAAAATTTTATTTTTTCGATCTAGTTATACAATGCTCGATGACAGAGAATTCGACGACAAATAGAGCACATCACTTAACACTTAGTTAACTGGTCAAAGTTTGATCTTCGCCTTCAGGCCAAGGTTTTCGCCTATAGTCTTCCTCTAGCTTGCATCGACACATTTTGTTGGGCGATATCTCTTCAAGAGGTTATTGACCAGTGCACATGGTCTTCCCACTGAAATTCTTTGAATTCCTAAACATTTTGAGGCTCTTTTCATGACTAAGTTGCTCTAAATTCCTGCATAGCAGCAGGTATATACTGCCATGCAGCCTTATTTGCTTCTGCTATTAACTCAACTACTATCCATGCAGGTTTTTGGGAAGGGTGGTTTACTCAACAGGTTGCATGGACCCACCACTTCATCCTCCATTGTTTGTTTCATCCAATCCTCCATCGCTTGTTTTACTTGATCCTTCATATCTTGTACATATTTATAGGCATTCATCTTCAATAATTAGCATAATAATACTTGTGTCATTCATGGTTCTCTATTGAGTTATTATTATCGGTCATCTGTGCCCACAAGGCAGATGATTAAATAAGTTAATGCCCTTGCCATGCCCGGGATGCTACACAAGTGGTAAAGCTACTGTAAATATCAAAAGAAAGCAAGCATGAATCTTGTGAATTTAACAAAACTTCATTAATCAATCAGTAGGCAAAGACCTCACCAAATTTCATTTTATAGCTATTTCTTTGATTAAATTCATCTATTATAGTTTTTATAAGGAAATGAATAAGTAACAAATTATAGGGTCTACATTGTTTTCTTTGGCCTTAGTGTTTTTTGTATTGTTTTTCTTACAATGCATGGAGCACCAACAAAGAGATTCACTTGGGAACATCTATCTCATCTACCGTCACAACTTCTAAGTCATTGCATCAACACAAGCACATAAAATATGAGAAGTCATAGGAAGAGGTGGTTGTAAGTTTTTGATTTGGCCTCAAGCTCCTCCCAATGTAAATAAGAGAGATCTCGCTTCTTTTATTCAATATCTATTGGGTTGAATTTTTTTATCTGGGAGAAGTTGTTGGACAATTACTAGTTTTTTATATTGAATCTCATCGACGATGACATCTTTGCTTATGAACATATTTTGGATTATAGAATTGAATAGTCAATATGGATTCAATTTCCTATTGTACCCAAAAAAAAGAGACACAACATGATTTTCCCAATTTAGGTTAATCAGGACAAGTAAGTCGAAAGGACAATTTCTCTAATGAAGACCCCTACAAGCACCTTTACTAGCTTGTAGTTAAGGGAGAACCAAACACTCCATTATGAAGCAAAAGTCGCTATGCTTTGCTTTCTTTCTTGATGGAAGTTCTCATACCCCTCGTAGCTTTCTCACATGTAGCTTTGCTTGTTGGCTAGCTTGTTAAGCACTCATGCATAGCTTTGTTTTCTGGCGTGCGAATTGATATCTCTTCCCCTCTATTTTTCAAATATTATCTTACAAATGACCCACCCCTCTTTCTTCGATGATGGATAGGAATCTTTCATGTCATCACCGTGCAACCCGATATCTGGATCATTATAGATAAGGTATCAGATCACCTCTTGTAATTAACTAAATAAATAAATAAAGCCAATATACCAATTATGGGTTTTTTTTTAAGGAAAGAGGCCACCTTTGTGAGATTTTCTTTAGGATGTCGGTGGATGTTGTAGGTATTCAGGAGGTATGATGCTCCTCATCCTCTTCTCTTCCATTCTATTTGTATAGTAGTCAAGGTTTCATTGATTAAGTGGTGCATCCTCCTAAAAATCAAAATCCATAGATGAATCATATGATGAAAATTGATTGAGCATTTTCTATATGGCTTGGCATCGACATTGTGGAGACATTCTTTGTATTTCCTTGCGAAATGTTTTCAATGGCTCCTCTCTTCACCTATCTAGATGTTTGACGAGATTTTACTTTTTCTAAAGATCTAAACTGACTATCTATATTTTAGAACACATATATGTCAATCCCTAATGTTGCCACAACTTTTACAAAATCGGAAAAATAAACTAATTTAATTACTTGAACTTTGATGTATGTAAACATGGGAAATGGTATGAAGACATCATCTACCATTTGTTTGTCGATAAGGATAGAGGGACTAATAATAGAACTCACTAATAAAGTACCCATTTATTCCAAATAGATCATAGTTTCATTAATGGCATGTTTATTCCAAATATAACATATTTTCATACATAATTTATCGAAGCAACTACATAGTAAAAAATAGAGTTCATGTTGATCATATAATTTGAGTTTATTACGCTTCATCTTGGTCATCCAATGTGACATATTTTGGTTGAACTTCTGCTAAGGGAAATTACAACTATTAGATCAAGATATTAACGTTTCATACACTATACACCTAAATTGTTGTTAGTTTTTTAAAACTTAGGATACTTAGAAACATGTTTTTAGTCAATAGTAAATTTAATACACAATCAAGAGAATATTGAATAATATATACCTACCTTGATAGGGTTATTAATGTATAGTGGGTTACATAAATGTTTATTTGACACTGTCAAATGTGAAAGAACCTAGTATACTATGTAATATTTATTGCTCAAGTCGTAAATAAGACATATGACATTCAAAATCAATCCATGAGATTTGTTATAGAAACTTTTCATATTAAACAAGTTAAGGCACGAAGTAACCTTTGTATATTCCTCTTCCCATATAGAGACCTTCTGCATGCTCTTTATTTGTAATCCTCAATTATTGTAATTGTAGTTAATGTTGCAACTATTCCAACAAGCTTCTTGGGTTCTTGAACATCTAGTAATATCCAACTTCCTACGTTACCTCTACACAATATGCACATGGGGTGGGGGGGAGATATTGGGGAAAAATTAATAAGTTTTCCCTATATTTCTGTGTAAAAAACTTGTCATTAAATCCCACTACATTAGGAAAGCATCAACAACACCTTGAAAAGGCAACTAGACTCACTTAACTTTGGTTTCCTTGGCAATCATTTTTCTATTTCCAATTTTAATATTTTAGGTAGGGACTAGCCACTACATGGCATATCCCTTTTTGTTATGAGTCTTCCTTTATAGATTGCATCATGATCTAACTATGATTATTTTACATATGAGGAGTGGGCCCATGTTTTCTTTATTACAACGATCAACTAAACCCACCCTACCTTTCAAAGTCACTAGAGTTTTGGCATTCTTCCTTGTAGAAGTAGTTTGAGTAGGCACATTCACCCTTGATCCCACTAACCACTCTCCTTTCAATTGCTTCTTATTCTTCAAGATAACAAAAATTATCTAGATAAAAAATCGTGCATCTAAATGGGATTCTTTCATAGTCTATCTCAATTTTTTACATGTGTTTCCTATTTTTCAAAAGATACAATCTTGTTACTTCTATAAATGTTGATTCCTAAATATACTTTAGTCACTTACTAGTATATTTGTTTATTGTAACATGATCCAAATTCATAACAATTTCAATTAAACCAGGTTTTCTATAAGTTTTTGCAATTGGAACTCATTTCATAAATAAAGTCTAGCGTAATACAGATACAAATCTAGAAGGGACCAAAATTATTGAGTGAACTTGTGGATAACCACCTTTATATAAAGACTTCACAATACTCATATAACTAAGGACCACCAAGTATGACTCTATATCCACTTTATCATGAAATTTTAAGTTACAAAATCCCTTACATTTGTGTTCGAAGTGAAAACCACCTCCTTACACACTATTGTTGTCCATATCCCCATTACTTATGGTGATAATGTCCATACACACTACTAGGTGATAATGTTAACCCATTTATTTTTCCAATAAATTTTCTTGCATGTGTGTTAATACAACTTTTTTGGATGTCAAGAATTGGTACCTCTAATAGAATGGAACCACTATTCTTTAAAAAAAAGTTTCTACCTAGGAAGGTAATTGATCCATTCCCGATTAATTTAGGGCAGATTGGATTGTTATACATATTTTTGGTTGGATAGATTGGATTGTTATACCTACTCTTGGTTTTGGGTCTTATCTTTGGCATACAAATAAATGCAAAAAACTCTAGAATTGTTTTTCAAAATATTAAAATGTTGCTCATTGGTTAAGCCTATTAACTCCTATGTTTTGAGTGGATTTTATCTCAAAGTATTTTTTTCCATGCACTTTGTTTTCCCAACAAATCTTGTCAAACCTCATCATCGTCTTAGTCATGAGATTCATCCATGTAATACCTGCTAACATGCATTTTGTTGATTCCTTGACAAATCCTAAGACCTAGGTATTGGGGACCCCATTTTTTTTCACATCATTGCTTGATATTGAATATTTAGTGTGGATTGATCCTTATGTCATCGATCTCATTTGATGAACCAAGTTTCTTTGTTTTCTTTTTCTAATTGCCCTCTTTGATCCGCTTGTATTTGAATTATTGATGTGATAATTGTTGGATTATGGTTAAATGATTCATGGATTAAGATTGATAGATTTGCCTTTTAGTGATGATCTTGAATTGATTTGAAAAAATAATTCTTTGAATAATAGATTTTGTTTGATGGTTTTTCTATGATGAATGTTTGCATTAACAATATAATGTCATGTTTTATGATAAATTAAGCTTAATGGGTATGTGTCTGAATTTTATGCATATGTTTGAAAATAATAGAGTAATCAAAACCTTATAATCACACCAATTTATCTTTAAAAGTAAAATTTTAATTAATATTGTAGTGATATTAATGTTAATTTTTCATTAATATTAAATATATTGAGTAATCTATTTTGTTTATTATTAATTCATCTCAATTAATGACCATGTCTTGCTAATATTGAAAGATTAATCTAATCAAGTACACAATAATAGGGAAAATCATTAATAAAATTTAGAAATAAAACAAACCTTGAAACTTAAGCAATCACTTCTAGAATAATAATTTATACATCTTTGAAACTTAAGCAATCACTTTTTAATATAAGTTTCAAACATAATATCTTTTAACTTTTTTTTTTAATTCAAAAAACATTTTGCAAATAAATTAAAAATTAATATTGAACATTTTAAAATAATAAATTAATATACAAAATTATATATATATATATATATATATATATATATATATATATATATATATATAACAATTTCATATAAAAAGAAAATATACAAAATTATATAGAAAACAAATTCATATAAAAAGAAAATGATAATAAATAATTCTATAATCCTAAAGGTTGTTGTATGACCCATAACATTGATAGATTGAATAACAATTGTTGAAATTATAATATAAAATTATTTATATAAATTTAAAAATTCATCTACAATATCAGCATTTATGATATTGCAAAATTTCATCATCCGAATGATAAATTTGAGGTCAAATTATGAACTGAACTGGACCGACGTCATTCACATCCACACGGCTGAATTTTTTCTCAGGTTAAATTCATTCTTGGCTAATAGTTTACTATGATCTCCTTTACTTGGTAACTAAAAACAATAGTTACCAAGTTCGGCTGAATGGGCCTAAACAATATGAAATTTTGAAAATTAGTTTTGGTCTGCAAATTACAAATGTACATCTAGTATCTGAACTGTATGTTAGGAACATCCAACCAGTATAGAGAAAAGTCAAATAATTTACTTTTGGTCCAGGCTCATTGAATGCCCCGAATCTACGCGCTGACAAATATTCTCAAAACTTCAAAATAATTTCACATATCAAGAAGGAGCAATATATATGATATGAGAAATTTACCCGCAAACCAAAACAGTTTGTGCTCATACTTATATAATTCAAATTTGAATTTGAATGTTTTTTACAGGTTGTTCGGAATACTAGATATTTTTTCCGGGTTGTGTTGGGAGATAAAGAACCTAACTGAAACTCCATAATGGATACTTATTTATATTTGTCCAAGTTGTCTTGAGTGCTCACGTAAATTCATCACAAACCTTCCATAAATTTATCAAAGGTATCAAAAGATAAATTCCCCTTTTATTGCAACCCTTAATTTGTGGTCAGTTTGTGTAGTTGTTTGAGATTAATTTGTGTAACTGTTTGATAGGTACTAAATATTTATATATGTTTTTAAAGGCAAATGCAAAGAGTGAGATGAATGTGAGGAAATGATTGTAAGTCTGTTATTTGTGTGTGATTGTTATTATTATCATTTACCAGTAAATCATCTTGTTAAATTTAAGCTTCAGTTGCCCAACAAGTGGTATAAGTAGTATCAAAACTCAATTGGTAGCTACAGAAAACAAGACAAGGATAAATTTGGAGCAGGGACAATACTTATTGGCCTATCGTTGCTAAGCTTGTTCAAAGGGGGCGATAACTATTGGCAAACTTCAGATCTGATCATTTCTTCGGATCATCGCGCCCTACAACCTGTAGGTGGAGCGATACCAGCAGAACATCGCTCCTCCTCACGACTTGCAACACGCACGATACACGTGGACAATCATTTCTACTAAATATGAGGTGTGGACAATCATTTCTACTGAATATGAGGTGTATATTTGTAGGTGTATGCACACGAAACAAGGTATATGCATTTAGCATAAGGTATGAAAGCGCACTTTTGTTTTATAAAGGATTGACTTTATAAATGGAGAGGTGGACACTTTTATTTTAGTAAAAAGTTTTTTAAATATTTATGTTTTGGATTTTAACTTTTTAATCAATATTTTGGTTTTCAACTTTGGAACTATATCATTGTTATTTTATATTAAAAAGTTTAGTTTATTATAAGTTATGGTTTGGGTGTTTCTTTTAATGGAAAAAGTTTAGAGTTCAAAGTTTGAGATGGAGAAATTTGACAGTAAAAATAACTTTGAGTTATGAAAGTTCAAGATGGATTGCAAAAGGCGTTGGCGGGCAAGCCAAAGAAACCAACAAGCATGACAGACGATGAATGGGGAGATCTGGATGCAAAAGCCCTCAGTACCATTCGTGTAGTTGAAGTTTTGTTTAATATTATAGGAGATGAGACAACAACATGCTTATGGAACAAACTTGAAAGTATTTATATGAAAAAGTCCTTGATGAACATAATCTTCTTGAAGAGGCAGTTGTATAGCTCATAGATGAAAGAAGATACAAAAATTATTGATCATTTAAATGTTTTCAATACCTTGATTTGTCAATTAAGTAGTATGGAAGTAACATACGAAGATGACGACAAAGCAGTCACGTTATTTTGTTCATTACTTGAATATTGGGATCATTTACTCACATCTATGTGGTTTAGCACAACAGACACCATTGATTATGATATTTTTGTGGGAGCTTTGTTGACTGAGGAGATTAGGAGAAAATCTAGTCAAGAAACCTCAACATCATAGGCAATGGTGGCTAGGGGTCAATCTAAAGAAAGAAGGCAGAATCAGAGAGGTACAACAAGATCTAAGTCAAAAGGCAAGAAGGATAAGCTAAAATGTTGGTTCTGTGGAAAATCTGGGTATCTCAAGAAGGATTGTTGGAAAAGACAACAAGCATCCAAAGAGGACTCCACAAAGGAAGTGAATTCAGCTGCAACAAGTTCGTCTTCAGGTATGGTTGATGAGTTATTATCTACTTGTAATGTTTCACAGCATCATTAGGATTGGTTTATAGACTCTGGTGCTTCTTATCATATGTGTCTTCATAGGACCTGGTTCTCAACCTACCAATCTATAGATGATAGTGTTGTTTTTATGAAAAATGATATTTCTTGTAAAATTATTGGGATTGGTAGTAAGGTTAAAATGTATGGTGGTATTGTAAGAACGTTGAAAGATGTGAGGCATGTACCTGATCTTAGAAAAAACTTAATATTTTTGGGAGCTCTAGATTCTGGTGGTTATAAATGTACAGTTCAAGGTGGAGTATTGAAGGTGTCCAAAGGCATCTTAGTAGTCATGAAGGATAAAAGGGTCGAGAATCTTTATTAGCTAGAAGGAAGAACTAAATCAGATCAAGTAGCGATAGGATATGAAAGTGCAAGTCACTATACTCATTTATGGCATCAACGTTTAGGTCATATGAGCGAGAAAGGGATTAAGGTATTGGTAGACTGTAAGTTGCTTCCAAGCTTAAAATCTCTGAATTTGAATTTCTACAAGCATCGTGTTTTTGGAAAACAGTGTAGATAGAAGTTTAAAACAGGAAGACATATAAGTAAAGGTATCATTGATTACATTCATTCAGATGTTTGGGGACCATCCCCTACAGTTTCTTTTGGAGGATCGTCATATTTTGTAACATTTATAGATGATTACTCTAGAAAGGTGTGGATCTATTTACTTAAAAGAAAAGTTGATGTATTTAATGCTTTTAAGCAATTTAGAGATTTGGTTGAAAAGAGAATTGACAGGTCAATCAAGTGTTTAAGAACAGATAATGGAGGTGAGTTCACATCTTTGGAATTTGAAAACTATTGCAAGGAAGCTGGGATCGAAAGACATAAAACCATGGTCTATACTCCTCAGCAAAATGGTGTTGTTGAATGCATGAATAAGACTCTTCTAGAGAGAGCAAGGAGCATACTCAGTAATGCCAAGTTGCAACAGGAATTGTGGGCAAAAGCAATTCTTACAACATGCTATCTAGTAAATCGGTCACCATCAACTGCAATAAACTATAATATTCCAGAAGAGGTATGGACAGGTCATTCGTGTGATTATTCAAATTTGAAAATATTTGGTTGTGATGCTTATGCTCTTATTTCTAAAGATCAATGTTCTAAGTTAGATCCTAGATCAAACAAATATGTATTTGTTGGTTATGGTGATGGAGTTAAGGGATACATATTGTGGGATCCTACTTCCCACAAACTCATCATAAGAAGAGATGTAGTATTTGATGAATCCTCACTCATAAAATCAGATATGGTAGATGTTGAAATGAGACAAGAACGGGTACCACAAACTCAAAAAATTCAATTGGAGGCTCAACCATCCTCAGAAAAGCAGAAGCATGAAAAATTTTTGGAGGAAGAATATGAGGATGTACAAAATATCCAAGAAAATGTGGATATGCCTCAACCATCTCTAAATAGATCTACAGGGGTCAAGAATCCTCCTACAAGGTATGACGATTATGTTTCATTTGTGGCTTTGATTTATAATGATGGGGAACCTAGTTGTTACCAGGAAGCGATGGATGGTACTGAAAGTGATAAATGGAAAGAAACTATGAAAGAAAAATTGGATGCCTTAGAGAGGAATAAAACATGGGACCTGGTAGAACTTCCAAATGATGAGAAGGTTGTTGGTTGCAAGTCGGTATACAAACTCAAAAAGGGTGTTGATGATAAAGTTGAGAGGTACAAAGCTAGAATGGTAGAAAAAGGGTATTCTCAAAAGGAGGGTATTGATTTCCATGATTTTTTTTCACCAATTGTTAAGCTTGTTTCAATTCGTGTTGTGTTAGCACTAGTTGCTTTACTTGATCTTGAGTTAGAACAACTAGATGTTAAAACAACATTTTTACATGGATATTTGGATGAGGAAATATATATGGAACAATCAGAAGGGTTTGTTCAGGATCGCAATAAAAGGTTTGTTTGCAAACTCAAGAAGTCATTGTATGGCCTAAGGAGGTCTCTTGGGCAATGGTACAATAAGTTTGATTCCTTCATGGTCAACCAAAATTTTACAAGAAGTGATTATGATCATTGTGTTTACCTTAAAAAGTTGGAAAATGGCATTTCATTGTTTTGGTGTTATATCTTGACGACATGCTTGTAGCAAGAAAAATCATGGTTGAAATCAATAGGTTCAAGGCTCAGTTGGATAGGATGTTTGATATGAAGGATCTAGAAGCAACAAAACAAATCTTGGGCATGGAGATAAACAAAGACAGGAAAAATGGTAAGTTGTGGTTATCACAACATAGATATGTGGAGAAAATACTTATGAGATTCGATATGAATAATGTGAAACCAGTAAAAATCTCTTTGGCTTCCCATTTCAAGATTTATTCAAGTTTATGTCCTAGTTATGATGAATAAAAGGAATATATGTCACTTGTATCATACGTTAATGCAGTAGGAAGTTTGATGTATGTTGGACAATTGATTTTCATTGATGTCAACCCTTGGAGAGTGATTTTGGAGATTGATGTGAACCCTTAGAGATTTATGTCAACCCTTGGAGAGGTCTAGAGATGTTGGACAATTGATTAACATTTGTATAAATGAGATTGATGATGAGTTAGTTGGATACATTTGATGAAGTCTACATGTAGCCCCAGATGTGTGGTTATGGGACCTGAATTTGATTAATGAATAAGGACATAAAGGACAGTGAAATTGTAGGTAAGATTATCATAGATGGATAGTACATGTCGTGCCATTTCTGATGACATGTGGAACGCCATGTGGTTCCTCATGGTTAGGGAGATATGGCCTTGTAAAGTTGGAATCCCCGAAGAGTGGCCAAGAAGCCCTAGTTGGTTACAAGTCTTGGTGAAAGGGTAAAGTGGTTTAACAAGAAACCCCTAAAATAAGGAAAGAGGTTACCTATAATTAGTATATAAACACCTCAAGGAGTCTCTCATAAGTACACACACCTACATATGAATATCTATCTAGTGTTTGTTATAGTTTAGTATTATTATATTTTGGCAAGATTGTGATGACATTTTTCTGAGGTTACGAAGGAAGGTTGAAGGTGAAAGTCTCGGGGTTGCAACAATCTTGAGTAACCCTAGTTTTTGATGTATCTACGAGTTGCAGGTCACCAGGGTGTGGATGTACGTGAATCGTAGTGAAGGAAAGTGAGGATATCTACAGGATGTAGAAGAGCAAGTCGCATACATGTGAAAGGACTTGTGAAAGGTTGTGAAGGGATGTTGGTACATATTTCCTGGTGGGTTCACTCTACTAGTCTATCTGAGTTATTAACCCTGGGTTCATGTCATTCGGGTTTCCAACAAAGTCTCTAAAACTATCGACCCCTCTGGTAAACCAGAAGGAAACACAGTACACAGGACGCACTGCGCGGTCTCACCCGAGATAGCTTTAAATGGGTGGCTGTAAGACTTAGGTGTTTACAGCCCAGGATTGAGTATGAGATAGGGGTTCAGGAATCAAATCCATATACCACGAGCTGGGATTGTAATTTACTTATTCCTCATGGTCACATACGTATATTTCACAGTTTATTTCCCAACAACATAAACATAATTCATAACGGTATATTAACCCATTCATCAATCATACCAATTAACTACTGAAAGAAAGTAAAGAGATACATGCATTCATCACATTACATAGATATTACTGTGGTTCACCCCCTCCTGGGCTACGTCCACAAAGATTTGGTTCTTGGCTCTTTTATTATGGTAGTTCTTCATTTCTGGCGCCGCGCGCTTACAATTTCTCTTTCGAGGATAAGATCTATATGAGGCAAACTAGATTGCACCAGGCTTTACAACCTACGATCCAATCCTCAGATTTGTATTCCCTCTTCTCCCCTTTGTTCAACAGCTTACAAAATTGGTTCACACATTCAAAACCAGTACATATCGCATTTGCTCATGCGTAGCTACAATCCTCAGGACTAGTAACAAATAACAACAACTTACTATCTAAAAACCCAAATCAACCAACAACTTTATATGATACCTTCGTATCTATATTTATACATTTCGGGGTCTTCAGCCATTTACAATCCATTATCAAAACCCTAACCCTACCGACGTTAGGTCTTCCTCCCATGCACGTGATGTTCTTCCTCCAGTTGTCGCTTTCCTTGTGCACGTGTGTTGTTCTTTCGCCAGTTGTTACTTCAGTTTCTGCACGCTTTCTTTCCCACGATCGTCCTTCTTTCCATTTCGGCCTGGTGCCAATAGGCCCCCAACGCTGACATGTGACTCATCCCGAGTCACCTAACCTTTATGTGCTTCCTCTATCTCCTAGGTGATCGTCTGGAACTTTTCCTGTAATTTTGTTGCTTTTGTCAGTGCCTGCGCGATCTTCTCCTTGATGGTGTCGATTGTCTGAACTGTCACTTCGTCGCTCATCAATCCTGCACATTCTAGTTGGGTTTATGCTATCTTTGTTTTGGATCCTTCTGCCTATGCGAGTACTTCTGCTACTAGTTCCTGCAATGGTTCTATTTGAGCCTGACACTCATGTTTCCACGTTTGTGCAGTGATAAGTTTTGTCTGCATCTTCTTCAACTCTTGTGTTCCCTTAACTCGTTCTGGAATTGGTATGGTCTTCTGCTGCTTCTTGAGTTCTTGGATCATTGCATTAATCCTCTCCTCTTACTTGTCCCAATGTTGGACCTATGGATTATCTTCCAGTCTTGTCCAAAGTTGCGTTGCTCTATCGAATAAGTTAGTTGTCGTGCTAACCTGTTTTTCTATCTCCTGCAGTTGCATTGTTGCTTCCTGCTTCCTTTGCTCCTTCACTACTGGTGGAGTTGTTGGTCTAATCCATTCCCGGAGATTCTCGATCTCCTTCTTATATCGATCAATTGCTTGTGCAATCTAGTCGATCTTTTCTGTTGTTGGGAGTTCATTTCCTTGCGCAGTGCTTGGAAGTTTCCCAAATATTTATTCCACTCTACGTTCCAGTTCATTTATGCGTTCCTTCTCCTCCTGAGTTTCAGATTTGGCCTGCGCACAAACTGTTTCCAACGCTTCCCACTTCTTTGTTGCTCGATGTAGCTCGACTAAGTTTTTATGTGCTCGAGACTGCATCTCGTGGTCGACGCTAACCTAAAATTTGTATAGTGCCCTTGATGGCATCCGTGTCAATACCAATTGGATGTGGTTGAAATCCTTTAGTGGTGTCTGTCTCATGATTTCGTCCATCCGCATCATGTTAGGTTTTATGTAGATCGTTTCATGTGCGTGGAGCATTGGAAGAACTGGGTCTCTCTCTTCTACCTCCACTCTTTCTTTGGTCTATGTTGTCGATGGCTCCATGCCTCTACTACTACTTACTCACTGGGCTTCCCCGAGTTTCTTGAGGAGCTGTCCCATTTCTACCAGCTCTTTCTACAGTTTGTCCCTGTGATGTGTTGTGTGATCGAAATCTTCTGCGAGGCAATCCTAAACCATTCTAGAGATCATCTATCCATCATCCTCCATGATTGTATAGTCCGGTGATGCTAGTTGTGCCTTCGATTTCTTGCGTACGCCTGCTTCCTGCACAGTTGATCTCTTAATTCCCCCTAGTTCCTGTGTGGTGGGATTTGGGGCGGTTTCTAGCGCTCCCTCAGCCTGTTTCTGTTGTCCGTTGGTTGGTTGTGTGGTCTCTTTCTTTCCCTTCTGGGTCCCTAGATGCTTCGACCCTTGGTCTCCCTGAGTCGGCTTGCTTTGGCCCATCCTTGGTTTCTTGGGCACTAGGATTTGCGGAGGCTGGGTTTACACCTGTGTAGCCTCTTCTTCTGTTGTTTGTCCCGGTACTTCCCTGGATATGACTGGGATCCTCCATTCATCAGGCCATTCATTGATGATCATATCGATATCACCCTCGGTGATGCAGTAGCGCATCCGTAGCCACTGTTTATCCAGATCCTACCTTGGTTGTATCCCCATGGCTTGTCGTGTAGCCCAGAAGTTAGCAATGTCCCCATATTGCGTGACAGCCTCTCGTGTTATTCTCCATGCTCGGTTGATATCTTCGTGTATGTATCGTAGGTATACTTCAAATATGATTCCATTCTCCCTCTTATGCTTGGCCTATGGCTCAGATCTTAAGAAACGATATCTTGCTCCCACTGGTTGTGGTCTGGTACAAAAGAATACATATTCTAGTTCTCGCCATCCCATGAAGGCTATGATGGTGATCAGCCATGAGTAATGAAATTTTGTACCTGCATCCTGTGCATCTTTGCAATCTACTTGAAACAATTTTGATAGATATGGCACCCAGCTCATGAAGGTGCCTTCTACACACTGAGTTGCAGCAACGATGACTCCTACTGGTATTTTGTCTTTGTGGCATTTTCTTAGCAATTTGCAGGCTAATATCTTTGCGCCCAATTGTGTCATTGCATTGTTAATCTGTTTGACTATAATGCCTCTTGTTCCCCTGGCAGTACCATATTTATTCTTAATTTCCTCTGCCAACATTTTTTCCTTAGATTTGTCGTTCAGGATCAGCGCGGGATCCATACCTCGGGTAGGTAGTCATGTTATCTGTGCGATAAGCTCAACAGTTATGGGGACGGGTCTGTCTAGACATATATCCCCTCCATGTGTGACTGCTAACAGCTGCTTGATGCATGTCATCGTGTACTGGCCTTTGCCAAAGTGTGGTAGTTGTAGCAATCCTGAAATTCATGTTCTGTCCAGTCCAGCTGCCACTAATGTGGTTGGCTGATCGTTTCTCCCAGTTGGTTCACAACTATTTTCTGCATAAAGACCTGTGGCACAAGTTCTGGGTACTTGGTTTCATCTGATACATCGTGATCAGAATACTTGAGCTTCCCAACGTGAACTAGTAGTTGTGGGTCTACCTGTACTCCCTCTGGTATGTGTGGTAGCACAATTTCTGCTGTCAGTTTCCTGTGAGGTTAGCTCGGTATCTGAACTCTGTCTTCCTGCTGTGGTGGATGGTTCGAAGTTACAGCAACTCCTGGTTGTTCCCTTTTCATCCATTCTGGCCAAGCCCAGGTAGTGCCAGCGGTCTCCGCTGCCGGTTGACCTAAGCTAGGTGCTTGCGTCTCATCTGGTTGCACCGCTGCTCCTAGATTCTATGTCATCTCGTTAGTTTCCATTGTTGCTTCAGTGCTTTTTGGTTGTATTTTCTGTTGGGTTTCTGCTTCTTCATTCTAAGGTGCCTGCGTCACTGCTGGTGTATCCTATTCCATGGCCTCTGCTTGTGGTTGTTGAATCTCTTCCAGCACTGGTGTAGGGTTTACTGGTGTCTCCTCTAGGGATGGGATGTCATCGATATCGATGATCTCTCATTGTTGTTGCTCATTTTCCTCTAGTGGTCCTCGTGACCTAGTTTGAACCCTGGTCGGTTGAGCTGTCTAGCCTGGTTCTGCTAGCTTTGGTGGTGACTGTCGCACGCTTGCTAAGTTCGAGTGGTTTCGGTGAGTTCTGCGGTCTCTCACTGTTCATTCTGGATGATATTGCTCTCTCTTTGTTCTTCTTTTGCAAATAGACCAGTTGCTTCCGTGCTCGTGTGTTGTATGGACTTGTCATGAAGCTTGTCGAGGATGCTTCCTCCATTCTGTGATTAATGCACCATAACTATGATTTCAATGCATCTACGGCAGTTTCGTACTTGCCATTACACCTACTTTGTCATCTCCAGTTGGCCTGTTTAATGTGATGTCCCATCGATCCTTGCCTTGCTTTAATTATGCCTTGTGTTGTTTTGTCAGCTTACTTTCGTCGACTTTCCTTTTCCCGCTTGTTTCCCTTTTTTATATGACCATTGTCCTTGCCCTTTCTAACTTCGTGTTTCAAACGGTATGCGGTCTTTCTATCTCTGGTGTGTTGCACGCTTTTTTTTTTTTTTAACTGCGCGGTGGGTGCTCGACTGTCCTTGTACAGCTTCAGCCAGCTCCCATTGATCATTCCTCTGAGTTCTGTGCTTGCTAGATCTCTTAATTGTACTGCTCCTCCGTCCGTGACAGATTTGACCTCGTATGGTCCTAGCCAATGCATTCTCAGCTTCCCTGGATGTTGAAGCGATTTATTATCGTAAATCAATACTAGATCTCCTTCCTTAAACGTTTTCCTCTTGATGTGTCAATCGTGCCAAGCTTTGTCTCTTTCTTTTTGTACCTGTTGATGGAATCTTGCCAATATTTTGTCTTCCTCCATTGACAGTAACTGATTCAGTCTTTCCTGTACTACGCCTTGTTCTGTCATTTGCGTGATAGATGCTACACGTAGACTGGGTATTAA
Organism: Picea engelmannii; assembly: GCA_009831015.1. Lineage (NCBI taxonomy): Eukaryota > Viridiplantae > Streptophyta > Pinopsida > Pinales > Pinaceae > Picea > Picea engelmannii. The sequence goes on along the minus strand of ML798326.1, from coordinate 510,500 downwards.
AAATTCTAATGGTACTACTGCTTCTTGGCCATAGACTAGTTTAAATGGTGTGTGCCCTGTCAACTTTTTGCATGTGGTCCTATACGCCCATAATACTGCTGGTACTTTAAGGTCCCAGTCGTCTCTATTGACGTTACGGATCTTTGTCAGTGCGTTTTCCAGAATTTTGTTGAAGGCTTCTACTGTTCCATTTGTCTGTGGATGATACGGTGTGCTTTTCTGGTGATGAACTTCAAACTCTTAGAGCATCACTCGGATGGTGTTGTTTATGAAGTGCGTTCCTTGGTCGCTCATCAAAACTCTTGGGCACCCAAATCTAGTAATTACCTATTCAAATAAAAAGTGGGCAGTTGTTTATGCACTACAATCTTTTACTGGTGTGGCTTCCGCCCATCTTGTTAAGCATTCCGTCGCGGTGATAATGTATCTTGCCCCTGTTCTTTTGGCTGGTGGGTTAATTGGTCCCACAAAGTCTATTGCCCATTTATCGAATGCATGTAATGTCACTTGCAGTCGTAGTGGCATCTCGTCCCTTTTGTTGGGTTTTCCTACCCTTTGGCAGACATCACATCACTGACAATACTCTTTCGAGTCTTTGTGGATCGTTGGCCACTATAATCCTGCGCGTAGTACCTTTTGCGCGGTAGCTTTCCCTACATAGTACCCTCCTGTCATTCCCTCATGGGCTTCTGCTAAAATTCTTGGTCTTTCATGCTCTAACACGTACCTTCGTAAGATGGCATCTGCGCCCATCTTGTATAGATGTCCGGTGATCAGTTGATAGTCAGTTGTGCAGACTACCAGGTTCTTCTTCTGTGCAGTGGTATATTCTTGTGGTGTAGTACATGTGCTTAAGTACTGGATGATTTATGCAAAGTAGTCATCAGCAATATCTACTGAGAATAATTGTGCATCTGGAAAGTTGTCTTCTAAGTTCGTTGGTTCTTCTCCATTTGTGACCCTTGATAGGTGGTCAGGTCCTGCATTCATTTTTTCTGGTTTAACTATTACCTCAAAGTCAAATTCTTGAAATAGCAATAACCATTGACAGATTCTCCCCCCCAACACTGGCTTGTTGACTAGGTATTTCAGGGCTGAGTGATCTGTAAACATCTTAAAGTGATGTCCCAATAGGTAATGTCTGAACTTCTCCTGTGCATAAACCATAGCTAGGCCTTCTCTTTCTGTCATGTTATAATTATGTTCTAAGTCTGATAATTTTCTTCTTGCGAATGCTATCAGGTGATCCAAGTCTCCCACTCCTGGTTGCTCTAAGATAGCTCCGAGTGCTATCACTGATGCATCTACATGCACATGGAATGTCTTTTCCCAGTATGGAAATATTAATATTGGTGCAGTAACCATCTTTTCCTTCAGGGTATCCAGACAGTGTTGACACTCGTCATTCCATTGATACTTTGTATCCTTCCTTAACAATTTTTCCATTGGTGTTGTGATCTGCGCATAGCCTTTGATGAATTTCCTGTAGTATCATGTGTGTCCTAACATTGCTCTTAGCTGGCGCACTGTTTTTGGTGTTGGTAGGTTAACATTGACTGCGATTTTTGCTGAATCCACTAGCAAGCCTTGTTTGCATACTATGTGTCCCAATAGTATCCCAAACGGTGTTCCAAATATGCAGTTCTTGATATTCAGTGATATCTGGCACTGTTTGCATCATTCTAACATTAGTCGTAAAACTTCCACATGGTGTTTCAAAAGACTGTAAACTATCCAATCATCCAGGTATACTTTGAGAAACTGATGGATGAATTCCTTGAATGTTGCAATGACCACTCTGGAGAATATGGAGGGTGCATTCTTCAGTTTGAACGGCATGATTGTGTACTGATAAAATTTCCATTCCGTCGTGAACGTGGTCTTGTGTCTATCCTCCTGTGTTATCTTAATCTGATGGTAACCTGAGAATCCATCAGTGAATGAGTAAGCTTCGTGCCCCCCCACATTCTCTAGTACTTCATCCATGAATGGTGTAGGGAATGGGTCATGTAGGCATGCATCATTCAACTTCCTCAAGTTGACGTATATCCTAATCCCTCTTCCTTGTTTCTTGTCCTGTACTACCATCGGGCTTATCCATTTTTATTCCTCAACTGGTTCGATTATGCCGGCTTCGAGCATCCGGTCGATCTCCTCTTTAACTTTCTGTTTATATATGGGATTCAGTCTGTAGGGTGGTTTTTAAATAGGTCTCACATCATATCTGAGTGGTATTTTCATTTCTCCTAATTCTCCGGCTATACCTTTCATCTCTGTAAAGGTTGTAGGAAACAGGTCGTTGTATTCCCACAACAACTATGTGATGCTTTATATTGTTGGCTCGTCCCAGTAGTCTCCAATGTTGGCCATTTTGGAATGTTCAGTTGTTCCAATGTTAACTTTACTTACCTTGATTGGCACAGAAATGACTTCAGATTCTATGGGTGGTCCTTCCACATCTCTTTCGCCTTCTACTTCTTCAATTTGAATATCATGTGGGTCATCTTCGTCTGGTACTTCCTCCTGTACATGGTAACTTGACAGTAGTTCCTTGATTGTCTGCTTATTTCGTTGTTGTTCTTCTGTGATAGTTTCTATATCTGGTTCTTTAATGAATATGACACCTCTAATCCATTTCAGGGATGCATCCATGTTGGGTTTCTCATGCTCGAATGAGAAAGTGACTATAAAGTTTTGTTGGAGTGTTGTCCATATCTTGGTTTCTTTGCACAATTCCTGGTTTGTGTACCAGTTCCCTGGTATGCCCTCTAAAGTATGAATGAAGTGATGAGTCCATTCCTTTGGTGGTGTCATTTTCCATAGTGGTTTACACTCCTCCAAGTGCTCCGATGGTGCTATGTGGCTATCGCACTTCTGTTGTTTGTTGTTTTTTCGATCTGCACCAAACCTTATGCACAGTAACCGCTTACATTGATACCAATCGGTGATTGTCTCCTTGTATGTGCCCCACCATCATGCGGGTGTGGCCTTTAGTGTTGGATCCAGTGCTAGTAGTCTTTGGATCTCTAATACTTCGTCTTCATATTGTGTCAAGAATGTTTCCAAATCATCTAGTCCATGGAAACTGGGTGGTTCTCTGATTTTTGTGCCTATCCATCTTACTGCGCGATCTATTCTTGCACATCTTCTCTTGGATACTTCGTGTAGTCTTTACTGCCAGTTTTCTAACCCAGTGTCTGAGTCTGTTGCGCATGAAGTAATGCTCCGCCAACTGAGTACCCCATTTGCAGTTGGGTTTACGTAATCCTCATCGCGCGTAGTTGTTTTGTACAACTGGTCGATCTCTTCTAAGTCCAGACAAGTGGGTTCTACGAACCTCTCCCCTTCTGATGGGTCTAGTGGGGCTATGACCCTATAGTCTCCAGACTCAAATGTCATTTTCTTGGTTTTCAGATTAAGTATGGCCTGGTTTTCAAACGCCCAGTCCAGACCAAGTAATGTCGGGTAAGGTGTTGTGCCATCTACTATTTCGATGACTTTGAAATCTGCTTTAGTGTGCACTCCATCCAGATCTATTGTCACTCCTTTCAGTCTACCTATTGGTAGGAATCTATGTTGATTTTCTAGATTTAGTTGAACGATTGAGTATCCCAATGTTGGTTCCCCCATGTATTGCCATGTGGTATTTGGTAGCACATTCACTTCAGATCCTAGGTCTAGTATAATATCTCCCATATTGAAATCCCCAATGTTAGAATTTAGTCTAAATTCCCTGCTTGTTCTTCTTCTTGTGTGTAGGTGGTTGACAGTTTTCAGTTTTGTCTTTTGTTCAGTTTCGCTGCTACATTTCTCTAGGATGTTTTGTAATATTTTCATAGAGGAAGGATCACTTACCACTTTCACACATGATTGAAAAAAGTCTTTGAGAGTACTTACTTGTCCCTTGGGTTGCATTTCGTTGGTATGATCCAATGATGGTGGCATCTCGTATTCTAAGACTTCCTTGACTGGTTGCACAGTTGAAGTCGACGTTGTGTCTGCCTTCTGAAATTCTTGTCTGGCTTCCTTAAAAGTCTCATTTTCTTTGGGCGAGTCGAACTGCTTTCTTGGTTCGGTGTTCTTCTTTACCCATTGGTTCTGTGTTGGTTCCTGTTGAATTGCGTCATTTCCTTTTTTCATTCCTCCATGAGTGACTATGTTGATGTTTCGTCCGTCGTCCCTTGCTTCAGATGAAATCCACTGAACATTCTGATTGTTTTGGTTCCTTTTTTCCTGAATCTTTAGTATTAATGTTGTGCATTCCTCTGTATCGTGGTCCGATGTGCGACAATACATGCAAGTCGTTGGTGGAAGTGGACATTCCCGTGCATAATGTCCTAGTTTCTAGCAATTGTGACATGTGACGGGTCCTCTACCACGTCTAAAACCTCCTCTAGCTCGTCCTACTCCTCTATATCATGCCCGATCACCTCGCGACGTGTTATATTGTGGTGCCTGATTATACTGTGCGGTATTGTACTGGGGTTGTGTTGGGTTGTACTATGGCTGCACGTTATTGCAGGGTTGTTGCGCAGTATTATACTGTGGCTACGCAGTGTTGTATGGGGCTGGGGTTTGATTGAACTGTGGCATTATTTTCCCAGTCATCATTTAATCATGTACCCTGTATGTGTCTGATGTTCTTTCCTGCATCATCTCCATAGTTCTGCAATATTTGTCATTGTGGCCCACTGACTTACAAAAGGTGCAATAAGAATTCTTTGGAACTATTTAGTATTTCTACATCATCGTGTAGTGATAAGGGTCGTAGCCCAATTTCTTGCATATTTTTCACCATAATCCTCCCTATGGTAGCGGGTTTGTCATAAATGTCGCCATATATTGTGCAAATGTTGGGAATTCATTCTTATGGTGTCCTTTTGTCCTGCAAGTGGTGCACCAAATGGCTTCTCGTTTGTCCTTGTTCTTATTCTGGTTCAACTAAAATGTTAAGTTCTTCAGATCCTCCTTCAGCTCTTCGATAACTAGGTTCATCTACTGGTACTAATTCTCTTCCAATTGTAAGGCTGCATGCAGAGCCTCTGCCTACGTCTAAAACTTTTTTTTTCGTAAGGGGTATTTTAAGTGTGGGAGTAGTGAGTTGACAAACAGGTGTCGATGTTGCATATCGGTCATAAGGTATTTTAACTTTCCTTTTAATTGCTTGAATATATGATCAATCTCCCATACAGATTCTCCTAGTTTCTGTCTTATTTCAATCATCTCGTTCATGTACTGATCCTCTGAACTCGGCTTCTGAACTCATTTATCAATAATTTCTTAATGTCGTCCAGTGTCCTTGTCATTCTGGGGACATTGTTCGTGTCTAGACTCATGTACCAGTCTAGTGCACGGTCTCTTAGCGTGATTGCTAGCTGTGCGAGCTTGATATCTTCATCAGTGATCTATTTTGCCTCCCATATCTTTGCGCAAATGAACAAATACTTCTCAGGGTCTTATGTTGCTTCTCCTCAGAACTCTGGTAATCTGATAGTAGGATCATGTCCTGCCATTCTAAATGTTGAACTAGTACATCCTCCGCGTGGTGTAGATACTTGACTAAGGTTGTTTGAACTGGCTCCTCTAGTTGTTGCTCCTTTTGTAGATGTACTTCATGTTGTCGGACTTCCTCCGAACTTCGATTGTCTAAACGGTGGTGTTCTCTTTGGTGTATTGGTCACACATGGGTTTATGGGTTCCACACTGACATTAATATGGAAAGGATGACTACCTTCTCCTCCTATTCTTGGGCCTCTTGTTTTCCACTCATACGTGGCGCGCGGGATTTCCTCAAGCTGCTCCACAGCCCGGAGATCCTCTACCTCTTCCTCATCACTCGCCAAGCCCTCCCTCGCAAATATGGCTCTCTTCTTGGTATTTACCTTGTGTTTCTAGGGTACTCCATCAATATCGGGTCTAAGGGTTCACCCTCCTTCTTGTATTTATCCTTCCCTCCTTCCATTCCTCCTCTCTCTGTCTGTGATGAAGCCTGCCACAATATTGTCAAGCCAAAAGTCTATTGCACAGGTGAATTTGTTGTTCACCTGCTGCAACTGCTCAATCTGTACTGGATTCCAATATAGTTGTCGAATCTGGTTCGTTGCATGGTTATCCTTCAAACGTAGGATCCACTCCTGTAGTAGATGCGAAAAATCACAGAAAAATACTTTGTATAAATCAGTAAATATGTATTTATCCAGGTATTTATGCGGTGTAATTCTAGGGTTTCTATTGTCTTTTTGTGCAAACTCTAATTCTTTGGTTCTCAACCAGCCTTCGATTTCTGCTTTCGTGGGGTTCCAAGGTCTCAACATTCCCTTATAATGGCTCATTGCTCTTCTATTTTTCTCCTTCGGTTCTCGTTCACTCTATCTTGTCTACTCGGTCCTTTCTTGTTCCTCTTAACATGACAATGGAACCATTTGTTGGTTTTGTCTTCCTCTTTCCTGGTGGGTTCACTCTACTGGTCTATCTTATTTATTGACCTAGGGTTCATGTCATTCGGGTTTCCAACAAAGTCTCTAAAACTATCGGCCCCTCTGGTAAACCAGAAGGCAACAAAGTACACAGGATGCACTGCGCAGTCTCACCCGAGATAGCCTTAAATGGGTGGCTCTAAGACTCAGGTGTTTACAGCCTGGGATTGAGTATGAGCTAGGGGTTCAGGAATCAAAGCCATGTACCACGAGTTGGGATTGTAATTTACTTATTCCTCATGGTCGCATACGTATATTTCACAGTTTATTTTCCAACAACATAAACATAATTCATAATGGTATATTAACCCATTCATCAATCATACCAATTAACTGTTGAAAGAAAGTAAAGAGATACATGCATTCATCACATTACACAGATATTACCGTGGTTCACCCCCTCCTGGGATACATCCACAAAGATTTGGCTCTTGACTCTTTTATTATGGTAGTTCTGCATTTTCGGCGCCAGGCACTTACAATTTCTCTTTCGAGGATAAGATCTATATGAGGTGAACTAGATCCCACTAGGCTCTACAGCCTGCGATCCAGTACTTAGATTTGTCTTCCCTCTTCTCCCCTTTGCTCAACTTCTTACAAAATTGGTTCACACAGTCAAAACCAGTACATATCACATTCTCTCATGCGTAGCTACAATCCTTGGGACTAGTAACAAATAACAACAACTTGCTATCTAAAAAACCAAATCAACCAACAACTTTATATGATACCTTCGTATCTATATTTATACATTTCGGGCTCTTCATCCATTTACAATCTATTATCAAAACCCTAACCCTACCGACATTAGGTCTTCCTCCCATGCACGTGTTTTTCTTCCTCCAGTTGTCGCTTTCCTTTTGCACGCTTTCTTGCATGCGTGCGTGTTGTTCTTTCGCCAGTTGTTACTTCAGTTTTTACACGCTTTCTTTCACATGATTGTCCTTCTTTCCATTTCGGCCTGGTGCCAACAAGGACTGTGGAAGAATTATAGGTCAATTTATAGTACAGCAAGTTAGCTACAGGATTAAAGGTAAGTCTTAAGGGTTATGGTTATCGTGTTATGGTACATGCACGGTAATGATAGTATGTGACATGTTACATCTTGGTGATTTTATGGTACATTGATTAGAAGCATCATTGAATATCTTGGTGTATGGTTTGGTTACATGTTATGGTGCATACTTGAGGTTGGTATATTGTGTTATGAGGTTGCATCTTGGTGATATCGAGAAGCATGCTTGAGGCATGTGTTTGAGGGTCTTGGTATATAACTTGAGGCACATCATTGCATGTATGGTGCATGAGTTCTACTTGTTGAGATACATTGTTGGTACATATCTTGGATACATTGGCACATGGTTTATGGTAGTTGGTTGAGGCATGTCATGAGTGATATAACACTTGTTTGAGGTATATGGTTGGCATGTTGTAAGGTTGATGATGTTGTTGGTATTGGTACATTAATATATGCTTGGTACACATTTGGCACATATTCTTGGCATATGGTTGAGGCATTTCATTGATGATATATTATGGTATATGGTATGGTGTTGATATACATGGTAGATGTACATGGTTGAAGTGCATGTTTGGCACATGTTCATGGTATAGGATCAATACTTTGTATGGTTGATGCACTTTATATGGTACATGGTTGATGGTACAGGTTGAGACACATGTGTATGCATGGTTGATGCTTGGTACAGGTTGATACATGGTTGAGACACATACCCTATGATGGTATGTTGGTGATCTTGGTACATGCTTGGTAGAGGCATGTGTTGGTGATGTTGGACATCTAGTTGAGAGGTGTCCAGCTTGGTGTATGATCCATGTGAGAGGATATGGTTGAGTTTCATGGATGAGACAATGATTAGTTGGATAGGTTGTTGTGATAGTGGTTGTTGTGACAGTAAGAGTGAAATTGGGAAAGTTTTGTAGTAGCCTGTGAGTTGCAGAAAAGAGAGGTGTGGACATCTGCAAGTTGCAGTAAATAGAGCCATAGACATCCACGTGTTGTAGCATAAACAGGTCACAGATCTATAGGAAATATTTGAAGACGATGATACATGTTATTGGTACAGGTTGTGACACAGTGGCAGAGACAGTGACAGTGGCAGTGGCGGTGATTTTGGTAGTGACAATTGGTCTACACTTATACTTCAGGGTGGTAAGATGAGGCAAGAAAGGGGGTTGTAGCCTCCTTCCGATTGGAGATGGAGAATTAGGGAGTTGGAGCTTCCTTCAGGTTGGAACCTGAGAACTAGGCGGTTGTAGCCACCTTCCAGATGGAGCCAGAGAACCTAGGGGATCGTAGCCTCCTTCTGGTTGGAGCTAGAGAATTCAAGGAATTGTAGATTCCTTCATATTGGAGGCTGAGAATAGGGGGTTGTAGCCTCCTTCCAGTTGCAGCTGGAGAATTGGGAACTTGGTGCTTCCTATGAATGAATTCTTGA
>ML798326.1:478906-501344 GCA_009831015.1 Picea engelmannii | reverse complement strand
TGAAAGAATATATATTGTGGTTAAAAGTGGTATTAAGTGCTCATATTGATTCACCCCCCCCCCTCCTCTCAGTATTACAAAAATTGGTATCAGAGCAGGTTCCTTCAGGAAACAATTTAACCACTTGAAGGTATATCATGGAGTACAGTATGAATGGAGCACCAATGTTCAATGGTCAGAACGGTTTGAAGTATGAATTGTGGAGTTGTAGGATGAAGGTATTTTTAAAGGCACAGGGATATGTTATTTGGTAATCAGTTATGATAGGATACAATGCTACAAAGAAAGCAAAGACTGCAGCCAAGAAGGAATTAAATAAGAATAAAAAAATAGATATGGATTTCATCTGGGAAGGATTACCTGATCCGGTAAGAGAACAGGTTGGAAAGTGTTCATCAACTAAAGAACTTTGGGATAAGCTACATGATATCTATTTTTATCCCATCACAGAGTTAGATTTTGCTAAAGAAGATACAGGTACAAAATAGGAAGAAACATGCTCATCATGTCAGACATATTCAGAAGAAGAAGAGTACGAAGTGACAAAAGCCAACATAGGTGAGTTCTTTTTCTTTAATTGTGAAAAGCATGGACATCTTGAAATTCAATGCCCTTACTTGAAAATTGAAAATGATCAAATGGAAGACAATACTGAGATTGAAAAGGTAGACCTGATTAGTGCTTTAGATGAACTAAAGAAAGAAAGAGAAGAAAATAAGTCACTCAAGATAGAATTGATGAAGTGTTACACATCAAAATTACTCACTTCAATGATGACCCATTGTCGCCATTATAAGTGTCACACTTTTACCTTAAGTGTCGCAAGTGTTGCACTTTTGCCACAAGTGTCATGAATGTAGTAGTGTCACAAGTGTCACAAATATCATACTATCATCTTGCCTATGTCGTATCTCTAACGACATCATAAAGACACTTAAGACACCTTCAAAGACTGGTTTAAGAAGGAGAAATCATCTGATGAGAAGTACAAAGAATTTTCCATGAAGAAAACCACTTAAAAATCAATTTTGGAAGGTAGTGCTCCCCTATACACTGTCAGGGAGCGCCGATGCTCCCTAGCCCTCTTTGGGGGAGCGTTATAACTCTTTGGTGCCCCTTTTGGGGGAGCGCTGCCCTTTTTGAGTGAATTTTGGTTTGTTGAGACAAATCAGGGAAGAATCCCCTCAATCTCTGAAGGTAGTTGGACTCGAATCTGAGGGACCTCAGATTCGAGTCCAACTACCTTCATAGATTGAGGGGATTCTTCCCTGATTTGTCTCAACAAACCAAAATTGGCTCAGAAATGGAAGCGCTCCCCCAAAAGGGGCACCAGAGCATTATAAATCTCCCCCAAAGAGGGCTAGGGAGTGTCGACGCTCCCTGACAGTGTATAGGGGAGCTCTACCTTCCAAAATTGATTTTTAAGTGGTTTTATTCATGGCAAATGCTTTGTACTTCTCATCAGATGATTTCTCCTTCTTAAAACAATCTTTGAAGGTGTCGTAAGTGTCTTTATGATGTCGTTAGAGATATAACATAGGCAAGATGATAGTATGATGTTTGCGACACTTACGACACTTGTGACACTACTACATTCACGACACTTGTGGAAAAAGTGCGACACTTAAGGTAAAAGTGTGACACTTATAATGATGACAATGGGTCATCATTGAAGTGAGTAATTTTGATGTGTAACATGAAGCAAAATGAAAGTGTTCAAAGTTTCTAAGAATCCCATCAAGTCATCGAGAACTTAAGAGCTCAACTAGAAGAATCGAGAAAGGTTGAAGAAACTCTGGAAGATAAGAAGCAGTGTTTGGAAATCAAAATAGCATCACAGAAGGAAGAAGTAGAAAAGAGAGAGAAGATATTGACATATTGTCTTAAGGAAAGAACTGACGATTTAAATCAGCTTGAAGTAGAATTTGGTCAACAATAAAGAAGACTTGAAAAATAAATCATATCCTTGAAGATACAACTTGAAGAAGCAAAGCGAACAAAAGAAGTCATGAAGATTCAGATGATGAAGAAAGAAGAAGATGTTGAGATGCTTGAAGAAGAAGTTGTCACTTTGAGAGTTAAAGTCATCAATCTCAGCACAAATATTAAAGAGAGAGAAATGTCGACATCATCAGTAGAGAATGTTGAAGAAAATCCCTCCAGGTCACTAGAAAAGAATAATGAAGAAAAGAGTAAGAGTTATGCAGAAGTACTCAAAGGAAGGAATCATGGTAAGAAAGAATCAAAGAAGAATGAGTATAATAGAGATACGTCTTAAAAAAGACCTACCACATTCAGGCAACAAAGAATCCTTAACCATGATGAACAGATCCACAGAAGAGAAGATCATGATCAGCCAAGGTAGACATTCAGAAGGACTACATGACAAAGAATATCATTCACTCCCAGGTATGTAAATTTCTTTTATGGTCATTGTTTTTATTGTACTAACTTTGGACATAAGGTTGCAGATTACAGGGCTTATGAAAGAAATGTTCAAACGAGAAAAGCTTATGTGGACCCACATGAAATTGAATGTTACAAGTGCCATAACTATGGACACATAGCTCATGATTGTAGAATCATGATGGATACTTCTTTGAGAAAGAACATTGATATCATATATAAGAGGAAAATAAAACAAGAACAAGAAAAGGAAGATCAGATGAATGAAGGAAATCCAAAATCCATACTCTCGTGATTGGAAATAGTATGAGATGAAGAAAAATCTATAGGGAAAAAGAAAGATGACAGATATAGGAAGGTTTGGAGAAGAAATGAAAAACAAGAAGAACATGTGAATAACCGTAGGAATTGCATTAGTAAGAGAAATAGAAGAAGAGCATGTGAATAAAGAATAGGTTCATGAGATTGTACTTTTAGGTATTGTAGTGCAAGATCAATTCACAAACAGAAAGGAAGAAATCAGATTTCAGAAAGATGATGAGTCTACAGACAAAGAGGAATATTACTCCACATTAGAGCGGGTATTTTTCTGAACCATCTGGCTTGGAGACTCCCAATAAATATGAACATTGAATAGGGGGATTCCATGCAGTAGATACTACATATCAGAGAACCATATTTTGAGCAGTAAGAAGTGATTACAGAGACAAATTTAGAGCAGTTAGATAGCAGAAGTACAGAGTAAAATATTGATCGGCTGAGAAGTTGGGTTCCCACATAGGTATCAGTTGGCAGACAAAAGTTTATGATTTGCACGTATGTATTCATGCAGGGATATCTTCGGTACAGGTTGTTCCAGACATGCAGAGTTTTATGAGAACATAGATCAAATCAATGGACATATTTGATTCAATTTGATAAACATGAATAGGTGATGATCAATTGTAGCATATTCAGTGAACCCTTCAGAATAGTACAATGACATATGGGTTAGCATTGTGGACAGTTGAGTAGCAGAGTTATGAACAATTTGTATGGACAGAGATGGATTCATGAGATGCTTATAAAGTAATGGAAATGTGGGTCAGATGCATAGCAGCGTATCTACAATTGGAATCAGTCGAATCGGTTGGAATCAATTGTTCACAGAAGGGAAAGAATTGAAAGCCATAATAGAACAGGGAAAGAGAAATCGCCAGTAGAAGCTATATCATCATAACAAAATCATTTGACATCATGGTCAAGTGAACATGCCAAGTGATTCAAGAAATCAATTTTTGAATTCTTTTTATATATATGAGTGAATTACATGAGGAAGCAACAATGGACAATAAGTAGCACTAGAAAAGAGGAAAGGAAACATTTCACGGTTATTTCTACATCTTGCAAAGAAGAAAAATCCTCAGAGAGAGAGATCCAAAAAGGAATATTAGTAGCATACATACATTGAGACATACCACAGGGGGAGCTATTCATTTTCCCATGATTGGTTAGAGAAGGTACAGTATGAGGAGGAGACATATCGATAGGGGGAGTTAGCCTTTGGTCAAAGATTAAGAGAAATAACAGAGGCATGAAGACAAGGGGAGCATCCCCAAGGAGAGATACCATATTCCATTGATGTCAAAGGGGGAGATATAGAAACATTGATGAGGATTAATGATCATGGGGGGAGAAAGAGCATGGGTGTTGTCATTTCTAAGTGTTTCCATCAATGTTGGTGTTTCTATCAATGCCAAAGGGGGAGATTATTGGACAGTTCGTTTGGGCAGTTGGTTGTCATTGATGTCAATCCTTGGAGAGTGATATTGGAGATTGATGTCAAGCCTTAGATATTGATGTCAACCCTTGGAGAGGTCTAGATATTTTGGATAGTTAATTGACATTTGTATGATCGATATTGATGATGAGTTAGTTGGATACATTTGATGTAGTCTACATGTAGTCCTAGAGGTGTGGTTATGGGACCCGAAGTTGATTAAGGAATAAGGACATAAAGGACAGTGAAATTGCAAGTAAGAATATCATAGATGGATAGTACATGTTGTGGCATTTCTGATGATATTTGGAACACCACATGGTTCCACACGGTTAGGGAGATATGGCCTTGTAAAGTTGGAAGCCCCAAAGAGTGGCCAAGAAGCCCTAGTTGGTTACAAGTCTTGGTGAAAGGGTAAAATGGTTGTAACAAGAAACCCTTAAAATAAGGAAAGAGGTTACCTAACATTAGTATATAAACACCTCAAGGAGTCTCTCATTAGTACACACACGCCTAGAATTGAATATTTATCTCGTTTTTTTTTATGGTTTAGTATTATGATATTTTGGAAAGTTTGTGACGACATTTTTCTAAGGTTACAAAGGAAGGTCGAAGGTGAAAGTATCGAGGTTGCAGAAAGCTTGAGTAAGCCTAGTTTATGAGGTATCCATGAGTTGTAGGTCAGTAGGTTGTGGATGTATGTGGGTTGTAGTGAAGGAAAGCATGGATATTCGTGGGCTGTAGAAGAGAAAGTCGTGTACATGTGAAAAGACTTGTGAAAGGTTGTGAAGGGATGTTGGTACCAGGTTGTTGGGGACTGTGGAAGAATTACAGGTCAGTTTACAGTAAAACAGGTCAGCTACAAGATCAGAGGTAAGTCTTAAGGTTTATGGTTATGGTGTTATGGTACATGCATGGTAATGATAGTATGTGATATGGTACATGTTATCACATAAAGTTGTCTAAGGGCCGCAGGGCGACCCAATCCTTTTTTTGTGCGGGTATCAGTCTCGATTTCAAAGTGCACCTTTTCAGAGTGACCCATTCCAGACTCGAATCAAAAAAACAGGCGAGTTCATCCTCCAACGGCTGGGATTCCATGTGAAGTTCAGATCGGTGGTTCGCAAATGTTAGAAATCCAAAAGTGCGTGAAGTATAGCGCCATAGAAAAAGGTCTAAAGTCCCAAGGTCGAGAAAAGGTTAAATCTAGACCGTAGATCTCATCGGGAGAGATCGACGATGGAAAATTATTGCGAGAATTGGGATTTTGAAATATTGTTAAAGTTGTTCATCAATGGTTCGAAGTCCCAAAACCCGAAGTGAGAAGGAGTCATCTGATCCATAGGGACGCGTGGCACTAGATCCGAGCTACAAAGAAAGTCACTTCGGGAAATTTGAAATGAGAGATGCATAAAGCCCGAAGTGCCTAAGTGGCCGAAGCCCGAAGTTTTGAAGTGCTCAGAGGTGGAGCCTCGGGTCACATCCCGAAGTCATATGGGGGGGCATGCCTAGGAAAAGAAACTAGCACCCATTTCTTAGAGATTTCGTCAAAGCAGGCATCGAGAATTCTATGGTCTAGTGTTGTGAAAATATCCAAAGGGAGAAATCCTGAAGCATCATATGGGATAAGCACCAGGTCACAGCCCGAGGTCACAAGCATGAAGGGGTGATGAAGAAGGAGCTTAGCACCTACAGCGCCCGTATTGGTCACAAGGGAAGATTTGCATAGCCTCGAGGCGTCAGGATTGACTTGAAGAAGTCGTGGGCACCGCCTGGAAGCATTCATGGGTGTCAGGCCTCGTCTGTAACAACCCTAAGTAATTAGTCAATTGTCATGATTTAAATAATTGTTTAATGTATATTAGTTTAATTAATTAATTAATTAATTGTCATGATTTAAATATTTGTTTAATGTATATTAGTTTAATTAATTAGTCAATTAATAATCATGATTAAATATTTGTTTAAGGAATATTGGTTTAATAAATTAATAATTTTCACTTTGAGACTTAGTGTATCGGTAGATGACCCATTAATGAAAAGGGGATAAGGTGGTTGACACCTAATGGAGGGATAAGGTGGTTGAGAATTAATGGGGGAAGAATGCGGTGAATGATGGGAAGGGAGGATAACGCAAGGGGGGAAACACTCGGGAAAAAAGATATTTTTTGGAGAGCATTATTTTCAGAAGAGGATTGTATTATTGGTTTTTGGCTGGGGGGAAGCTGGCTAGGAGGATTGTACTGCTGGTTTTACTTGAGGAGCTTGTTGGAGGACTGTTACAGGGTGGCACCTGTTGCTAGGAATTTTGGGCTCGGGGGCTAGGAAACTGTAAGGAATCCTAGAGCTAGGGAGCTAGATAGGATGTTCCTAGCTGGATGGGAGGTTAGTCAGTTTTGGGCAGAGCTTGGACATAGTTGGAGAATAGCATCAGTTTGAGGTATTTTCATTATTATGTTGTGTTATATGGTTTATTATCATGTTGCTCATAAATTTAATTCTGTTGAATGGTTATATGATGAATAATGAATGGTAAAGAATTTAGGATAACATTTCTATATATTTAAATTTATGTTTTTAAGGCTTTGTTGAAGAGACCTTACACATGGTATCATAGCCCAGTTTCAAAACTGAAACCTGGGCTTGACCACCCAAAGCTCAGAGATTTTTTCTTTTTCATCTGTA
Organism: Picea engelmannii; assembly: GCA_009831015.1. NCBI lineage: Eukaryota > Viridiplantae > Streptophyta > Pinopsida > Pinales > Pinaceae > Picea > Picea engelmannii. Next base: position 494,494 of record ML798326.1, on the reverse strand, counting down.
ATCAATTTGGGTCGTTACATAGGCTGTAACAAAATAAACACACTCTTGACTCCAGAACTACACTCAATGGATAAACATTGACTTATATGAACTATAGAATGGAGAATGATGCACTGGATGCAAGTGGTTATTTTATAGTCTTGTATGTGCTTCTACTTGTGCCACAGCTCTCTTAGATGATTCTCCCCCTACCATAGCTTCCACCACGGGAACTTAGTGTGTTGTCTCTCCATCCGTAAAACTACTAAATCTTGGCCTTTCTAACTCGCACAGTCAACTATGATCTATTCCTCTTAGACAGGAATTGAACATACACCTGGTGCATACCTAAGGAACAATTTGTTAGAACCCATGATAATATTAATAAGCAGAGTGTGTTGATTGTAATTGCCAGGATTGTCTATACTATGTACCATAGCACAACTGGAAAGATTACAAATAATAACTAAACCATACAATACGATGCTGCATTTTTCATCTGCGATAAGTCGAGCATGGGAGCCGTGAGCCTGTGCCAAAGATTGCACGTCCCAAAATTCAACCCAATTCCATGTCAAGTTCGCTTAAATTTAAATAAAATAAAAAAAGATATATGTATATAACAAAATCATCTCAATGGTAACTGCTATAGAATTCAAGAAAATGCCAAGAACAATGGATGATATTAACCTTGATAAAAACCAATTTTATAAAAATGATAATGGCAATAGTTCCTGTGTTTTACCATATATTTAAAATAAAATAAAATAAAAAGAACTATACATTTTCCTGGTCTCCATCAAAGAACTTCACCCATACCAGCAACGGAGTCCCTGCTCCACGCGCTAACATTCTAGTTGTTGCTCTAAATCATATTCCTCTTATTCGGCCATATTTTACATTCAATAAAATTAAAACTATAAAGAATCTGAGGAGAATGCGTTCAAGTGGTCCTCCAATTAATATGTTGAGATGGCCTTTCCATTGCTTTGACACCAAACTTCATACATGTGGTCACTGTAATATCAGAAGGCCTAGGGTTTGAACTACAGTTTTATAGAATTCAATTACAAAGGTGGGTCGAATCAAAAGTAGGAACAAATTTTGGGTCATTTTCCCCATCGAAGAAAATTGGGAAAAGGGTTGCCAGTAAAAAAAGGAAAGCCTAAGTCACAGAGCCTAGTCATTTGTAAGTTTAAATCCTTTGGCATATAGGTCACAGGCTACCATGGGCACAGCCTAAAACACATGAGCCATCGGCAGCATCCCCACAAATGTCCTAGCACAATAAAGATCACTTTAACCGTGCATCCCGTAAAAGATGAGACTAAGGTTAAAGATGAGACGAAGGTTAGGCATCAACTTTGACCACAAAATCTATGATACTTATCTCACGCATAAGCTTGACCTAACGTAGCCTAGGAGCTAGAATTCTGATAACTCTTCCTACAACGTGGCCTTTAAGCAATTGAAATTAAATTCATGAAAGAGGTTTTGCACAAGAAGGGTGAGTACCTCACAACTCCGACACTCCATTTCTCTTATTCAAACATCTAAACAGAAACCCCAAAGCGCTATGCCCTCCACTGCCTCTTTTCCTTATTAGAATTAAGGTTTTCTGCAGCATTTCTGACCTGGGCGAAAGACAAAACCACGACCTAGGCGAAAGACAAAACCATAGTTGTTGTAGTCTCTTGTTCTGTGGATTCCACTACGACTCACGGCCACCGTGTTCGACCACAGGCATGCTCTCTTCTTGAAAAGGACAGCCCTAAGTGACATGATAGCCCAGGGCAGGAGTAGATCTCAAACATGAATTATCCCTTATCTCAAACTCCCTTATTGATTACCCTTCTGAACACGAATATTAATTTTAACCACCATTGACTTTGCTCCTAACTATTGGATGCATAGATACATAAAATCTATGCATCCAAAGCCACAGGAGTTACATAAAATCTATTGCATATACCAAATTCCAACACAAGCCGAGTCATAAGTCACCAGAACTAAGCGCAAGTGCCAAGCCCGTCTCTCTGTGATGTTTCAATCTATTCCATCCTCCCAACCTTGTAGCCACGTGCTAGCAGCTTTTGAACAGCATCCCCAAATCCACAGCATTGAACACCAAGCACACCTGCACCAAACACAACATCACAAGTTAAGCCAAGACTAAGCTCTCGGTGCCAAAACTATCAAGGGAGGAGCCGCAAGCCATTACCATAACCCCGCTGCAGTTGCAGAGTGAGAGAGGTCGACCGCATTTGCAGAGTAGAATAATGCATATACGGTTTGGGGATGGAGAGCCCGGTATAGGGTTTTGGGGGGGGATGAGAGCCCGGGGGGCACATGGGCTTCATGCGTGCCCGCACCTTAATTTTTTTTAATTTTTAATTATTTTAAATTTTTTGTTATTTTATTCAATTGTATTTCGATTATTTTATTTTGTTTTTTTTTTATTTAATTATTCTTTTAAACAATTAAAATTTAAACTAATTAAACAATTGAAGTTTAAATTTAATAATAATTTAAACAAGAAAATATATATACATATTTAAATTTATGTTTTAAAATTAAATTAAATTAAGAATGATTAATTACATAAAATAAAAATTAAGTAAGTATGTTTAATCAAAGGTGATTAAGTATGTTTTATAAGTATGATTAATCAAAGGTGATTAAGTATGTTTTATAAGTATGATTAATGTGATTAAAATAAAATTAATTAAGTACATATTAAGTAAGTGATTAATTAAGTACTTAAGTATGATACCAATAATAATATTAATTTTCGGGATTAGATTAAATGTGTTGATTAAGGCGAGAGAGTCAGTAGTTTTCTTAGGTGAAGACATTGAGCTTAGAGGCTTTCGACCCTGACCTAGCCACTTACCCTAAAGAGAGTAATGTTTGTTTACATACAAGTAAAAAAAACTTACACCTAACCCTGTCTTCAAGTTTAAGTTGCGCAAATGTGAATTGCCCTAGACTCTCCCTAACAAACTTTTGGTTGATGTAGATTCAATTATACAGGATGGTTAGGACTCAAGGAAATCGAGGCAGAGGGGCATCATCGCAGGGACCGCCAATGCCACCACCACCATCGCCTGAATTAGCTCTCATTCTGCGCTCTTTGGAGGCCATAAATGAGACTTTAAAGGGGCGTCAGCCAGCAGGGATCGAAGTGGAGCCCCCACCATCTGGAATGGGTAATCTTGAAGCATCGAGGGATTCAGGGGGAGGGCCTCCACCTGAGGACATAACTAGAGAAATGCAGAAGATAAAACTTCCAGAGTTCATCGGGGTTTGTGCCAGTGAACGTGCAAAGGCATGGTTGGAAGGAATGACACAATGTTTCTCCTTAAGAGACTATGCATGCACTTCAAAGGTGAAAATAGCAATCTTTCAGTTAAGGGACAGTGCCTTGAATTGGTGGGGAAACCTGGAGAGGCAATTGCACCTTATCCCAAACAGTGTCTCTTGGAAAATTTTTGAGGAAAGGTTTCGAAGGAAATATCTACCAGCTTACTACGAGGAACAGTAGGTGGGAGCATTTCATGCTCTAGTACAGGGGAACAAGACCATGGAAGAATACGAGATCAGGTTCATGAAGTTGGTGAAATATGTTTCATACATGGATAATGATCAACGACAGGAAGAACGTTTTGTCTATGGGTTAAACCCTAAGATAAGGGCCATGGTACGGATGTGGAAACCGTCTTCAGTAGCGAAAGATGTGGAAAATGCATGTTATGCGGAGGAACACATGAACTTAAATGGAGGTATGAGATCGACCTTTCCACATCATCCTGGATTCGTGGGGAAGGACCCTAGGACCTTCTCTAGGGGAGGGAGCTCTAGGCCACCTCCTTATGGAAATAGAGTCGCGCCAAGGACAGTTGCCACAGGTATTTCAATGGCAGCGAGTGCAGCATCTCATTCATCACCAATGACACAGGTAGGTCCACGACCATCTCAGGGAGCAGCTAGTAGGGGCACGGGTTCCAGGGGAAGGAACTCATTTCAGAGACTGTCACAGAGCAGTGCGCAGGTTCAATCTCGTGTTACATGTTGGGGATGTGGAGGACCCCATTACCAACGTGACTGCCTAGAGTTACAAGCAGGATTTGTGCATAGAGAAGGAAAGGCCCCAATGGGAAGATTAAGTGACAACCACTAGATTTATGCAGCAGTTAATAATCGTCACGCAAAACATCAATCCACGGTGGTGGAGTCATCAGGTACGCTAAATCATATCAATGTTAAAATTTTATTTGATTATGGTGCTACAGATAGTTTCATTTCACCATCTTCATTAGAAAAGACTGGGTTGGCAGCCTACGAGCACGATGACTTTAAACAAGTCAAGATGGCTTAGGGGGAAAAACAAGCGGTAGGACCTAGCGTTGATAATTGTCTAGTAGACCTGGGAGTGTGTACTACCAGGTTGAAGGTATACGTCACTACTCTCGGGACGTATGACCTAATCATTGGAATGGATTGGTTAGAATCCCATCAAGCTATGGTAGATTGTTTCGCAAAAAAGGTGTTTTGTGTTGACGATGAAGGAAGGCCAGTAGAGATCCATGGTGTATGGAGAAAGGTGTCTCTACGCTTTATCTCAACTATGAAGGTTAAGCGGTGCATGAGGAAAGTGTGTCGACTATATGTAGTGGAAGCAGTGAATGTAAGGAAAGGACCCTCCTTGGATCAGTACCCAGTATTGTCAGAGTTTAAGGTTGTTTTTCCGAACAAGTTGCCAGGATTACCTCCTGAGAGGGAGCTTGATTTTACTATTAAGCTAAAACCTGGTGTAGAACCAATTTCCAAGACTCTGTATAGGATGGCAGCGCTAGAAATTTTTGAGTTGCAGATGCAGTTGAAGGAGATACTTGACTTAGGGATAATAAGGCCCAGTGTCTCACCTTGGGGTGCACCGGTAATTTTTGTGAAGAAGAAGGATGGTTCCTTACGACTGTGTATAGATTATAGGGAATTGAACCATGCTACAGTGAAAAATAGGTACCCAATGCCACGAATAGATGATCTCTTTGATCAAATGAAAGGAGCAACGGTATTCTCAAAAATTGATTTGCGATCAGGGTATCACCAGTTAAGAATTAAGGAGGGCGATATTCCTAAAACTGCCTTTGGAACTCGGTTTGGGCATTACGAGTTCGTTGTAGTACCTTTCGGATTGACCAATGCGCTAGCAGTATTCATGAGCCTCATGAACGGTGTATTCCGGAAGTACTTAGACCATTTTGTACAAGCCTTTCTAGATGACATCCTCATCTATTCCAAGAACGAAAGAGAACATGAGGAACACTTGCGAGTGGTGTTGTCCTGCCTTAGAGAGAACAAATTGTATGGGAAGTTGTCAAAGTGTTCCTTCTTCCAAAAAAAAATTCACTATTTAGGTCATATCATTTCCAGTGAAGGAATCTCTGTGGACCCAGAAAAGGTAAAGGCCATTATGGAATGTCCAATGCCGAAAAATGCTCATGAGGTAAGAAGCTTCATGGGGCTAGCAGGTTATTATTGAAGATTTGTGAAAGGGTTCTCTAAAATAGCGAAACCCATCACCATTTTGCAGCACAAGGGGATCAGGTATGAATGGACAGAAGAATGCGATAGTGCATTCATTGAGCTTAAGAGGTTACTAACTAGTGCACCAATTCTACGAGTGTCGGATATGGAAAAGGACTTCACAATCTGCACAGATGCCTCGAAGCAAGGGTTGGGGGTCATGCTAATGTAGGATGGAGGAGTGATAGCTTATGCATTAAGAAAGTTGAAGAAACACGAGGAGCTTTACGCTACTCATGATTTAGAGTTGGATGTTGTAATGCTAGCTCTGAAACTTTGGAGGCACTATCTAGTAGGGAAAAACTTTGAGCTCAAAACGGACCATCAAAGTTTAAAACATCTCTTCACTCAAAGGGATATTAATGTCAGGTAGAGGCAATGGAGTGAGTTTATGAGTGAGTACGATTTTGGTATTTCATACATCAAGGGAAAGGAAAATGTGGTCGCAGATGCCTTGAGTAGGAGACCACGTGTCTTCTCCTTGGTGCCCTTAAAAGTCAATCTAAGGGAACGTGTGTTGACGCAACTCCTTGGAGATATTTGGTATTTAAAGGTTACTTCAAACATCCAGAGTGGGAAGCAATTAGATCCAAAGTATGAAGGATATATCCTGGAAGCAAACGAACTATTAAGATATCGAGGAAGGATGTACATCCCCGAAGGTGGGGATATTCGAAGCATCATACTAAAGGAAGCCCATAGAGCACTTTATTGTGCGCATCCGGGTGTGAAGAAAATGTACGCAGACATGAGGAAGCTTTTCTTCTGGGTAGGCATGAAGTGCGATGTAGTCCATTTCATCGCCAAGTTCCTAGAGTGTCAACAAGTGAAAGTTGACCACCATCACCTGGCAGGTCTCCTACAACCACATGACGTTCCTATGTCCAAGTGGGAAGTCATTTCTATGGATTTTGTTGTGGGGTTGCCGCTCACATCTCATAGACACAATGCCATCCTTGTGATAGTTGTTAAGTTAAACAAGGGTGCTCATTTTATTCCGATTAGAGACACTTATGATGTCACTGATGTGGCACATGTGTTTGTAAGTGAGGTCATCCGTTTGCACGGGATACCCAAGAAGATCATTTCAGATAGGGACTCCAAATTCACTTCTAGGTTTTGGACAAGTTTGCAGTCAGCGTTGGGGACTCATTTGAACTTAAGCACAGCTTATCATCCTGAAACAGATGGGAAAACTGAGAGGGTAAACCAAGTCATGGAAGACATGCTTAGGATGTATTTCATGAATAATCAAACCCATTGGGAGAAGTACCTACCTTTGGTAGAGTTTGCCTACAATAACAGTTTTCATAGCTCCATCGGAATGCCACCCTACGAAGTTTTGTATGGAAGGCCATGCAGAACACCGTTGAGTTGGGAGAGGTTAGAAGACCGAGTGACAGTTGGGCCAGAATTGATTCAAGAGATGGAGGAACAGGTGATTCAGATTAGGCAGAGACTAAAGGAAGCGTAGGATAGACAGAAAAGTTATGCAGATGCACACAGGACTGACCGAAGTTATAAAGTGGGAGATCAGTTTTTCATTCGTATCAGGCCCAATAAGAGTACCATTTAGTTCGGAAAGGGGACAAAGTTGTCACCTTGATTTATAGGACCGTTCAAAATCCAAGAGAAAATTGGACCCGTTGCCTATCGTCTCGTACTGCCACCCCACTTGCATAAAACTCATAATGTTTTTCATGTATCTATTCTACGTCATTCTGTTGTTGACGAATCACATAAACTAAATTGGAAGGAATTGCAAGAATCGGACGCGGGAACCCTCACGGTAGAACCGTTACGCATATTGGATCGTAGAGTCCGACAGCTCAAGAACCGTTTGGTAGACCAAGTTAAGGTCTAGTGGGACAAGTATAGTCCAGGATCTGCTACTTGGGAGGATGCCGAGACATTACGACGAGATTATCCCTCACTTTTTTTACCACATCGAGAATATGTTTCTCAAAGGTTGGGTGTATGTAACACCACTTTTTGACTTAGACAGCTAGGATTACCTGAGGCCTGGTCACCTTTATTTTCTATTCTCCATGAAACTATTAATGATATACTTGAACTTTTAAGACGTATGAACCTTTATAAATGTTTAAATGTCACTTGAATGATGATGGATATGATGCAACCTACTATGTGAATGTAAATTCTATGAATGTTTAAATGTTATTTGAATGATGATGGATATGATGCGACCTACTATGTGAATGTAAATTCTATGAATGTTTAAATGTCACTTGAATGATGATGGATATGATGCAATCTATTATGTGAATGTGAAATCTATGAATGTTTAACATTATGTGAATGATGGTGGATATGATGCAATCTATTATGTAAATGAAAATCTTATGAATGGGTAACGTTAATTGAATTATGGGGATATTATGAGATCTATTTCTAACTTGGAAATTTTGACATTAAAGTTGCTGGTACATGGACACCGAATTGAGATTATGGTCGGATGCATTTACATTATGATAATGCATATATATGTATGAGTTTGTGTTATAGACTAATTTGCAGGTCAATGGGCTATGAAATAGCCAAGGGATAATGGTAATAAAAGTGGATGTCATCATCGCCAACTGAGAAACAATATGGTATGAATCTTGTATGTGAAATTATATTGGTACGAATGCATTGTTATGATATATGGACCAGTGCAGGTTTTCAGGTGGTGAGACTACCCAAAAATTGAATAAACGATGACAAAATTCCCAGCAACACGGTGCCACTGTATATTCTATTGTAGGGTGTGGACCCTAGTCCTATTAGGAGGGGTGGAGGCATTTCCCACCGTGTATCCTCTGAAACCTGGAGTCATGGGAGGATGGTGTTAGTTCACGCTCCCCTAGACGTGTGATGATGACTGTCAATTGCCTGCTGGGGAAGCTTGGTCAAGATAGTGACACTTCTGCTTACGGGTTCTATTTGGAGTTAGTTCAATATAGTTGACGCTCCAAGATAGTCCAGTAGAGGAAGGACAGGAATGGAAGATGGAAGTAAGTTAGGGAGGAAGGATGAGTAGAAATAGTTGAGAGTGTATGGAGATTTGTCTTATGCTGGAATTTATTGTTTTTCCTTCTAAAAAGAAAATGTATATATATGTATATTCATAATTACTTAACTAAACTACAATTGTCTAAATAAACATTGTTGAGCTAGATTATTGTAATTAAGGTATTTTGCAAACATTTGACTAGTTTATTACCTTTTATAAAATGAATAGTCTTGTTGATTGGATTGGATGCATACAGGAATTACTATAGAGGTGATAGTTATTGTTAATAGTACATGCACGAGACTTGTATGTGCTAGCTACACATGCATTTCTTGCACATGTACACTAGTATGTATGAGTTTTCTTTGGATTACTTACTGATAATGTTGTCTATTGGATATGAATGTGTGAACCATATGTCATTTCCCTTATATCATAAAATACTTTAACTTCGGGACGAAGTTTCCTGAAGGGTGGGTGTATGTAACAACCCTAAGTAATTAACCAATTGTCATGATTTAAATAATTGTTTAATGTATATTAGTTTAATTAATTAATTGTCATGATTTAAATATTTGTTTGATGTATGTTAGTTTAATTAATTAATCAATTAATAATCATGATTATATATTTGTTTAAGGAATATTGGTTTAATAAATTAATAATTTTCACTTTGAGACTTAGTGTATCAGTAGATGACCCATTAATGAAAAGGGGATAAGGTGGTTGACACCTAATGGAGGGATAAGGTGGTTGAGAATTAATGGGGGAAGAAGGCGGTGAATGATGGGAAGGGAGGATAAGGAAAGGGGGCAAACACTTGGGAAAAAAGATATTTTTTAGAGAGCATTATTTTCAGAAGAGGATTGTATTATTGGTTTTTGGCTGGGGGGAAGCTGGCTAGGAGGATTGTACTACTGGTTTTTCTTGAGGAGCTTGTTGGAGGACTGTTACAGGGTGGCACCTGTTGCTAGGAATTTTGGGCTCGGAGGCTAGGAAACCGTAAGGAATCCTGGAGCTAGGGAGTCGGATAGGTTGTTCCTAGTTGGTTGGGAGGTTAGTCAGTTTTGGGCAGAGCTTGGACAGAGTTGGAGAATAGCATCAGTTTGAGGTATTTTCATTATTATGTTGTGTTATATGGTTTATTATCATGTTGCTTATTAAATTTAATTATGTTGAATGGTTATATGATGAATAATGAATGGTAAAGAATTTAGGATAACATTTCTATATATTTAAATTTATGTTTTTAAGGCTCTGTTGAAGAGACCTTACATCATCATAATCCCAATGAAGGAAGTTATTGAAGATAGGGGTGGCAGTTGACACCTAGTCTCACCCCATAAATGGAAAGCGTTGCAGAGAGCAGCCATGAAGGTGGATTGTCCACCAGAAGCTTCCTCCTAGATGGATTTTCCTGTAAAATGCATAATTGTGCCTGTCTCGCATCTGACATAAGAAGGCTTGCACAGTTTGATAGAGAGGGCGCCAACTGGAAGCTTTGAATGCAGGGGCCCAATCACGCTCCTGGTAGTTGCAGCAGTTCTGAGTATATATACTCAGTTTTGATATTTTGTTATGGTCGAATGGTTGAGCTAGGCTCCCTGATATTGTAATATTTTGATTGAGAACAGCTGGTTCTTTGGTTATGTATTTTTTTTTTAGACATCTTGGTTAATCTAAGTCAGATTTCTTACTCCATCTTATTTGCTTCTGATACTGAGAGAGTTCATGTTTGATTGATTCACATGGATTGTTGTAACTGTATTATGATAAATGTTTGATTATAGTACTGTTATGATTTCTTTCAGCTTCCTTGAAATTTGAATCCAAGAGGACCTTGTGTTTAAGTTTTTCCTCCTTAGGCTACTGGAAAATCTGATGTTCATAGCGGACCTCTACACCTTTCTCACTAAATCTTCCTCCTACTCACCCTTACTCCAACTTACTGACTGAAGTTGATTCCAGACCTCAATTGTTTATGCATGCTAATCCAGATTTCTGAGTTAGAGTGCCATTATTATTGAGTTTTCTCCATTTGACCACTCAAAACTCAATTACCTGTGACATATAAACTGATGGGTATTGGGCTTACCTTCAATGCAATCTAAAGGTGACTTCTAGTGCTAACATTTCTGGCATCATTGTTGGGGAACGAATTGAATACATTTCCATGGGATAGAACGACAAAGTTTATTGGTTCTGAAGGTGCATTAGAACTCAATACATCAAAGATTGCAACTTGCACCTGGCGACTCCACTGTGTCGACTCCACTATTTCGGTTGTGACTACCTCTAGCACACCCAAGCTGACCCAGAGAACTTTTTTGATAGGTCTTTTAGAAACCGCTTTCTCAGCTTGAAAGTTCCCTGGGAGATTGACAACGATCAGATCTAGTCTTTGATGGTGAAAAAAGACTAGACACATTCAGACTGCATATCATTCACCTAGTGACTCCATGATTAAAGGATCAATTGGCGACTCCACTGGTTCAAAATGGAAATAATCTTGGCTCGGAGGTATGCTCCTTTTAATTTCTCCTATGTTTCTGGTTTTCCTAATGTTGTTCCTACTCCAAATGAATGGGGTGATTATTTGTCCATATTTAGAGAGCGTAAAGAGGACAACCCTGCTCAACATCTCCTTGAGTTTCATGAACTCATGCATCAATGGGAAATACATCATGAGGATGTATTATTAAATATGTTCATGATCTCGTTAGCAGGATATGCTTGCACGTGGTACCACTCCTTACCCCCTGCTAGCATCTCCTCCCTGGAGCAGTTTCATGTGGCTTTCAATAGGCATTGTCAAAAGTTTTATTCCTATGAGTTAATTTGTCATAGTTGTTGTGAGGAATATAAATACTATGTTCAAGATATAACTGATTCTTATGAAAGCTGTGAGGATGAGGGGTATACCTCGGAGGAGTTGATAAATCCGGTAAAATCACTTTCTGCAAGAATAGAGGAAATGGAGGCAAATTTTGCTTGTCTCTCTTTATACGAAGAAAATGCAGAGGATATTCTGATCCTTGAAGCAAATGTTCTTGGGAGCCCTGCTTATGATGAAGAAGTGATGTCAGATATTGACCAAGAACAAACAGCTTTTGATGGATATCCTAGTGAAGATGACAAAGAGCATAGCTTTTCCATGGTTCTTGTTTATGATGATTATGAATCGGATCCTTGGGAGAGCCATGAAGGAGAAAAGGAGGAGTTAAATGGGAAGTTTATCTCCTGTCCAGAACCCGTAAACAAGCAGGTATCACCTGGGATTATCCAACCTGCATCAATCCTCCACCCACCTGTACACTCTGAGAACATCAAATGACAGGTGAGCAATAATGAAATAAATGAGGTAATTTTTGACCGGTTGAGCATGCCTGATTATAAATTTTCTGACCCTGTGGGGTTATATATGGAGTTTTGTTTTCGCAAAGCATTGGAGCCTGCAAAATTTTTCATATTATCATCATTTGGGGGTATAGTCAGTGTTTCAAACCATGTTTTCATTCTGTTGTCATACTTCCCTAACCTTTTGTGGATCATCTGTAGTGAAGAAAAGAATTATATCAACAAACAGTTCGCGTGGCTATGGTGGAAGTTTGATTTCACCTATCACTTTGTAAAAATCAGTTAGCTTAGGTTTGTACATAAATAAGCTCCTTCCGGAGCATGTGTGTTTGCTTTCTTCTTATAAGTAGAGTAGTGTACATATTTCCCTATTTTCTTCGGCGAAATTTTTGAGCTAGACTCCATAGCCCAACAGCGAAGGCACTGGAACTGCGTGTTCTTGGCAGCTCGCAGGGAGCATGCCATCCCCTGTGGAGCCAAATGTTATCACATAAAGTTGTCTAAGGGCCACAGGGCGACCCAATCCTTTTCTTGTACGGGTATCAGTCTTGATTTCAAAGCGCACATTTTCAGAGCGACCCATTCCAGACTCGAATCAAGAAAATAGGCGAGTTCAGCCTCCAATGGATGGGATTCCATGTGGAGTTCAGATCGGTGGTTTGCGGGTGTTCGAAATCCGAAAGTGTGTGAAGTATAGCGCTATAGAAAAAGATCTGAAGTCCCAAGGTCAAGCAAAGGTTAAATATGGACCGTAGATCTCATCAGGAGAGATCGACGATGGAAAATTATCGCAGGAATTGGGAGTTCAGAATATTATTAAAGTTGTTCGTCAAAGGTCTAAAGTCCCAAAACCCGAAGTGAGCAGGAGTCATCTGATCTAGAGGGACTTGTGGCACCAGATCCGAGCTGCAGAGAAAGTAACTTCGGGAAATTTGAAATGAGAGATGCGTAAAGCTCGAAGTACCGAAGTGGTCGAAGCCCGAAGTTCTGAAGCACTCAGAGGTGGAGCCCCGGGTCACAGCCCGAGGTCATATGGGGGGGTGTGCCTGGGAAAAGAAACTAGCACCCATTTCTTAGAGATTTTGTCAAAGCGGGCATCGAGAATTCTGTGGTCTGGTGTTGTGAAAACATCCAAAGGGCGAAATACCGAAGTGTCATATGGGATAAGCGCCAAGTCACAGCCCGAGGTCACAAGCATGAAGGGGTGATGAAGAAGGATCTTAGCACCTACATCGCCCGTATTGGTCATAGGGGAAGATTTGCAGAGCCTCGAGGCATCAGGATTGACTTGAAGAAGTCATGGGCACCGCCTGGAAGCATTCATGGGTGTCAGGCCTCATCCTAATCCCAATGAAGGAAGTTATTGAAGACAGGGGCGGTAGTTGAGACCTCGTCTCACCCCATAAATGGAAAGTGTTGTAGAGAGCATCCATGAAGGCAGACTGTACACCCGAAGCTTCCTCCTGGATGGATTTTCCTGTAAAACGCATAATTGCACCTGTCTCACATCTGACATGAGAAGGCCTACATAGTCTGACAGAGCGGGCGCCGACTGGAAGCTTTGAATGCAAGGGCCCGATCACGCTACTGGTAGTTGCAGCAGTTATGAGTATGTATACTCAGTTTCGATATTTTGTTATGGTCGAATGGTTGAGCTACGCTCACTAATATTGTAATATTTTGATTGAGAACAATTGGTTCTATGGTTATGTATTTGTTTTTGAGACATCTTGGTTAATCTAAGTCAGCTTTCTTACTCCATCTTATTTTCCTCTGATATTGAGAGATTTCATGTTTGATTGATTCACATGGATTGTTGTAATTGTATTATGATAAAAAATTTATTATAGTATTGTTATGATTTCTGTCAGCTTCCTTGAAATTTGAATCCAAGAGGACCTTGTGTTTAAGTTTTTCCTCCTTAGGCTGCTGGAAAATATGATGTTCATAGCGGACCTCTACACCTTTCTCACTAAATCTTCCTCCTACTCACCCTTACTCCAACTTACTGACTGAAGTTGATTCCGGACCTCAATTGCTTATGCATACTAGTCCAGATTTCTGAGTTAGAACGCTATTATTATTGATTTTTCTCCATTTGACCACTCAAAACTCAATTACCTGTGACATATAAACTGATGGGTATTGGGCTTACCTTCAATGCAATCTGAAGGTGACTTCTAGTGCTAACAGTACATCTTGGTGATTTTATGGTACATTGATTAGAAGCATCATTGGTTATCTTGGTGTATGGTTTGGTTACATGTTATGGTGCATACTTGAGGCTTGGTATATTGTGTTATGAGGTTGCATATTGGTGATATTGAGGAGCATGCTTGAGGCATGTGTTTGAGGGTCTTGGTCTATGACTTGAGGCACATCATTGGATGTATAACGCATGAGGTCTACTTGTTGAGATACATTGTCGGTACATATCTTGGATACATTGGCACATGGTTTATGGTAGTTGGTTGAGGCATATCATAAATGATATGACACTTGTTTGAGGTACATGGTTGGCATGTTGTAAGGTTGATGATGTTGTTGGTATTGGTACATTAATATATGCTTGGTACACATTTGGCACATATTCTTGGCATATGGTTGAGGCATTTCATTGATGATATCTTATGGTATATGGTATGGTGTCGATTTACATGGTTGATGTACATGGTTGAAGTGCATGGTTGGTACATGGTTATGGTACTTGATTGATACTTGGTATGGTTGATGCACTTGATATGGTACAAGGTTGATGGTATAGGTTGAGGCACGGGTTGATGCATGGTTGATGCTTGGTACAGGTTGGTACATGGTTGAGACACATACCATGTGATGGTATGTTGGTGATCTTGGTACATGCTTGGTAGAGGCATGTGTTGATGATGTTGGACATCTAGTTGAGAGGTGTCCTTGGTGTATGATCCATGTGAGAGGATCTGGTTGAGTTTCATGGATGAGACAATGATTGGTTGGACGGGTTGTTGTGATAGTGGTTGATATGACTGTAAAATTTAAATTGGGAATTTTTTGTAGTAGTCCGCGAGTTGTAGAAAAGAGAGGTGCGGACATTTGTGAGTTGCAGTAAAGAGAGTTGCGGACATATGTGTGTTGCAGTATAGTCAGGTCGTGGATCTGTAGGAAATATTTGAAGAAGTTTGATACAGGTTATTGGTACAAGTTGTGACACAGTGGCAGAGACAGTGACAGTGGCAGTGATTGTGGTAGTGACAGTTGGTCTACACTTATACTTCATGTCGGTAGGACGGGGAAAGGAAAGGGGTTGTAGCCTCCTTCTGGTTGGAGCCAGAGAATCAGGGAGTTGGAGCTTCCTTTAGGTTGGAGCCTAAGAACTAGGTGGTTGTATCCACCTTCCAGTTGGAACCGGAGAACCCAGGGGGTTGTAGCCTCCTTATGGTTAGACCAGAGAATTCAGGGAGTTGTAGCTTCCTTAAGGTTGGAGCCTAAGAATAGGGGGTTGTATCCTCCTTCCAGTTGCAACTGGAGAATTAGGAAGTTGCTGCTTCCTATGAATGAATTCTTGATATATATAATAAAGCATTATGTGGTTTTCTCCCATTTGGGTTTCCATATAAATACTGGTGTAATGTGTTCTTGATGTGATGTTGCTTATGTTTACATGCTTA
>ML798326.1:444720-460201 GCA_009831015.1 Picea engelmannii | reverse complement strand
GTGGATGTAGCCCACACTGGGTGAACCACGTAAATCTGTGTCTCTCTTGTATTGTGTGTCTTCTGTGTTTTGTTTCTGCATTTGTTTTATTTTATTGCTCTGCGGTCCTGTTTTTCTAACACCTTTGTCCCAACATACTCTAGCTTGATTTTCTTCTTTGTAGCTTGTTCCTGTAAGAAGTGATACTTTATCGAAATGTGCTTCGTATTAGAGTGCATCACTGGATTCTTTGAAATATTGATGGTGTTGGTGTTGTCACAAAGTATTGAAATAGGCTCATCATACTTTACTTGCATATCCTACAATGTCTGCTTCATCCAATGAACCTGAGTACAACAAGTGTTTGTTGCAATGTATTTCGCCTCTACTATGGACAAAGATATTGATGATTGTTTTTTGCTTATCCACGATACCAAACACTCACCCAAGTATAAAGTTTCTCCACTTGTACTTCTTCTATCATCAATTCAACCTACCCAATCTGCATTTGTGTAGGCCACAAGAGATAGATCCTTCCTTTTTGGATACCATAAACCAAACTCTTATGTACCTTTGAGATATCTAAATATACTCTTTAATTCCAAAACATGTAATTCCTTTGATGTTGCTTGAAACATTGCAACCTATCCAACTTCCTGCATCACATATGGTCTGGAAGTTGTCACATAGAGTAAGTTTCCAATACAATAAACCAAACTCTTATGTACCTTTGAGATATCTAAATATCCTCTTTAATTCCAAAACATGTGATTCATTTGATGTTTCTTGAAACCTTGCAACCTTTCCAACTTCCTGCATCACATCTGGTCTGGAAGTTGTCACATAGAGTAAGTTTCCAATACCATAAACCAAACTCTTATGTGCCTTTGAGATATCTAAATATCCTCTTTAATTCCAAAACATCCGATTCCTTTGGTGTTGCTTGAAACCTTGCAACCTTTCCAACTTCCTGCATCACATCTGGTCTGGAAGTTGTCACATAGAGTAAGTTTCCAATCATCGATCTATACTGCCTCTGATATCAATCCTTGGAATCATCATCCTTACTTAACTTGCAACTTGTCTGCCTAGGATTACTAACTCATTTGCAATATTTCATTCCAAACTTCTTCAACATTTCTCTGATATACTTTTCCTGAGAGATGAAGATACCTTTGTTGCATTGATGTATCTGAAGTCCCAAGAAGAAAGTTAACTCTCCAAGCAATGACATCGAAAACTCATGCTACATGTCTTTGGAAAACTTATGAATCATTATGTCATCATCACTTCCGAAGATGATATCATATACATAAACTTCAATGATTAATATACTTTCTTGATCAATCTTTATGTAGAGATTGTTGTCTGCATTTCCTTTCCTAAATCCCTGTTGTTGTAGATATATGTACAATCTAGAATACCATGCTCTAGATGCATGCTTGAGTCCATATAGTGATTTCTTCAACTTGCAGACATATCCTTCATTTTGTTTCAATTGAAATCTTTTGAGCTGCTCAATGTAAACATCTTCCTTTAGATCTCCATTTAGGAATGTTGATTTCACATCCATCTGATACACTTCAATATTCTTGGAGCATGCATAAGCTAGTATCAGTCTGATTGCTTCCATCCTGGCAACTAGTGTAAACATATCTTCAAAATCTATACCTTCAACTTGAGAGTATCCTTTGCATACCAATCTTGTTTTTTTCCTGGTAACTTATCCATCCTCATTCAATTTGTTTCTGAAGACCCATTTTGTACCAATTACATTCTTGTTCTTTGGCCTTGGAACCAGTTCCCAAGTGTCTTTTTTTTCTATCTGGTCTAACTCTTCATCCATAGCTTTGATCTATAATTCATACTTGTTGGCTTCTTCAAAACTGTTCAACTCAATAGTAGATAGTAGTGCTAGATGTTGTTGTTCTAGTGAGCAGATTCTTCTTCTGGTTTCGACTACTACATCTTTGTTTCCAATAATCTGTTCTGATGGATGATTTTTCTGCACTCATCTATTGGGTGTCTTTAGAGGTACTTGAATATCCTTTTGTTCTTGCTCTACTTTTGTCTTCTCTTCTTCTTAATCTGATTCTTCATCTACTTATTCTTCTTTCAAATATTTTTCATGATCATGTTCCACTGAATCTTTGCTACTTTATTTTATCTTTTGACCATTTGTCTCATCAACCATCACATTGATGCTTTCCATTATTATGTTGAGTCTCATATTGAAACATTTATATGATTTCATTTTGCTTGAGTACCCAACCAGTATGCATTTATCGACTCGAGAATCAAAATTTTTAATTCTACCATCTTCTCTTTTGATGTAGCATTTGCTTCCAAAAACTCTGAAGTGTTTTACATTTGTTGGTCTTCCTTTCCATAGATCGTATGGAGTCTTATCATTGTTATTTCTGAGCATCCCTTTGTTATGTGTGTGAACTATTGTATGCACTTCTTGTACACAAAAGACATCTATCAAATTGGAATCCATTAACATTGTTCTAGCCATTTCATGTATTGTTTTGTTCTTCCTTTCAACAACTCTATTTTGTTGAGGTGTCTTGGCTACTGAGAATTGCCTCTTTATACCATGCTTGCTACATAATTCCATGAATTCCTTTGATGAAAATTCTCCTCCATCATCTGATCTCAAACACTTGATTTTCAACTCTGTCTCAATTTCAACCATCTCCTTGTATGTATTGAAGCTTTTGAATTCCTCTGACTTCTTGTTTGGAAAGCAAACTATAGTCATTATTGTGTAGTCATCAAATAGTGGCATGAATTATTATTCACCTTTCAATCCTTTTGTTCTTGTCGATCCAACTAGATCAATATGTACAATTTCCAGTGGTTTTGTTGTGCATTATTCATTTGACTTGAACTTTTTCTTGGTCTATTTTCCCTATAGACAATGCTTGCATAGAATGTCTATTGGCTTCGATATCTCGGGAATTTATCTTATTTCTTCATTTTTGTTGACTTTGACAAGATTATAAAAATTTATGTGACCCATTCTTTTGTGCTAGAGCCAGCTTTCATCGTCCTTTCCTAAGTAACATATTTCCTTTCCTATTTCATTTAGAACATATATGTTGCTTGGAGTCCTTACAACTACATCTACCAACTTGCATGATTCAGCTTTCCTTATCTCACACTTCTTTGAATCAACACAAGCTTGTGTCCTTGATCACACATTTGAATTACACTTAGCAAATTGTGTTTCATGTCTTCGACCAATAAAACATTTTCTGTATTGGAATCCTTACTTATGAGCTTTATTGTTCTCTTTCCAATAATATTGGTTGATTTGTCATTCCCAAATGAAACAGATCCAACTCTTTCCTTTTTCAATGTCAGAAACATGTCTTTATCACCTGTCGTGTTCTTTGAGCAACCACTTTCAACATACCATCCATGTTTCTTGTGTTGAGCTTGTAGAGCAAGATTGCATTCTTCATTGTTGAATTGATCCTACTTTCTTATCCATATCCTTTATGGTTCATGCTTATGACTGTTGATATTCTTCTTTGGTTCCTTTGGAGGAACAATGAGTCTACAATCTCTAGCTATATGTCCAAAGTTGTTGCACTTATATCATTCTACCTCATCACTTAAAGATCCAAATATGTTGTAGCTTATACTATATGCTTCATGAGATCTTTGTGGATAACTAGTTCTTGTATAGCCCTCGTCGTTGCTTCTATTCTTGGTATTGTCTCTACAATTCACAGATTTGTGCCCAAAATTGTAACATGAACCAAGAAAAATAGTTTGATACCTAGGAGTGGAAGATATTATGAATGGTGTCGCTCTTCTGAATCCTTCTTCTTCTTGAGGTATTTTTATAGCTATTTGCTACTGATATTGACTTATGAATCTTCTAGGTGGTGCAGTGTCTCTGTAATTGTCCACTTGAGTTTTCCTATCTTTTCCTTTTGAGGGACCTCTGACAACTTATGCATAGCTTCTTGGTTATGCTTCTTATTCTATCGTTTTGGAGCTTTAAGCTTTCTCTATCTACGTCTGATTGTATCCCAATCCAGATCTCCCATAGTAAGGTATTTGAATGTTAATGATATTATCCAATATCTTGGTGTTGTTTTGCTGCATGTCCTTATTCTGAAGATCTTTTCTTAGAGTGACTATCTCAGCTTCCAAGCCTTTAATGGTCTTGTCTCTTTCTTCTAAATACCCTTTGAGTGCTTCTTTCATCCTCTTGTCTTCTTCTTCGTGTAGTTTTAGCTTCGTGATTGTTTACTCAACTTCTTTGGAGTTATGATATTCTTCTTTCTTTGTTAGTTCTTGTTATAGTCCAAAAATTCCCTACCTATGCATACATGGCATTGGTCTTTCCACTTACAAAATTTGCCAAAATATTATTGAGGCTTCCTCTTAAAAAACTATTTTTTTGGAAGATGTGCATGCCATGTTGAACTGATATCCCACGTACACAGACGAGATGCATACTAGTTAGCATGCGTACATACACGAGCTACATACTAGACAACATGCGTTTACCTCCAAAAGTTGCAAAAAATATATAATTGCAAGGAATTCGACAGAGTTTACGAGCTATCAAGGGTTTCCCAACCATTTCACCCATTGTATCATGTCCCCAAACCAAATAACCATATGTTTCTCATATAAAAATAGGCCTTGGGGTCCCATTTACAACAACAAGCAAGAGAACAAGTAAACTCTGCCAAAATCCCTTCTCCTTCTTAGCCCAAGTTTTGCATCCCTTTCTAATATTTGGACTTAGCATTCCCCTACAGCCCTTTCTCTTTATACAACCCTTTCCTTTTTCCCAAGAGATCAGTTGGTTGTGAGAGGAAAGCATGGGAATTATGCACTTGGATCGACAATAGAGGAGCCCGGACCTGTTTCGTGGAGCATTCATCGAAGAAGGTTGTAATCTTTCTGATTTTCATATTGAATAAAAGAGTTATTTTCTATCCCAATACATTGTGTCTTTATGCTTTTATTGATTAATGCATCTATGTCTATATTTGAATATTGAAAGTGACAAGTAGAGATTATATGTTTTGTAGCATTTTTTTTCTAAGCTTTTGCAGGTCATCTTTGGGAGGAGACCCACAATCTAGGAAGTTGCAAAGGCGAAAGAGGTCTACATCAGCCACAAGAACCTAAGGTGCACCTACTGACCTTATTTCCTCTCTCTTGTCTTTCGGTTTAGATAGTTTTGGGGTAGCTTAGGAATAGAACTGTCTTTTAATGGAAGTGAGTGCTCTTCCTGTACCTCGACCCAGTATAGGGGGATTTTCTCCACTAGCATAATTGGCGACTCCATTGGGGAGTCTCTCCAGGGTATTAGTGGTTTAAATTGGTTTTTTCAGTTTGTTTTTAGTTTTTCAGGTTTACTGAGTCGGTTTAGGGTCTCTGGTCACCTTCTAGGTTCCTACCATCCTTCCCTACCGAGTCAGTTTTGCAAGCCTTTTTTATTTTTGAAAAATTTCATAGGTGTATGTGCCCTTCTTTGGTTCATCCCGCATGCATACATAGTCTGCACAGTATACAGCCCGCGTGCATACACAGACTACACAATGCATAGCCCATGTCTCTGTGTTTTAGAAGGGTTTTTTTTTTAAAAGAGAGGTTTCATCTTTCCTGACAGAATCTTTATGCTTCTCAGTATTTCTTAAACTTTACAGGGTCTCTGTTAGTGGTCTTTGGTTGGGTTAAAGATTCAGTTTTAACTTGTTTCTTTGTCTTCTTTTGTTTGCTTTAGAGGTTTAGAGTCGACCTATAAGTCTTAGATCCTCCTCTAGATTCTTGGGATTTCCCGCATTCACACATTGGTTTAGGGTCTGTATGAGTCTTGGGTTTTATCCTCTCTTTATCTGGTTTATGATTTGAAAAAAAAAAATCTTTTACTTCTGTTTTTTCTTGTTTAAGCATTTCGAAAAATCAACAAACGATTGCATTTAGTTTGGTAATTGTAGTGAAGGTTGTCTTTTTGCAAAAGAAAAGAGTTCTTTTTCAAAGTTCCTTCTTGTTTTCCCAAAAGTATAAGTATTATTGCATTGTGAAACGAAAATCTTTTTTAGGAAACTTTTGGTTCTAGGATCTTGGAATACTATTTTGAAAAGTTTGTAGTTACAAAGATTTAAAAGTCATTTCTTTAATTTTGAAGTATCTAGTTTGATTTTACACAAATGCTTTAAATTTTTCTTCTCTTTCGTCTCTGATAAACACCACAAGTTGCATGTCCATATCCTTTGAGTAATTCAAGCCAATTAAAAACAACGCTTCTCCTTCAACTCCAATATCAGGAACAATGGAGCTATTACACCCATCACTAATAGTTCTTCCTAACAGCTTATACAGAGTTCCAAATCGAACTCCCTTCATCAAAACCATTGCTCCTCGAACCATCCTGCAAGTTCCCTTTTCAAAAATTGTTTTTACCCCTGCATCTTCCATTTTTCTTACAGAAATCAAATTTCTGGCCATACCTGGGATGTGTAGAACACCAGGAAATGTTCTAATCCTTCCATATATGAGTCTCAACTTGACCCTTCCTCTTCCTATGATTCTGGTAGTCGAATCATTACCTAAGAAAACATTACCTCCATCATACTTTTCATATTCGCAGAACCACTCTGGGGAGTCATATGAAAGGATGCACCAGAGTCAATCAACCACGCCTCGTGATCTGCATGTGTGCTTGAAGAGGCCAAGTACACATCCCCTCCTTCTTCCTTTGAGGTCTTTTCTTTTTTAGAAGAAGATTCTTCAGATCCCTTATTTTTCTCAACTTTGGATCTACACTGCTTCTTGTAGTGCCCTTCTTTTCCACACCTCCAACATACCCTTACAAACTTTCCAGGAGATTTAGATCTACCCTTAGACTTAGATATCCCACTTGAGAAATTAGATCTATTTCTTTCCTGGGAACGTTCTCTTGCAAATAATGTGTCTGTGCTATGTCCTTCCATATTCTTTCGTCTCATCTCCTCCAACAACAAGGATGAGACCGCTTCTTCAAACTTCAAAGAAGTTGTATTACTACCTATGGCCACAACCAGACTATCCCACGAGTCTAGTAAAGAACACAACAAACTGATACATTTATCTTCATCTGAAATTTTAATCTCAACAAATACTAACTGACTTACCACAGTATTGAATGCGTTCAAATGCTCCACCACCGAGTCTCCATCTCTCATCCTCAAGTTATACAGCTTCTTTCTCAGGAATAGTTTATTTACCAGGGACTTAGACTGATACAACTTTCCCAACTTTTCCCATAAATCCTTGGTTGTAGCTTCCTCTGACACATTCAATAATACTGAATCGGAGAGACACAGTCAGATTGTGCTCTTTGCCTTCTGATCCATCTTTTTCCAGACATCTGTAGAAGTTCCTGTAGGTGCAGTACCTGGATCTACCGTGATCCACTGATCTCTGTCCACCAAAAGATATTCCATCTTGAGCTTCCACGGCTCAAAGATTTTCCCATTAAACTTCTCGATCTCCATCTTCGAATTGCTTGCCATTTCTTTTCACCTGAAAAATAGTACCACAGAT
The DNA here is from genome assembly GCA_009831015.1 of Picea engelmannii. Classification (NCBI taxonomy): domain Eukaryota; kingdom Viridiplantae; phylum Streptophyta; class Pinopsida; order Pinales; family Pinaceae; genus Picea; species Picea engelmannii. The sequence goes on along the minus strand of ML798326.1, from coordinate 452,659 downwards.
CTCCCACTGTAGCAAGGCTTATCACTGTCCTGAGCCAAACCCTTGACCACAAAGGTGTCCCCCTGAAGCCAATAAAGCTCTGATACCAAATGTAAAGGCTAACCTTGTACAATGTCTACTGCAAACAAATATTCAGAAAAGAACAGAAAATATACAATGGAAAATACAAACATTACATAGAGATTTTTCCCCTGGAAACCCAAACCAAGAAAACCAGCATATATTATATTCATACATTGTATTACATTGTTTACAATACAATATACATATAGGAGCCAGTGGCATCCAAATCCCTAACCCAATGACCTGGATTAGTCCAAAACCCTAATTCCTTAACCGAAAATAGAAAACCATCGGCAAAAACCATGTGCCGAAAAACCTCCTAAATACATGACACATTTCCCTAGGTAGGTGTCATGTTTCCCGAGGCAAAAAAAAAATTGGGGGCGCGGGGGGCTCCGCCCCCCTGTACGCCCAGCACAGACGCTCTAACACTACTACTCATGCAAATAATATAACACATATCCAACACTTTGTATGTCAAGACCATGGATGTCCAAACGCCCACTACTTCGGGCAGTGGCTCGATTCCTTCCACGACTTAAACCACTATTCATGTCATTCAGAACGCATCCGGTGCTCCCTTTTCGTATGGGATGCCAGGTTTTGACTCTAACTTAGTTCTCACCTACTCTACTCTACAGACTGTTGGTCTGGGGGCAAGGAGATCTAATTATCCCTTGCAAGGAGCCATCGTGGGCACCATTTTCCCATTCAACGTCATTCCTTAGGATGGAGTTCACATCCCTCCTCCATCCCCTTCGCTCGGAGGCATGTTTCAACAGCCAATCAGGCCTAATACCAACTATAGCTTTTTTAGTGGACATCGTCATGGACCTTCATCCTACACAACTCTGGTGGGATCAATGCCTTTTTCTTTGTTTGACGCGTTTGGAAATAATGCTTTCTCTTCGTCTGCTTTCTCAACTGTAGGAAACCTTGTCTTTGGTCAAAAAAACCCTACGCAAGGTTTCATTCCTTCACAGAGAGTGATGACAGGACTTTAATCCTACCAAGGTCTTGGGAATCCTTGGCAAGGCTCTTTTCTCTCGCAAGAGATGTCAGTCGGGGGAAACCCTTTCCACACTTAGTGGAACCCTAGTCAAGTTTCAGTACCTATGCCAGGAGGATCAGTTGGGGGCATAACCAACCAGGGTCCTTGAAACACTGTACAAGGAGAAATCTCTGCGCAAGAGATGTCATCTAACTTCGGGAATCAGCCGACGATGCAACATCAAATGCAAGTCCCTTTTGCTGGATAGGGCCACGGTTTCTACCAAAACCCTGCCCAGCAATCAAAATTTTCCTGGCAACCTGGTGCCATCCAAAATCCAAGTCCCTCTTTTCAAGTGAATCCACCACAACCGAAACTACCTTTTCTGGAAACACTACATTTTCCAGATTTGTCGAGACTTTTAAACGATCTAATTTGTCGTGTTCTGCGTTAGCCCCCTATGCCGATTAAGTTTCTCTCAGACAACCCTAAGTTCGAAGGCAAGCCTGGCGAATATCCAGGTGATCACATGACGACATTTCACTTATGGTGCTCATCCAACTCATTGAAGGATGACTTCGTTCAGTTGTGCTTGTTTCAACACACACTTATAGGGGGTGTCATGAAAAGGTTTATCGAGCTCAATAGCTCAAAGTATGCTTAATTTAATGACCTGGCTATGGTTTTCTTGAACCACTTCCAGTTTCCAATAAGATACGATGTTGGCATCGAGTTTCTAGCCAAATTCAAGTAGATGAAAGTTGGCCATATCTCGGATCACATCCGAGAATGGAAACGATGAAAGAGTTTGATCAAATTCAAGGTCCCTCCTGCATTTTTGCTCAAGTGGTTCTTAAAGTATTTGGTTCCTTGTGTGTCCAAAGACGTAGCAACGTCCGGGGTGTTTTTCAAAGAAGAGGTTATTATGAGAGCCCAACAGCTGGAGATGATCTACTCTCAGTCCGGTATGCTATACGAGATCTTACCTGACGCACCACGGTCAAATCTCGAAAAATCCAAACAGAAGTATGGGCCTCACGTCGATGGCATAGTTGGATCAACACAAAACAAGTCCATAGATCTGTTGTTTAATCAATTACAGCATTTATTGATTCAACAGACTGTGGCCAGCCAAACTCCTATTTTGTATGCCCTTGTAATGCAAACATCGGATGTACACAGTGTGCAATCGATAAATCCCAAGGGTAACCAGCAAACTGAGGGAAAGAGGAAACAAAAGAACAAGAAAGGTAAGAGGGATAAGAAGGCTGCAAATAATGTTGGTGAGGGAAAAATTGAAGAGGAAGGTGAAGCTTCTGTGTAATCTTTGCACAGACGACCACTTGACTCACCAATGCCCTCGGCTTGAGGAAGCCTAGAAGCTATTGGCACAGCAGCAGCCTGCCGTGTTAACAAACCCTTTTCCAAAAGGGAAAAATATGGCTCGAGCTTCCTCATCCAAGGGCGCACCTGGGGGCAATTAGGGAACCCCTATGCCCATAATAACAATGGGGCCACAAACATTTATATGATGAAAGTTGAAACTAATCTATCGACCAGGGCTCATAACTACAGAACGCTAGAATTTGTTGAGAAGGGAAAATAGGTCTCCAACCCATTGACTCCTCTTCAAATTGAGAATATAGTGGGAGAAACGATGACTCACATCCCTAAGGGTGTGTTCAAAAAGGATTCCCACAACCCAAACGCGAGGGCTACTCAGAATTACTCCATTATGGAGGATCTGGCACAAACTCCTTATGCAATGTCTGCTCTTGAAGTTATCCATATTTGCCCCTCACAGAGAAAAGCGGTGTTGTCTCCCTTAGGAGCAGTCAAGACCAGTAACTCAGGAATGATATTTTTTTATCCTATAGACCATAAACCTTGTCTTCCTCACTATGTCACCTTTCAGATAGTAGTGGCGTACACCATGAAATCGTTGAAGCGGAACATTTTTATTACGATGGTTGATGAGGATTCCTCGACTTGCATGATGTCATTGGAATGTTGGAAGGCCATCGACCAACCTGAGTTGTCTTCGTCACCCACATTGCTTACTCTGTTTGAAGGTCGATCGTTCATACCACATGGTATAATTCACTCTTTCCCAGTGCAATTGGAGGGTAAAACTGTGTGCGTCAAGGTAGAAGTAGTCGATGTGCCTCTTGAATATGATCTTTTGTTAAGGCGGAGTTGGCTATGCTATGACAGCAGTCGTATCCACTGTTTTTTGGGCCTTATGTTTTCCTCACGAATGTTGGATCGTAACCATTGATCAGTTATCCTTCTCTCATCTTGACCCTTCATCGTGGGCATCCATGATCCCTATGATTGACAACCCATAGTCAGGTATTGTCAACTTAGGTGTCAGATTGTTTTCGTCATTAATGGGAACTTTTGAATATTTGTCTCCTTCCAGTGATGTTAGGTTTGTTTCGACTGTCCCCGACCAATCGAAGGTTGTGATTTTTCAGGTCACGTATTTTAAAACGAGTTACTTTGAAGACCCGTGGATTTTATTCTTAGGCGTAAGTTTAACCCTTTTTCGGGCCTGAGGGACTAAATTTTTTAAAAAGGGCCATTCTCCTTGGTTTTGGTTTATCTCTTTTTCGGGACTTGGAGATTACTTACGAGAAAGGAGCCCCCTCGAAGTCCATAGTTAAGCTCTTTTCAGACTCCCTAAATATGAAAAGATCGTCGAGTGACCTTGTTCCTTTCACACTCATTAATTGGTCCTGAAAGAACATCTATTTAGCATAAGTTTAACCCTTTTCCTGCCAATAGATTATCCAGGAAAAAGGAACGCCTCGGGAGATATGTCTTTCCGGGAGAGTTCTCCCTAGTTATATTTTATACTTTTTCGGGCTAAGGAGACTAAACTCATAAAAATGTTGCAAGTCCTCTCGGTATAAGTTTAACCCTTTTTCGAACCGACTGGACTAGTTACGAAAAAGGAAATCCATAGAATCTTATTTTAACGTTTTTCAAACTCTTTAAACATGAAAAACCATCAAGCTTACCTTCTATGGGCTCGTAAAACTCCACATGGAAGGATTCTTGTTGTGTCACACTTAATCGCATCGCATGTCTCAGCCTTGCATCTTTGGCCTAATTTTGGTTCCATGTTGTTATTCAACTGAACCTTCAAAGAATTAATTAAATGCAAGCCTTGCAACACTTTTTCCCTTGCAATCTGACACCTTGACCCATGGAGGAATTTTCTCGAGTGTCCTTATCCTGCACATGTCTCCTTGCATCGAGCATCAGTATGTTCCATGCGCTTGGAACTAGTTTGCTTGCCTGGGACAATCGTTCCTCCTTTGTAATGTGGCATTCTTTTGTTCTTTTTCAATCTCATTAAAAATTTGAAAAAGACAAAAAAATCAAAAATCAAAATCAAATATTCCAAAAAGAGGGGACAGGATATACATTCTCTTTTTTCGGCAGCAATATAGTTGCCCTTGGACAAAGCACATCCTTGTGTTTTTTTGCCAAGCATTGGGATCTAATATGACCTTAGTATGTTGTTCTCGTTACATAGAGTTGTGTCCTCCTCCATTTGGTTACTCTTCCAAACATATGGAGAGTTTGTGGTACCTCATGTATCACAGACTTATGTCAATTTTCAGTTGCCTGAGTCTCATTATTTTACCGTGCTTTTGTCCAAGGGAATTTTTATCCAACCTGAGTCATCCATTCTACAATTTATCTCTTGACTTCCATGAGTCAGCCATCCCGAGAATCCATTCAAGTTCGGATTCAAAGTCAATGAATATTTATTCCTGATGATCGATGTCCTCCAGTCTTTTCTCGACGGCATGTTGAATACCTCAGGGTAGTGAGTCTTACACTCCTATTGTGCTCCTACCTGATTTTTGAATATATTGAAGTTGTTGCTTGAGTTATGAAGCTCCTCATCTCCAGCCATGGGCGTTGATGCTTCTTAAAGATGCATATTATATTGTACTTGTATCTCTTCAAATGATTTTGAAATGTAGATCCGTTGTGTATTGCTCGCGGCTACACTTTATATAGACATTTCTATGACATGGATATGTAGTGTTCTTTATTGGCAGCCATGATTAGTTCATCCCGATCATGGGTATGCCCGCCTCGAAGAGATTATCATTGTTTTGCAGATGGCACCTCCCGAGCTCTGGTCTTGGGTTCACTCGACTTCGTGCCTTCCCACTAGTAAAGATATTGTAATGTATTTCGGTCATTAGTTTCTCTTCTGACCTCACACATTAGGGGGCATCTGTTATAATCCAAAAATTCCCTACCTATGCATACATGGCATTGTTTTTTCTCATACAAAAAGAGGTCTTGGGGTCCCATTTACAACAACAAGCAAGATAACAAGTAAACTCTTCCAAAATCCCTTCCCCTTCTTAGCCCAAGTTTTGCCTCCCTTTCTGATATTTGGCCTCAGCATTCCCCTCCAGCCCTTTCTCTTTATACAACCCTTTCCCTTTTCCCAAGAGATCAGTTGGTTGTGAGAATAAATCATGGGAATGATGCACTTGGAGTGACAATAGAGGATCTCGGACCTGGTTCGCAGAGCATTCACCGAAGAAGGTTACAATCTTCCTAATCTTCATATTGAATAAAAGAGTTCTTTCATGTCCCAATACATTGTGTCTTTATGCTTTTATTGATTAATGCATCTATGTCTATATCTGAATATTGAAAATGACAAGTACATATTGTATGTTTTGTAGCATTTGTTTTCTAAGATTTTGCGGGTCAGCTTTAGGAGGAGACCCGCAATCTAGGAAGTTGTAAAGGTGAAAGAGGTCTACACCAGCCGCAAGGACCTAAGGTGCACCTACTAACCTTCTTTCCTCTCTCTTGTCTTTCAGTTTAGATATTTTTGGGGTAGTTTAGGAATAGAATTGTATTTTAAGGGAAGTCGGTGCTTTACCTATACCTTGACACAGTATAGGGGGATTTTCCCCGCTAGCAATTCTTCTTGGAGTGACTTGTTTTTCTTCTTTTCTATTTTAATAACTTCTATGGCACTCAACAATTCTTCTCTTTAATCGAATTATGCTTCTTCATATTCTTCTTTGGATCCTTCTTCATCAGAGTCTTCTATTTCCATGAATAGTACCCTTTTTGTGTCACTTCTGTTGACTTCATCTTCGTCTGATGAGAAACTGTCTTCCTTGGTGGAAAGGATTTTCTTGAAAAACTTATTTTTATTTCTTCTACCCTTTTGAATTTGATTTTTCTTTTTAGGGTCATCTTCTTCATTATTTCTTTTTTTTTCTTATAAGGACATTTATTAGCAAAATGACCAACACCATCACAATTAAAACAAATCAATGGAAGCTTACCTTTGTATTTGTAGGTTCTCATTTTCAACCTTCTAACGAAATTAAGCACCTCCTCGTCTTCCTCTAAATCATTGTTGTAGCTACAATCTAACTTTTCCTTCTGCTTATATTTCTTATTTATCTTATTTGATGCCTTGAATGTTGCTTCCTTCATGACTGGATTGTCTTGATTTGTCCTCATCTTGTAAGTTATGAGTATCTCGTGCAGCTCATCCATGCTCAAGGTTTCTAGATATTCTCTCTCTTCTAGGGATGAAATCTTTGGATCATATCTCATAGGTAGAGACCTCAATACCTTTTGAACAATAATTGTTTCCTTTATTTATTCTCCCAAACCCTTGATGGCATTGACTATCTCATCAACTCGTAGAAAGTAGGAGGAAATGTTGTCATCATCCTTCATCTTCAATTGTTCGAACTTGACCCTAAATGTTTGAAGTTTGGCTCATTTAACATTGGCATCTCCTTCGTAGATATTCTTCAGTTTTTCCCAGAATTATTTTTCGGATTCACAATGCGCAACCTTGGTGTATACTGATTCAATCAAACCATTTAGGATTGCAGTTTTAGCTCTAGAATCATTTTCTTCAAGTTACTTTCCATCCTTATTTGTCGAGGGAGTCCCTGGTCCTTTGTATCCATCTACTATTGCTCACCAAACATTGAATCCCTATGCATGTACATATTTTTTCATTTGTCTACTCCAGAAGCCATAGTCCTAACCATTAAACTGTGTTACCCAATCCTAGCATAGTTTGTGATCTCCTCCCAGTGGTTAGACTGCTTTCTGAAGGACCTCCTCTGATTCCAATTGTTGGATTACTGAGAGGGGGGGTGAATCAGTAATGAGAAATTATAATACTTTTAACCACATTTTATTCTTCAAAAATATTCAACAGTTTATCATTAGCATCCAATATATCATCAGCAGTATAATCATAAATGGCATCACATCATAATAGATACACAATACACCAGAATTTATGTGGAAACCCAAATGGGAGAAAATCATGGAATGATTTTCTTATGTATCAAAAGAATACATTCATTGGAAGCACCAACTTCCTATTCTCTAGCTACAACTAGAAGGAGGCTCCAACCTCCTATCCTTAGGATCCAACCTGAAGGAATATACAACTCCCTGAATTCTCTGGATCCAACCAGAAGGGGGCTAAAATCCCCTAAGTTCTCCAGCTCCAACCGGAAGGTGGCTACAACCACCTACCCTTGCCCCGTCCAAATTCCCTTTAATATAAATGTAGACCAATTGTCACGGACTTTGCCACTGTCACAACTATGTCACTATCATAACTATGTCATTGTCTCATCAACATGTATCTACTCATCAACCAACTAAACTTGTACCCTACCATTCGTCAAGTGTATACCTATATACATAATATCTCATGCATCAATCATGAACCAAAAGATAAATCAACAATGAATAGAGAATCATGAACTAGAGAATCAACCATGTGTAACATATACCATATGCCATACCATCAACCATATGAAGATCTGTACCATATCATCAATGAAGTGT
>ML798326.1:368843-379329 GCA_009831015.1 Picea engelmannii | reverse complement strand
GGATCTATTTACTTGAAAGAAAAGTTGATGTATTTAATACTTTTAAGCGATTTAGATCTTTGGTTGAAAAGAGCATTGACATGTCAATCAAATGTTTAAGAACAGATAATGGAGGTGAGTTCACATATTTGAAATTTGAAAAATATTGCAAGGAAGTTGGGATCTAAAGACATAAAACCACATTATCTACTCCTCAGCAAAATGGTGTTGTTGAATGCATGAATAGGACTCTTCTAGAGAGAGAAAGGAGCATACTCAATAATGCCAAGTTGCAACAGGAATTGTGGGTAGAAACAGTTCTTACAGCATGTTATCTGGTATATCAGTCATCATCAACTACAATAAACTGTAATATTCCATAAGAGGTATGGATAGGTCATTTGTGTGATTATTCAAATTTGAGAATATTTGGTTGTGATGCTTATTCTCTTATTTCTAAAGATCAATGTTCTAAGTTAGATCATAGATCAAACAAATATGCATTTGTTGGTTATGGTGATGGAGTTAAGGGATACATATTGTGGGATCCTACTTCCCACAAACTCATCATAAGCAGAGATGTAATATTTGATGAATCCTCACTCATAAAATCAGATATGGTAGATGTTGAAATGAGACAAGAACAGGTACCACAAACTCAAAAAATTCGGTTCGAGGCTCAACCATATTTAGAAAAGCAGAAGCATGAAAAAAAATTGGAGGAAGAAGATGAGGATGTAGAAAATATCCAAGAAAATGTGGATATGCCTCAACCATCTCTAAATAGATCTGCAGGGGTCAGGAATCCTCCTATAAGGTATGACGATTATGTTTCATCTGTGGCTTTGATTTATAATGATGGAGAACCTAGTTGTTATCAGGAAGCTATGGATGGTACTGAAAGTGCTAGATGGAAAGAAACTATGAAAGAAGAATTGGATGCCTTAGAGAAGAATAAAACATGGGACCTAGTAGAACTTCCAAAGGACAGGAAGGTTGTTGGTTGCAAGTGGGTCTACAAACACAAAAAGGGTGTTGATGATAAAGTTGAGAGGTACAAAGCTACACTGATAGGCAAAGGGTATTCTCAAAAGGAAGGTATTGATTTCCATGAATTTTTTTCACCAGTTGTTAAGATTGTTTCAATTCGCGTTGTGTTAGCACTAGTTGCTTTACTTGATGTTGAGTTAGAACAACTAGATGTTAAAACAACATTTTTACATGGATATTTGGATGAAGAAATATATATGGAACAACCAGAAGGGTTTGTTTAGGATCACAATAAAAGGTTTGTTTGCAAACTCAAGAATTCATTGTATGGCCTAAGGAGGTCTCTTAGGAAATGGTACAAGAAGTTTGATTTCTTCAAGGTGAGCCAAAATTTTACAAGAAGTGATTATGATCATTGTGTTTACTTTAAAAAGTTGAAAAATGGCATATTCATTATTTTGGTGTTATATGTTGACTACATGCTTGTAGCAAGAAAAAACATGGTTGAAATCAACAGGTTCAAGGCTTGGTTGGATCAAATGTTTGATATGAAAGATCTAGAAGCAACAAAACAAATCTTGGGCATGGAGATACACAAAGACAGGAAAAAGGGTAAGTTGTGGTTATCACAACATAAGTATGTGGAGAAAATACTTATGAGATTCAATATGAATAATGTGAAATCAGTAAAAAACTATTTGGCTTCCCATTTCAAGATTTATTCAAGTTTATGTCCTAGTTATGATGAAGAAAAGGAATATATGTCTCTTGTATCGTACGTTAATGTAGTAGGAAGTTTGATGTATGTTGGACAGTTGGTTTTCATTGATGTCAACCCTTGGAGAGTGATTTTGGAGATTGATGTGAACCCTTAGAGATTGATGTCAACCCTTGGAAAGGTCTAGAGATGTTGGACAGTTGATTAACATTTGTATAAATGAGATTGATGATGAGTTAGTTGGATACATTTGATGAAGTCTACATGTAGCCCCAGATGTGTGGTTATGGGACCCGAATTTGATTAATGAATAAGGACATAAAGGACAATGAAATTGTAGGTAAGACTATCATACATGGATAGTACATGTCATGTCATTTTCAATGACATGTGGAACGCCATGTGGTTCCTCATAGTTAGGGAGATATGGCCTTGTAAAGTTGGAAGCCCCGAAGAGTGGCCAAGAAGCCCTAGTTGGTTACAAGTCTTGGTGAAAGGGTAAAGTGGTTTAACAAGAAACCCCTAAAATAAGAAAAGAGGTTACTTAGAATTAGTATATAAACACCTCAAGGAGTCTCTCATAAGTACACACACCTACAATTGAATATCTATCTAGTGTTTGTTATAGTTTATTATTATGATATTTTGGCAAGTTTGTGATGACATTTTCCTGAGGTTACGAAGGAAGGTTGAAGGTGAAAGTCTCGAGGTTGTAGCAATCTTGAGTAACCCTAGTTTTTGAGGTATCTACGAGTTGCAGGTCACCAGGGTGAGGATGTACGCGGGTTGTAGTGAAGGAAAGCGAGGATATCTACAGGATGTAGAAGAGCAAGTCACATACATGTGAAAGGTTGTGAAGGGATGTTGGTACCTCTTTCCTGGTGGGTTCACTCTACTGGTCTATCTGAGTTATTGACCCAGGGTTCATGTCATTCGGGTTTCCAACAAAGTCTCTAAAACTATCGACCCCTCTGTTAAACTAGAAGGAAACACAGTACACAGGACGCACTGCGCAGTCTCACCCGAGATAGCTTTAAATGGGTGGTTGTAAGACTTAGGTGTTTATAGCCCTGGATTGAGTATGAGATAAGGGTTCATGAATCAAAGCCATATACCACGAGCTGGGATTGTAATTTACTTATTCCTCATGGTCACATACATATATTTCACAGTTTATTTCCCAACAACATAAACATAATTCATAATGGTATATTAATCCATTCATCAATCATACCAATTAACTGCTGAAAGAAAGTAAAGAGATACATGCATTCATCACATTACACAGATATTATCGTGGTTCACCCCCTCTTGGGATACGTCCACAAAGATTTGTCTCTTGGCTCTTTTTTTATGGTAGTTCTTCATTTCTGGCGCCGCGCGCTTACAATTTCTCTTTTGAGGATAAGATCTATATGAGGCGAGCTAGATCGCACCAGGCTCTACAGCCTGCAATCCAATCCTCAGCTTTGTCTTTCCTCTTCTCCCCTTCGCTCAACAACTTACAAAATTGGTTCACACAGTCAAAACCAGTACATATCGCATTCGCTCATTTGTAGCTACAATCCTCGGGACTAATAACAAATAACAACAACTTACTATCTAAAAACCCAAATCAACCAACAACTTTATATGATACCTTTGTATCTATATTTATACATTTCGGGCTCTTTAGCCATTTACAATCTATTATCAAAACCCTAACCCTACCGACGTTAGGTCTTCCTCCCATGCACGTGTTGTTCTTCCTCCAGTTGTCGCTTTCCTTATGCACGCTTTCTTGCATGCACGCGTGTTGTTCTTTTGCCAACTGTTACTTCAGTTTTTGCATGCTTTCTTTCCCACGATCATCCTTCTTTCTATTTCAGCCTGGTGCCAACAGGCCCCCAACACTGACATGTGACTCGTCCCAAGTCACCTAACCTTTCTGTGCTTCCTCGATCTCCTAGGTGATCATCTGGAACTTTTCCTGTAATTTTGTTTCTTTTGCCAGTGCCTGCGCGGTCTTCTCCTTGATGGTGTCGATTGTCTGAACTACCACTTCATCGCTCATCAATCCTGCACATTTTAGTTGGGTCTATGCTATCTATGTTTTGGATCCTTCTGCCTGTGCGAGTACTTCTACTACCCATTCCTCCAGTGGTTCTATTTGAGCCTGACACTCATGTTTCCACGTTTGTGCAGTGATAAGTTTTTCCTACATCTTCTTCATCTCTTGCATTCCCTTAACTTGTTCTAGAATTGGTATGGTCTTCTGTCGCTACTTAAGTTCTTGGATCGTTGCATTGATCCTCTCCTATTACTTGTCCCAGTGTTGGACCTGTGGATCCTCTTCCAGTCTTGTCCAAAGTTGTGTTGCTCTATCGAATAAGTCAGTTGTCATGCTAACCTATTTTTCTATCTCATGCAGTTGCATTGTTTCTTCCTGCTTCCTTTGCTCCTTCACTACTGGTGGAGTTGTTGGTCTAATCTGTTCCCGAAGATTCTCGATCTCCTTCTGATATCGATCAATTGCCTGCGCAATCTAGTCGATCTTTTCTGTTGTTGGGAGTTCATTTCCTTGCGCAGTGCTTGGAAGTTTCCCAAAGATTTCTTCCACTCTACATTCCAGTTCATTTATGCATTCCTTCTCCTCTTGAGTTTCAGATTTGGCCTACGCACAAACTATTTCCAGTGCTTCCCACTTCTTTGTTGCTCGTTGTAGCTCGATTAAGTTTTTATGTGCTTGAGACTGCATCTCATGGTCGACGCTAACCTAAAATTTGTATAGTTCCCTTGATGACATCTGCGTCAAGACCAATTGGATGTGGTCCAAATCCTTTAGTGGTGTCTGTCCCACGATTTCGTCCATCTGCATCAAGTTAGGTTTTATGTAGACTGTTTCATGTGCGTGGGGCATTGGAAGAACTAGGTCTCTCTCTTCTACCTCCACTCTTTCTTTGGTCGGTGTTGTCAATGGCTCCACGCCTCTACTGCTACTTGATCACTGGGCTTCCCCGAGTTTCTTGAGGAGTTGTCCCATTCTACCAGCTCTTTCTATAGTTTGTCCCTGTGATGTGTTGTGTGATCAAAATCTTCTGCGAGGCAATCCTAGACCATTCTAGAGATCATCTATCCATCATCCTCCATGATTGTATAGTCCAGTGATGTTATTTGTGTCGTTTATTTCTTATGCGCGCCTGCTTCTTGCACAGCTGGTCTCTTAATTCCCCCTGGCTCCTGTGTGGTAGGATTTGGGGCGGTTTCTTGGGCTCCCTCAACCTGTTTCTTTTGTTCGTTGTTTGGTTGTGTGGTCTCTTTCTTTCCCTTCTGGGTCCCTGGCTTCTTTGACCCTTGGTCTCCCTGAGTCGTCTTGATTTGTCCCATCCTTGTTTTCTTGGGCACTAGGATTTGCGGAGGCTAGGTTTACGGGTGTGTAGCATCTCCTTCTGTTGTTTGTCCCGGTACTTCCCTAGATATGACTAGGATCCTCCATTCATCAGGCAATTCACTGATGATCATATCAATATCACCCTTGGTGATGCAGTAGTGCATCTGTAGCCATTGTTTTTCAGGATCCTTCCTTGGTTGTATACACATGGCTTGTCGTGTAGCCCAGAAGTTGGTGATGTCCCCATATGACGTGACAGCCTCTCATGTTATTCTCCATGCTCGGTTGATAGCTTCATATATGTCCCGTAAGTATGCTTCAAATATGATTCCATTTTCCCTCTTATGCTTGGCATGTGGCCCGGATCTTAGTAAACGATATATTGCTCCCGCTGGCTATGGTCTGGTACAAAAGAATACATATTCTAGTTCTTGCCATCCCATGAAGGCTATGAGGGTGATCAGCCATGAGTAATGAAATTTCGTACCTGCGTCATGCACATCGTTGCAATCTACTTGAAACAAGTTTGATAGATATGGCGCCCAGCTCATGAAGGTGTCTTCTGCGCACTGAGCTGCAGCAAAGATGACTCCTGCTGGTACTTCATCTTTGTGGCATTTTCTTAGCAATTTGCAAGCTAAGATCTTTGCGCCCAATTGTGCAACTGCATTGTTAATCTGTTTGACTATAATGCCTCTTGTTCCCCTGGAAATACCATATTTCTTCTTAATTTCCTCTGCCAACATTTTTTCCTTGGATTTGTCATCCAGGATCAGCGCGGGATCTATACCCCGGGTAGGTAGTCATGTTATCTGTGTGATAAGCTCAACAGTTATGGGGATGGGTCTGTCCAGCCATATATCCCCTCAATGTGGGACTGCTAACAGCTGCTTGACGCATGTCGTCTCGTACTGGCCTTTCCTGAAGTGTGGTAGTTGCAGCAGTCCTAAAATTCATGTTTTGTCCAGTCCAGCTGCCCACTGATGTGGCTAGCTGATTGTTTCTCCCAGTTGGTTCAAAACTATTTTCTGCATAAAGACCTGTGGCGCAAGTTCTGAGTACTTGGTTTCATCTGATACATCGTGGTCAGAATACTTGAGCTTCCCGACGTGACCTAGTAGCTTTGGGTCTACCTGTACTCCCTCTAGTATGCATGGTAGCACATTTTCTACTACCAGTTTCTTGTGAGGTGAGCTCGGTATCTAAAATTTGTCTTCCTGTTGTGGTGGTTGGTTCGAAGTTCCAGCAACTCTTGGTTGTTCCCTTGTCATCCATTCTGGCCAAGCCCAGGTAGTGCCAGTGGTCTCCGCTACCGGTTGACCTAAGTTGGGTGCTTGTGTCTCGTCTGGTTGCACCGCTGCTCCTAGATTTTGTGTCGTCCTGTTAGTTTCCATTGTTTCTTCAGTGCTTTCTGGTTGTATTTTCTACTAGGCTTCTGCTTCTTCATTCTGAGGTGCCTACGTCATTGCTGGTGTATCTTGTTCCATGGCCTCTTCTTGTGGTTGTTGAATCTCTTCCAACACTGGTGTAGGGTTTACTGGTGTCTCCTCTAGGGATGGTATGTCGTCGATATCAATGATCTCTGTATGTTGCTGCTCATTTTCCTCCAATGGTCCTCGTGACCTAGTTTGAACCCTGGTCAGTCGGATTGTCTGGCCTAGTTCTGCTAGCTTCGGTGGTGCCATAGTGGTGATTGTCGCACGCTTGCTAAGTTTGAGTGGTTTCGGTGAGTTCTGTGGTCTCTCGTTGTCCGTTCTGGATGTTATTGCTCTCTCTCTATTCTTATTTCGCAAATAGACCAGTTGCTTATGTGCTCGCGTGTTGTATGGACTTGTCATGAAGCTTGTCAAGGACGATTCCTCCATTCTGCGATTAATGCACCATAACTATAATTTCAATGCATCTACGGCGATTTTGTACTTGCCATTACGCCTACTTTGTCGTCTCTAGTTGGTGTGTTTAATGTGATGTCCCATTGATCCTTTCCTTTCTTTAATTTTTCCTTGTGTTGTTATGTTAGCTTACTTTCGCCGACTTTCCTTTTCCCACTTGTTTCCCTTTTTTATATGACCGTTTTCCTTGCCCTTGCTAATTTCGTGTTTCAAACGGTATGCGGTCTTTCTATCTCTGGCATGTTGCGTGCTTCTTCTTTTTTTTTAACTACGCGGTGTGTGGTTGACTATCCTTGTACAGCTTCAGTCAGCTCCCATTGATCATTCCTCTGAGGTCAGCACCTGCTAGATCTCTTAACTGTACCGCTCCTCTGTTCGTGACAGATTTGACCTCGTATGGTCCTAGCCAATGCATTCTCAGCTTCCCTGGATGCTGAAGTGATTTATTATCATAGATAAATACTAGATCTCCTTCCTTAAACGTTTTCCTCTTGATGTGTCGATCATGCCAAGCTTTGTCTCTTTCTTTCTGTACGTGTTGATGGAATCCTGCCAAGATTTTGTCTTCCTCCATTGACGGTAACTGATTCAGTCTTTCATGTACTGCACCTTGTTTTGTCATTTGTGTGATAGTTGCTACACGTAGACTGGGTATTAAAAATTCTTATGGTACTACTACTTCTTGGCCATAGACTAGTTTAAATGGTGTGTGCCCTATCAAATTTTTGCATGTGGTCCTATACGCCCATAATATTGTTGGTACTTTAAGGTCCCAGTCATCTCTGTTGACGTTACAGATCTTTCTCAGTGCATTTTCCAGAATTTTGTTGAAGGCTTCTATTGTGCCATTTGTCTGTGGATGATACGATGTGATTTTCTGGTGATGAACTTAAAACTCTTTGAGAATCACTCGAATGGTGTTTTTTATGAAGTGTGTGCCTTTGTCTCTCATCAAAACTCTTGGGCACCCAAATCTAGTAATTACCTATTCAAATAAAAAGTGGGCAGTTTTTTATGCGCTACAATCTTTTACTGGTGTGGCTTCCACCCATCTTGTTAATTATTCTGTCACGGTGATAATGTATCTTGGACCTGTTCTTTTGGCTGGTGGGTTAATTGGTCCCACAAAGTCTATTTCCCATTTATCGAATGCCTGTAATGTCACTTGTGGTCGTAGTGGCATCTCATCCCTTATGTTGGGTTTTCCTACCCTTTGAAAAACATCACATTGTTGATAGTACTCTTTCGAGTCTTTGTGGATCATTGGCCACTATAATCCTTGATCCCGATTTATGTAGGTGATTCAGAATCGAATCCAGAAGCCTGACAGGGCTCAAAAAGGCTCAAAAATGAAAGTGCTCAGAATCTGATGAAACTAGTGCCATTGTGTCTGTCTTGTCTTCCTGATTCCGGCCATATATTTACTTTTTCAAACGGGCTCTGTATGCGAAAGATATCGCGTTCTGTCCGAAAACCCAAACAGGCAAAAAAAGGGGATGACTGTACAGTCTGTACAGTGCCACGTGGTAGGTTGACTATACAGGTTGTACGACCATACAGCTGACATGGCATCTCCTGGAGACGACACATGGTAGTTCCTAGAGATGACATGTGGCAGGTGATGGAGCATGACAAGTACAGTTGGACCAATTTATGGGTGACATGTGTCACCACTGTAAGGGTGACATGTGGCACGAGATGACATCAGCAGGTGACTGGGCAGGTACGGTGGCAGGGAACGTGGCAGGTGACATGGACCATCCGAAATTTGACACTTGGTAGTTTTTGGTTGGGTGTTGAGGTGCCATGTGGCCCAGTCATGGGCTGCCACGTGGCACCCTGTGGTTGGTTTGTGGTTTATGTAAAAGTTTATGGTTTCACCGGGGTCGAACCCCCGACCTCTCCACACAACGGACTGGCAAGACCGGGCTAACCACCTGGGCCACTATTTGTTCTTGTTAAATATATGTTAAACAATGTATTTGAATTTGAATAAAGTTTTACTCGGCGGGGGAAAGGGTCGCGGCTTAGCCCCAGCCCTCGACATGGTTTAATACATTACCACACGACCACAGAGCTCGGACGGAGGGGGCTTACCACATGCGTAGGGGTGTTTCCGATAGGGCCTGGCCCTTGGTTCCTGGGCGGTTGCATACGACCCGGTCCATACACCATATTTGGGCGCGCAGTTATGGCAGTTAGCCCGTGGGTCCTATGACCACGCCGATGACCAGGAGCCAGCAAAGGGGGCCAGCGCACAAACAGAGGAGCACCCGGCCACATGGCCACCTCCGATATGACTAGGAGCGCACACAAGTTTGGGGGCTGAACCCTATTATTATACTAAAGTGGGTTTTTGTTATAAAGTTTGGGATTTTCAATGATTTTATGCCTGTTTTTTATGGATTTTCTCCATTTTTGGGAGATATTGGGCATTTTTGGAGCCCAAATTTTGGGAGGAAGTTGGGGATGGATAACCAACTTCAGATCTATATAAACCAGGCCTGTTTGAGGCCATGGAGGACAGTCAGAGCAGATTTATGTTGAAGGGAAGCCAAGCCAAAGCCATTTTTATGCAGGGAAGCTATTGAGGAGCAGACGCTTGCGGGCCATTTCTGGGAGCTCCGGACGTCCGTTTTGCATGTCATTTTCTTTGCAGGGTTCTAGAGATCTGGAAGAACATGACCAGATCAGTCGTGTAGCCAATTGGCATTGCTACGATGTACTTTTGAGACTTTCAACAGAAATAAAGAAGCCTCCCCCACAGAGACAAAGGCCCGGAGACATAGGCAAAGTTGTGCCGAACTCCATTATCAATCCTCGTGTTATGGTTTGTTGTTTATTACTTCATTTCAGATCTACATATGTATATATGGCTGTCATAATTCCTCTATTTTCCTCATTCTTTCATTAAGCTTCTCAATTGGATAATTAACGCATGCAAAATTAAAACTCAACCATAGTCATTAAAAGATCCTACAGATCAAGTGGTATCAGAGCTAGTTGACGTTTGGATTTGAGTTTTGCATGTTAACCAGGGAAAAGCTAAATCGTGGTGAAGGCGATCTTGTTGCAGAGAATCCATTAATTGGATTGAGAAAGAGAGATTCTCACGGCGAGAAGATGGCATCGGAAGAAGGGATTTCTCAAGATGAGAAAGAGTTCCGGAAAACATTCCTTGCTATGTCGAAGATGGTGAAAGTTTTGTACGAGGATTACTTGGAACGAAAGAGACCAGTTTTGGGTGAATCTTCAAAGGGAAAAAGTGAAGAGGAAGAGGACCATCCTCATATTCCTCCATCACCTCCATCATCACCTCATTCTTCTCCTTCTTCTTCAAGTTCAAGTTCTAAATCTAATGGAAAGAAAAATGTTCATAAGAATAAGAATGAAATGTCATTGTTAAAACTTGATGTTAAATTTGAGTTGCCCATATATGATGGTGAAGTAAATGCAGAAAAACTTGACAATTGGATCAGGCAGATGGAGGTATACTGCAGTGTGCAACAGATCAAGGATGAGGCCACACAAATTAAG
>ML798326.1:301626-353527 GCA_009831015.1 Picea engelmannii | reverse complement strand
GGAAGATCCTTCTAGAAGCGGAAGCTTCTATTAGGTCTTCTTACATCCGCCTTATTCTATTTTATTGAAAGGTCTTATTAATATTGACCTTTATTACATACGAATACATTAATCTACCTATGTGCGGGTTAGGACCTTAACACGAACCCCCGACCTCTCCTTCGTGCAAAGGACTGGCAGGACTGGGCTAACCACCCAGGCCACTGTTAGTGCTTGTTAAATATATGTTAAACAATGTATTTGAATTTGAATGAAGTTGTATTTGGCGAGGGAAAGGGTCGGGGCTTAGCCCCAACCCTCGATACGGTTTAATACATTACAACACGACCACAGAGCTCGGACAGAGGGGGCTTACCACATGCGCAAGGGTGTTGCCGATAGGGCCTGTCCCTTGGTTCCCGGGCGATCGCATATGAACCGGGCCATACACCAAATTTGGGTGTGCAGTTATGGCAGTTAGCCCATGGGTCCTATGACCATGTCGATGACTAGGAGCCAGCAAAGGCGGCCAGTGCACAAACAGAGGAGCGCCCATCCACATGGCCACCTCCGATATGACCAGGAGCGCGCACAAGTTTGGGGGCTGTGCCCTATTATTATACTAAAGTGGGTTTTTGTTATAAAGTTTGGGATTTTCAATGATTTTATGCCTGTTTTTGATGGATTTTCTCCATTTTTGGGAGATATTGAGCATTTTTGGAGCCCAAATTTTGGGAGGAAGTTGGGGATGGATAACCAACTTCAGATCTATATAAACCAAGCCTATTTGAGGCCATGGAGGACAGTGAGAGCAGAGTTATGCTGAAGGGAAGCCAAGCCAAAGCCATTTTTATGCAGGGAAGCTATTGAGGAGCAGACGCTTGCGGGCCATTTATGGGAGCTCCGGACATCCGTTTTGTGTACCATTTTCTTTGCAGGGTTCTAGAGATCTGGAAGAACATGACCAGATCAGTCTTGTAGTGAATTGGCACTGTTGCAATGTACTTTTGAGCATTTGAACAGAAATAAAGAAGCCTCCCCCACAGAGACAAAGGCTCGGAGACGTAGGCAAAGTTGTGTCGAACTCCGTTATCAATCCTTGTGTTATGGTTTGTTGTTTATTACTTCATTTTAGATCTTCATATGTGTATATGGCTGTCATAATTCCTCTCTTTTCCTCATTCTTTCATTAAGCTTCTCAATTGGATAATTAATGCATGCAAAATAAAATTCAACCATAGTCATTAAAAGATCCTACGGATCAGTAGGAACACAATGAAATACATAAATACACATAAATGCAGAGATGCAGTGGAAATAAGACTTCATTTCATTAATAAAAAATGACTGAAAAATGCTTACAGACAGAATGGAATTAAACTAGCTAGGGCACTGGTAGCTTATCTCTAAGAAGAGATGTGGCGGCTACTGGCCTCTGAACTACCTGTTACAATGAGGCTCAAAGGCCTATATATTACTAAGAAACAATGGAAAACCATAAACATCCAAAATCCTAACCCTAGGAGATGAAACACCAGAATATCGGCCTCGTTGGGGTAAATTGGTACATCAATTTCTCGGGGTCGTAACTTTGGCATACTATCTCCATTTGACGCACATGATACATCGTTAGAAAGATCTATCCAAGGACTACAGTGCTGACAATAAGTATACAATCCGAAACAGACTCATATTCGTCGTAGAATTCATGCCCAAAAAACATCGTTTAGGGCCTCAAAACAGCTCCGAAAGTTCAGGACCCGAAGAACTGCTAAAAATAGTAAATTGTGCTACAATTAAGGAAACTGAAAAACTGAAAGAAACAATGGTGTGGGTCCAAGTGGAATAGGTGGGTGGCCACCAATATCCACCTGGATTAGTCCTCCCCCCTTAGGAAGCAATGGTCCCCATTGCGTTGAGTTCCTCCATGAGATGAGGAAACTTCTGTTGAACTTGGTCCCTGGTGAAGGAGTTAGCCTGCTTTGACAACTCGATATAGTTGGATCCTCTGTTGGTGGGTGTTCTTGATCTGTGTGTCCATAATTCGATCAGTTGTGGCTTGTTCCATGCAATCTAGGTTTAACTCTGTTGTTGTGAGTTGTTCTGCCATGTCGGATGTGTCTAGTAGAGGCGAAAAGTAGGGTCGAAGGTGGTCCACATTGAACACTGGGTGCAGACCAAGGAATGGTGGAATACCGAGATCAAAGGAATTATCCGCTATAGCCTTGGTGATGGTGTATGGCCCATATCGGAGTGGGCGAATCTTGTGGTAGGGTCCAGCGAGGCGCTCCTTTTGAAAATGTAGCCACACTTTGTCACCCACCTGGAAGTTCTGTGGCACCCGATGTTGATCATGTCATTGCTTGTACTTAGCATTGGCTCTATCCAAGATGTCATGAACTTGTTGGTAGATGTGTTGAATGCACTCAATGAAGTTGTTTTCCTTGTTAGCCTCGGAATGGACATGGGCTGAATCTTCCCGAGTAGCCGCAAATGGCATGGCTACGTCAATGGGACATAGTGGCTGGAATCCCAAGCCCACTTGAAAGGGGTTGTGGCTAGTTGAGCTATGGAGAGCCTAGTTGTAGTTGTGTTGTACATAGGGGAGGCTCACATCCCATGTGCGTGGATGCTTTGAGTTGTACATGCACAGAATGTGTACAATCATTCGATTCACGACCTCTATCTGGCCATCAGTTTGCGGATGGAAAGTTGTGGACTTGGTGAGCTTGGTGTCCAGCATCGACCAGAGGCTGGACCAAAATGTACTGAGGAACCTACTGTCCCGATCTGAGATGATGGACTGTGGGATCCCAAAGTGTACCCACACTCTTTCAAAGAAGAGTTTAGCAATGGCTTCTGCTATTATATTCTTCTTGCAGACCATCATAATGGACATCTTCGAGAATCGGTCGACGACCACAAAAACACAGTCATTGCCATGCTTAGTAGAAGGAAGGCCTGACATGTAATCCATAAAGATGGATTCCCAAGATTGCTTGGGGGTAGGAAGCGGAGTATAGAGGCCTTGCTTCTTAATGGTCGGTTTGGCAATGGCGCAAGCAGTGTAGGACTTGATGTACTTCCCAACATCATGTCGAAGGTTCAGCCAATAGAAATACTTTTGTAGTACTGCCATGGTTTTCTCGACCCCAAAATTCCCAGTGACCCGACTGTAGTGCGCCTCCCAAATCATCTTGGCACGCTCGCTTGAAGGAACACAAAGGTGTCCCAGGTGACAAAGCAGGGCATCCTGGAGGTGAAAATTGGGAAATTGCTTACCCTCCAAGAGTGTATTATATGTGTGGTCGAATTATGGATCACTTGTGTAGAGAAGCAGCCAATTGGAAGTCTCGTTCCCACAAGAGTTGAGCACAGTGGTTAGCACAATGATGGGTGGTCGACTGAGGCAGTCTGCAACATTATTGGTGCTACCTTTATTATACTTAATGTTCAAATGAAATTGTTGCAGGTATGTGGACCACTTCTGATGGCGATCGTTCTGCAACTTCCCTTGTGTCTGTATGAACTGCAAGGATCGATGGTCTGTGTTGATGACCGTTTCCTTTCCCAAAATGTACTAATTCCATTGCCGACAAGCCTGCACAATAGAATACATTTATTTGTCATAAGTGGGATACTTCTGGACTGTGTCGGAAAGTGTCTCACTGTGATATGCCACTAGATGCCCATGTTGAGTAAGAACTGCCCCAATGGCATAGTCAGAGGCATATATCTCAATCTCAAATGGTTGATGCAAGTTTGGTAATGTGAGCACTGGTGTAGAGCAGAGGCGATGCTTCAACTCCCTGAATGCCTTCTGTTGAGATTCGGACCAAAAGAATTTTGTTTTATCTCCTCCCTTGGTGACTTGACTCAAGGGCCAAGTGATATGAGAGAATTCCAACACAAACCTATGGTGGAAATTGGCAAGACCTAAAAAGTTGCGGAGCTCTGTTAGGGTGGTTGGGGCTGGCCAATACCGAATGACTTGGATCTTTGTTGGAT
Organism: Picea engelmannii; assembly: GCA_009831015.1. Lineage (NCBI taxonomy): Eukaryota > Viridiplantae > Streptophyta > Pinopsida > Pinales > Pinaceae > Picea > Picea engelmannii. The sequence goes on along the minus strand of ML798326.1, from coordinate 349,540 downwards.
CCACATGCACCTCCCGCTCATCAATAATGTATCCCAGATACTGAACCTGGGTCATGCCAAAAGTACATTTCTCCAAATTGGCACACAACTTGTGTTGTCGCAGTGTTTGGAGGACCTGTCGTATGTGGTGGAGGTGCTCTTCCCAAGTCTGGCTGAAGATCAGAATGTCATCCAAGTACACCACTACAAATGAGCTGGTGAATGGTTGTAGGATGTCATCTATTAGCCTCATGAAGGTTGCATGGGAATTTTTCAACCCGAATGGAATGACCAACCATTCGAAAAGGCCCTCCTTGGATTTGAAGGCAATCTTCCACACATCAGAGGGTTTGATTGGTACCTGGTGATACCCCGACTTCAAGTCAATCTTGCTGAAATATTTCGCCCCCTTGAGTTGGTCCAGAAGGTCATCAATCCATGGGATCGGGTACCTATTCCGAACAGTGATCTTGTTCAGTGCCCGATAGTCAATGAAAAGTCTCCAAGTCCCATCCTTCTTCTGCACCAACATGATCAGGCTCCCACAGGGTGATGAACTCAGTCGGATGTGACCTTTCTGCAAAAGTTCCTGAATCTGCCTCTTGATTTTGTCATTCTCTAGAACAGAGTGTTGATAGATGGGTCCATTGGGTAGCGGCACACCTGGGGTCAGATCGATGGGGTGCTTGACCTAGAAATCTAGAGGCACCCCTGCAGGGGAGGTGAAGATGTCCTCGTACTCCTCCACGACCCTATCCATCTGTTGTTTTCATGCAGTGGGGCACTGTCTGGAGGTCATGGCCACTGTCTTCCTCTTTCCCTCAGGGCGGATCATCAGGAAAACAAATTTTCTGGTTTTGGAAATGAGCTTACTGTAGTGTTTTGTAGTAACCAAAGAGATGGTGGTAGGCGGTGCTATCTCTGGTATCCTGTACAGCCTATTGCCCAAGGTGAAAATAACAACATGAGGGTTGGACTCATACACAGCATGTCGCTTCCACAAGTACGGTTGGCCTAATAATACATCAGAAACATCAAGAGGAGAAATGTCACATAAGACCTCATCTGTGAAGGGCTTGATGTTGTAGGGAAGGCGACATTGTTGGCTGACGTAGAGGTCCCGTCCTTGGTGCAACCACCCGATGTTGTATGGTTGTGGGTGTGTTGTGGTCGGCAAACCCAGCCAATTCATGACCTCTACTTAGATGAGGTTCTTCTGGCTCCCGCTGTCGACAATGAACTGCAACGAGGAACCCTTTACCCACATCTTGGAATGGAAGAGATGCTCCGCCTTCGCTGGATCTTCTGGTTCCTCCTTTTGGATCTTCATGGTGGCAACGGTGGCATTGGGCTCCGCATCGATAATCTACTTCCCCCTATCATTCCCCTTGTCAGGTTCTGATTCAAAGTTGGAGGATGCATCCGATTCAGAAGCCTTCAACTCGGCTACCAGTGACTGCTTGGCCCGACACTCGCTTGTGTTGTGAGTGGAGCTCTTATGGAACTCACANTGATTTTGGATTTGGCGGTTATCCTGGGCCACTCCGCCTTGGCTTGGTCCCTTGTTATGCGGTTTGGTGGTACCTTTCCCTTGCTTCTGATTTGCAAACCCAAAGTCTTGCTTTATCTATTTGAACTTATGCTCAATCTTGGCAGCATATCGGTACGCCACACCAACCAAGGAGATGTTGAGGAACTCCATTTCCTCCTGAATATATCTATGCAGACAACTGCAGTACTTTAACACCAAATTTTTCTCTGAATATTTGATACCCAACTTTGTGCATAGGGTATGAAACAGATTCGTCATCTCATGCACATCTTGGTCCCATTGCTACCGCAGTGTAGTCCATTGTATGTATTTGTCCTCATAGTTCCCCACGGGATAATATTGTTCCTTGATGGCGTCTCAGAAAAAATTCCAAGTGGGTGTGGCCAAGAACAGAGAGGGTTCCCCCTCTCCCTGTTGCTCCGAGTAGGTTTCCCACCAGTCCTTGACATGGGGGGCGGCTTTGAGGAGTGTGAAAATAATCCTTTCTCAGTCGAAAAATTCATGAACTGAGAAATATCCTTCTAACAGATTCAACCATCTATCTACGGCATCTGCATCTATTTGGCCCTCAAATATGGGAATGTCAAAGTTTACTTGTACCTTAAATGTGGTGGCTACTGGCCTCTGAACTACCTATTACAATGAGGCTCGAAGGTCTATATATTACTGAGAAACAATGGAAAACCCTAAACATCCAAAAACCTAACCCTAGGAGATGAAACGCCAGAATATGGGCCCCATTGGGGTAAATTGGTACATCAATTTACCGGGGTCGTAACTTTGGCATACTATCTCCGTTTGACGCACATGATACATCATTAGAAAGATCTATCCGAGGACTACATTGTTGACAGAAAATATTGGGTCTGGAACGGACTCATATTCGTCGTGTCATTCATGCCCAAAAAACATCGTTTAGGGCCACAAAACAGCTCCGAAAGTTCAAGACCCGAAGAACTGCAAAAAATAGTAAATTGTGCTACAGTTAAGGAAACTGAAAAAAATGAAAGAAACAATGGTGTAGGTTCAAGTGGAATAGGTGGGTGGCCACCAATATCCACCTAGATCAATCCTCCCCCCTTAGGAATTGATGTTCCCCATTGCGTTGAGTTCCTCCATGAGATGAGGAAACTTCTGTTGAACTTGGTCCCTGGTGAGCCACTTGCCCTGGTGAAGGATTTGGCCTGCTTTGGCAACTCGATATAGCTGGATCTTGTGTTGGTGGGTGTTCTTGATCTGTGTGTCCATAATTCGATTAGTTGTGGCTTGTTCCATGCAATATAGGTTTAACTCTGTTGGTGTGAGTTGTTCTTCCATGTCGGATGTGTCTACTAGAGGTGGAAAGTAGGGCCGAAGGCGGTCCACATTGAACACCAGGTGAGGACCAAGGAATGGTGGAATACCAAGATCAAAGGCATTGTCCCCTACATCCATGGTGATGGTGTATGGCCCATATCGGAGCGGGTGAATCTTGCGGTAGTGTCCAACGAGGTGCTCCTTTTGCAAATGTAGCCACACTTTGTCGCCCACCTGTAAGTTGTGTGGCACCCGATGTTGATCATGTTGTTTCTTGTACTTAGCATTGGCTCTATCCAAGATGTCATGAACTTGTTGATGGATGTGCTAAATGCACTCAATGAAGTTGTTTTCCTTGTTAGCCTCGGACTAGACATAGGCTGAATCTGCTCGAGTATCCCCAAATGGCATGGCTACGTTAATGGGACATAGTGGCTGGAATCCCAAGCCCACTTGAAAGGGGTTGTGGCTAGTTGAGATATGGAGAGCTCGATCGTAGTTGTGTTGTACATAGGGGAGGATCTCATCCCATGTGCATGGATGCTTTGAGTTGTACATTTGCAGAATGTGTACAATCATCTGGTTGACGACCTCTGTCTGGCCATCAGTTTGTGGATGGAAAGTTGTTGACTTGGTGAGCTTGGTGTCCAGCATCGACCAGAGGCTGGACCAAAATGTACTGAGGAACCTACTGTCCTGATCTGAGATAATGGACTGTGGGATCCCAAAGTGTACCCACACTCGTTCAAAGAAGAGTTTAGCAGTGGCTTCTGCTGTGATATTCTTCTTGCAGGCCATCATAATGGACATCTTCGAGAATCGGTCGATGACCACAAAAACACAGTCATTGCCATGCTTAGTAGAAGGAAGGCCCAACATGTAATCCATAGAGATGGATTCCCAAGGTTGACTTGGGGTAGGAAGCAAAGTATAGAGGCGTTGCTTCTTGATGGTCGGTTTGGCAATGGCGCAAGCAGTGCAGGACTTGATGTACTTCCCAACATCCTGTCGAAGGTTCATCCAATAGAAATACTTTAGCAGTACTGCCATGGTTTTCTCGACCCCGAAATGCCAAGCGACCCAACTGTAGTGCGCCTCCCAAATCATCTTGGCACGCTCGCTTGAAGGAACACAAAGGTGTCCCAGGTGACAAAGCAGGGCATCCTGGAGGTGAAAATTGGGAACTTGCTTACCCTCCAAGATTTTATTATATGTGTGGCCGAATTATGGATCACATGTGTAGAGAAGTGGCCAATTGAAAATCTCATGCCCACAAGAGTTGAGCACAGTGGTTAGCGCCACGATGGGCGGTCGACTAAGGTAGTCTGCAACATTATTGGTGTTTCCTTTCTTGTACTTAATGTTCAAATGAAACTGTTGCAGGTATGTGGAACACTTCTGATGGTGATCGTTCTATAACTTCCCTTGTGTCTGTATGAACTACAGGGGTCGATGGTCTGTGTGGATGATCGTTACCTTTCCCAAAATGTAATGCTTTCATTGTCGACAAGCCTGCACAATGGAATACATTTCTTTTTCATAAGTGGGATACTTATGGACTGTGTCGGAAAGTGTATCACTGTGATATGCCACTAGATGCCCATGTTGAGTAAGAACTGTGCCAATGGCATAGTCAGAGGCATCTGTCTCGATCTCAAATGGTTGTTGCAAGTCTAGTAATGTGAGCACTGGTGCAGAGTAGAGGCGATGCTTCAAATCCCCGAACGCCTTCTTTTGAGATTCGAACCAAAATAATTTTTCTTTAGCTCCCCCCTTGGTGACTTGACTCAAGGGCCAAGTGATATGAGAGAATCCCAACACAAACCTACAGTGGAAATTGGCAAGACCTAAAAAGTTGTGGATCTCTGTTAGGGTGGTTGGGGCTGGCCAATCCGGAATGACTTGGATCTTTGTTGGATCCACATGCACCCCCTGCTCATCAGTAATGTATCACAAATACTGAACTTGGGTCATGCCAAAAGTGCATTTCTCCAAATTGGCACACAACTTGTGTTGTCGCAGTGTTTGGAGGACCTGTCGGATGTGGTGGAGGTGCTCTTCCCAAGTCTGGCTGAAGATCAGAATGGCATCCAAGTACACCACTACAAATGAGTTGGTGAATGTCCGTAGGATGTCATCCATTAGCCTCGTGAAGGTTGTAGGGGAATTCGTCAACCCAAATGGCATGACCAACCATTCGAAAAGGCCCTCCTTAGATTTGAAGGCAGTCTTCCACACATCAGAGGTTTTGATTGGTACCTGGTGATACCCCAACTTCAAGTTGATCTTGCTGAAATATTTCTCCCCCTTGAGTTGGTCCTGAAGATCATCAATCCATGGGATCAAGTACCTATTCCAAACAGTGATCTTGTTCAGTGCTCGATAGTCAATGCAAAGTCTGCAAGTCCCATCCTTCTTCTGCACCAACACGATCGGGCTCCCACGGGGTGATGAACTCAGTCGGATGTGACCTTTCTGCAATAGCTCCTAAATCTGCCTCTTGATTTCGTCATTCTCCATAACAGAGTACCGATTGATGGGTCCATTGGGAAGCAGAGCACCTGGGGTCAGATTGATGGGGTGCTTGACCTGGCAATGTAGAGGAACCCCTACAAGGGAGGTGAAGATGTCCCCGTACTCCTCCATGACCCTATCCATATGTTGTTTTCATGTAGTGGGGCCCTGTCTGGAGGTCATGGCCATAGTCTTCCTCTTTCCCTCAGGGCGGATCATCAGGAAAACAAATTTCCTAGTTTTGGAAATGAGCTTACTGCATTGTTTTGCAGTAACCAAAGAGATGGTGGTAGGCGGTACTATCTCCGATATCCTATATAGCTTATTGCCCAAGGTGAAAATAACAACACGAGGCCTAGACTCATACACAACATGTCACTTCCACAAGTACGGTTGGCCTAATAATACATCAGAAACATCAAGAGGAGCAATGTCACATAAGACCTGATCTGTGAAGGGCTTGATGTTGTAGGGAAGGTGACATTGTTGGTTGACGTGGAGGTCCCATCCTTGGTCCAACCACCTGATGGTGTATGGTTTTGGGTGTGATGTGGTCGGAGAGCCCAGTCGCTTCATGACCTCTACTGAGATGAGGTTCTTCTGGCTCCCTCTGTCGACAATGAACTACAACAGGGAATCCTTTACCCACATCTTGGAATGGAAGAGACGCTCTACCTCCTCTGGATCTTATGGTTCCTCCTTCTAGATCTTCGTGGTGGCAATGGTGGCGTTGGGCTCTGCATCGATAATATGCTTCCCCCTATCATTCCCCTTGTCAAGTTCTGATTCAAAGTCGGAGCATGCATCCGATTCAGAAGCCTTCAACTCGGCTACCAATGACTGCTTGGCCCAAAACTCACTTGTGTTGTGAGTGGAGCTCTTATGGAACTCACACCACTTGCTTGTGTCCTTTTCTGGCTTCGTGGTGTTGTTCTTTGTTTTTGGCTTTAGCGGGTTATCCTGCACCACTCTGCCTTGGCTTGGTATTTTCTTCTATGGTTTGGTGGTACCTTTCCCTTGCTTCTGATTCACAGACCCAAAGTCTCGCTTTATTTGTTTGAACTTCTTCTCAATCTTGGAATCATATCAGTACGCCACACCAAGCGAGGAGATGTCGAGGAAATCCATTTCCTCCTGAATGTATCTGTGTAGACAACTGCAATACTTTAACACCAAATGTTTCTTTGAATCTTTGATACCCAACTTTGTGCGTAGGGTATGAAATAGATTCCTCATCTCATGCACATCTTGGTCCCATTGTTGCCGTAGAGTAGTCCATTGTATGTATTTGTCCTCATATCTCCCGACAGGATAATATTGTTCCTTGATGGCGTCTCGGAAAGAATTCCAAGTGGGTGTGGCCGAGAATAGAGAGGGTTCCCCCTCTCCCTGTTGCTCCGAGTAGGTTTCCCATCAGTCCTTGACATGGGGGGTGGCTTTGAGGAGTGCGAAAATTATCCTTTCTCGGTCGAAAAATTCATGAACTGAGAAATATCCTTCTAACAGATTCAACCATCTATCTACGGCATCTGCATCTATTTGGCCCTCAAATATGGGAATGTCAAAGTTTACTTGTACCTTAAATGTGGTGGCTACTGGCCTATGAACTACCTATTACAATGAGGCTCGAAGGCCTATATATTAATGAGAAACAATGGAAAACCCTAAACATCCAAAAACCTAACCCTAGGAGATGAAACGCCAGAATATGGGCCTCGTTGGGGTAAATTGGTACATCAATTTCCCGGGGTCGTAACTTTGGCATACTATCTCTGTTTGACACACATGATACATCATTAGAAAGATCTATCTGAGGACTACATTGTTGATAGCAAATATTGAGTCTGGAACTAACTCATATTCGTCAAAGCATTCATGCCCAAAAAAGGTCATTTAGGGCCTCAAAACAGCTTCGGAAGTTCAGGACCCGAAGAACTGTAAAAAATAGTAAATTGTGCTACAATTAAGGAAACTGAAAAACTTAAAGAAACAATGGTGTTGGTCCAAGTGGAATAGGCGGGTGGCCACCAATATCCACCTGAATAAGTCCTCCCCCCTTAGGAAGCGATGGTCCCCATTGCGTTGAGTTCCTCCATGAGATGAGGAAACTTCTGTTGAACTTGGTCCCTGGTGAGCCACTTGCCCTGGTGAAGGAGTTGGCCTGCTTTGACAAATCGATATAGATGGATCCTCTGTTGGTGAGTGTTATTGATCTGTGTGTCCATAATTCGATTATTTTTGGCTTGTTCCATGCAATCTAGGTTTAACTCTGTTGGTGTGAGTTGTTCTGCCATGTCAGATGTGTCTAGTAGAGGTGGAAAGTAGGGCCGAAGGTGGTCCACATTGAACATTGGGTGAAAACCAAGGAATGGTGGAATACCGACCTCAAATCCATTGTCCCCTACAGCCTTGGTGATGGTGTATGGCCCATATCGAAGCGGGTGAATCTTGCGGTAGGGTCCAGTGAGGTGCTCCTTTTGCAAATGTAGCCACACTTTGTCTCCCACCTGGAAGTTGTCTGGCACCCGATGTTGATCATGTCGTTGCTTGTACTTAGCATTGGCTCTGTCCAAGATGTCATGAACTTGTTGGCGGATGTGTTGAATGTGCTCAATGAATTTTTTTGCCTTGTTATCCTCAGACTGGACATGGGTTGAATCTGCCTGAGTAGCCGCAAATGGCATGGCTACGTCAATGGGACATAGTGGCTGGAATCCTAAGCCCACTTGAAAGGGGTTGTGGCTGGTTGAGCTATGGATATTCTAGTTGTAGTTGTGTTGTAGATAGGGGAGGCTCTCATCCCATGTGCATGGATGGTTTGAGTTGTACATGCGCAGAATGTGTACAATCATCCGGTTGATGACCTTTGTCTGGCCTTCAGTTTTTGGATGGAAAGTTGTGGACTTGGTGAGCTTGGTGTCCAGCATCGGCCAGAGGTTGGACCAAAATGTACTGAGGAACCTGTTGTCCCGATATGAGATGATGGACTATGGGATCCCAAAGTGTACCCACACTCGTTCAAAGAAGAGTTTAGTAGTGGCTTCTGTTGTGATATTCTTCTTCCAGGCCATCATAATGGACATCTTCGAGAATCGATCGGCGACCACAAAAACACATTCATTCCCATGCTTAGTAGAAGGAATGACTGACATGTAATCCATAGAGATGGATTCCCAAGGTTGAATGGGGGTAGGAAGCGGAGTATAGAGGCCTTGCCTCTTGATGGCCGGTTTGGCAATGGCGCAAGCAATGCAGGACTTGATGTACTTCTCGACATCTTGTCGAAGGTTCAGCCAATACAAATACTTTTGCGATACTATCGTGGTTTTCTCGACCCCGAAATGCCAAGCGACCCGACTGTATTGTGTCTCCCAATTCATCTTGGCATGCTCGCTTGAAGGAACACAAAGGTGTCCTAGGTGACAAAGCAGGGCATCCTAGAGGTGAAAATTGGGAACTTGCTTACCCTCCAAGAGTGTATTATATGTGTGGTCGAATTATGGATCACTTGTGTAGAGAAGCGGCCAATTGGAAATCTCGTGCCCACAAGAGTTGAGCACAGTGGTTAGCGCTACGATGGGTGGTCGACTGAGGCAGTCTACAACATTATTGGTGTTGCCTTTCTTGTATTTAATGTTCAAATGAAACTGTTGCAGGTATGTGGAACACATTTTATGGCGATCGTTCTATAACTTCCCTTGTGCCTGTATGAACTACAGGGGTCGATGGTCTGTGTGGATGACCGTTACCTTTCCCAAAATGTAATGCTTTCATTGCCGACAAGCCTGCACAATGGAATACATTTCTTTTTCATAAGTGGGATACTTTTGGATTGTGTCGGAAAGTGTATCACTGTGATATTCCACTAGATGCCCATGTTGAGTAAGAACTGTGCTAATGGCATAGTCAGAGGCATCTGTCTTGATCTCAAATGGTTGTTGCAAGTCTGGTAATGTGAGCACTAGTGCAGAGCAGAGGCGATGCTTCAACTCCCCAAATGCCTTCTATTGAGATTCAGACCAAAATAATTTTGCGTTAGCTCCTCCCTTGGTGACTTGACTCAAGGGCCAAGTGATATGAGAGAATCCCAACACAAACCTACGGTGGAAATTGGAAAGACCTAAAAGGTTGCGGAGCTCTATTAGGGTGGTTGGGGCTTGCCAATCCTAAATGACTTGGATCTTTGTTGGATCCACATGCACCCCCTTCTCATCAATAATGTATCTCAGATATTGAACCTGGGTCATGCCAAAAGTGCATTTCTACAAATTGGCACACAACTTGTGTTATTGTAGTGTTTGGAGGACCTGTCAGATGTGGTGGAGGTGCTCTTCCCAAGTCTGGCTGAAGATCAGAATGTCATCCAAGTACACCACTACAAATGAGTTGGTGAATGGTTGTAGGATGTCATCCATTAGCCTCATGAAGGTTGCAGGTGCATTCGTCAACCCGAATGGCATGACCGACCATTCGAAAAGGCCCTCCTTGGATTTGACGGCAATCTTCCACACATCAGAGGGTTTGATTGGTACCTGATGATACCCTGAATTCAAGTCGATCTTCCTGAAATATTTTTACCCCTTGAGTTGGTCCAGAAGGTCATCAATCCATGGGATCAGGTACCTATTTTGAATAGTGATCTTGTTCAATGCCCGATAGTCATTGCAAAGTCTCCAAGTCCCATCCCTCTTATGCACCAACATGATCGGGCTCCCAAACGGTGATGAACTCGGTCAAATGTGACCTTTCTGCAACATCCCCTGAATATGCCTCTTGATTTCGTCATTCTCCAGAACAGAGTGTCGATATATGGGTCCATTGGGCAGTGGCGCACTTGGGGTCATATTGATGGGATGTTTGACCTGGCAATGTAGAGGCACCCCTGCAGGGGAGGTGAAGATGTCCTTGTACTCCTCCACAACCCTATCCATCTATTGTTTTTGTGCAGTGGGTCCCTGTCTGGAGGTCATGCCCATAGTCTTCCTCTTTCCCTCAGGGTTGATCATCAGGAAAACAAATTTCCTGGTTTTGGAAATGAGCTTACTACATTTTTTTGCAGTAACCAAAGAGATGGTGGTAGGCGGTGCTATCTATAGTATCCTGTACAGCTTATTTCCCAAGGGGAAAATAACAGCACGAGGACTGGACTCATACACAGCATGTCGCTTCCACAAGTACGGTTGGCCTAATAATACATCAAAAACATCAAGAGGAGCAACGTCACATAAGACCTCATCCGTGAAGGGATTGATGTTGTAGGGAAGGTGACATTGTTGGCTAATGCAGAGGTCTTGTCCTTGGTGCAACCACCCAATGGTGTATGGTTGTGGGTGTGCTGTGGTTGGCAAGCCCAGCCGCTTCACGACCTCTACCGAGATGAGGTTCTTCTGGCTCTCGCTGTCAACAATGAACTGCAATGGGGAACCCTTTACCCACATCTTGGAATGGAAGAGATGCTCCCCCTCCTCTAGATCTTCTGGTTCATCCTTCTAGATCTTTGTGGTGGCAACGGTGGCGTTGGGCTCCACATCAATAATCTGCTTCCGCCTGTCATTCCCCTTGTCGAGTTCTGATTCAAAGTCGGAGCATGCACCCAATTCAGAAGCCTTCAACTCAGCTACCAATGATTGTTTGGCCCAACACTCACTTGTGTTGTGAGTGGAGCTCTTATGGAAATCACACCACTTCCCCGTGTCCTTTTTTGGCTTCGTGATGTTGTTATTTGCTTGTGGATTTGGTGGTTTATCCTGGGTCGCTCTGCCTTGGCTTGGTCCTTTGTTCTAAGGTTTGGTGGTACCTTTCCCTTGCTTCTGATTCGCAGACCCAAAGTCTCACTTTATCTATTTGAACTTCTGCTCAATCCTGGAAGCATATCGGTACACCACACCAAGCGAGGAGATGTCAAGGAAATACATTTCCTCTTGAATGTATCTATGCAGACAACTGTGGTACATTAAAACCAAATGTTTCTCTGAATCTTTGATACCCATATTTGTGCGTAGGGTATGAAACAGATTCATCATCTCATGCACATCTTGGTCCCATTGTTGTCGTAGTGTAGTCCATTGTATGTATTTGTCCTCATAGCTCCCCATTGGATAATATTGTTCCTTGATGGCATCTCGAAAAGAATTCCAAGTGGGTGTGGCCGAGAACAGAGAGGGTTCCCCCTCTCCCTGTTTCTCCGAGTAGGTTTCCCACCAGTCCTTGACATGGGGGGTGGCTTTGAGGAGTGCGAAAATAATCCTTTCTCAGTCAGAAAATTCATGACTTGAGAAATATCCTTCTAACAGATTCAACCATCTATCTACGGCATCTGCATCTATTTGGCCCTCAAATATGGGAATGTCAAAGTTTACTTGTACCTTAAATGTGGTGGCTACTGGCCTCTGAACTGCCTATTAGAATGAGGCTCCAAGGCCTATATATTACTAAGAAACAATGGAAAACCCTAAACATCCAAAAACCTAACCCTAGGAGATGAAACACCAAAATATGGGCCTCGTTGGGGTACATTGGTACATCAATTTCCCGGGGTCGTAAATTTGCCATACTATCTACGTTTGACGCACATGATACATCATTAGAAATATCTATCCGAGGACTACATTGCTGACAACAGATATCAAGTCCGGAACAGACTCATATTCACCGAAGGATTCATGCCAAAAAAATGTCATTTAGGGCCTCAAAACAACTCCGAAAGTTCAGGACCCGAAGAACTGCTAAAAATAGTAAATTGTGCTACAATTAAGGAAACTGAAAAACTAAAAGAAACAATGGTGTGGGTCCAAGTGGAATAGACAGTTGGCCACAAATATCCACCTGGATCAGCCCTCCCCCCTTAGGAAGTGATGGTCCCCATTGTGTTGATTTCCTCCATGAGATGAGGAAACTTCTGTTGAACTTGGTCCCTGGTGACCCACTTGCCCTGGTGAAGGAGTTGGCCTGCTTTGACAACTCGATATAGCTGGATCCTCTGTTGGCAGGTGTTCTTGATCTGTGTGTCCATAATTCGATCAGTTGTGGATTGTTCCATGCAATCTGGGTTTAACTATGTTGGTGTGAGTTGTTCTGCCCTGTTGGATGTGTCTAGTAGAGGTGGAAAGTAGGGCCGAAGGCGGTCCACATTGAACACTGGGTGCAGACCAAGGAATTGTGGAATACCGAGCTCAAAGGAATTGTCCCCTATAGCCTTGGTGATGGTGTATGGCCCATATCGGAGTGGGCGAATCTTGTGGTAGGGTCCAGCGAGGTGCTCCTTTTGTAAATGTAGCCACACTTTGTCGCCAACCGGGAAGTTGTGTGGCACCCAATGTTGATCATGTTGTTGCTTGTACGTAGCATTGGCTCTATCCAAGATGTCAGGAACTACTTGGCAGGAGTGTTGAATGCGCTCAATGAAGTTTTTTGCCTTGTTAACCTCAAACTGGACATGGGTTGAAGCTGCTCGAGTAGGCGCAAATGGCATGGCTACGTCAATGGGACATAGTGGCTGGAATCCCAAGCCCACTTGAAAGGGGTTGTGGTTGGTTGAGCTATGGAGAGCCCAATTGTAGCTGTGTTGTACATAGGGGAGGCTCTCATCCCATATGCATGGATGCTTTGAGTTGTACATGTGCAGAATGTGTACAATCATCCGAATGACGACCTCTGTCTGGCCATCAGTTTGCAGATGGAAAGTTGTGGACTTGGTGAGCTTGGTGTCCAGCATAGACCAAAGGCTAGACCAAAATGTACTAAGGAACCTCCTATCCAGATCTGAGATGATGGACTGTGGGATCCCAAAGTGTACCCACACTCGTTCAAAGAACAGTTTAGCAGTGGCTTCTGTTGTGATATTCTTCTTGTAGGCCATCATAATGGACATCTTCGAGAATCGGTCGATGACCACAAAAACACAGTTATTACCATGCTTATTAGAAGGAAGGCCCAACATGTAATCCATAGAGATGGATTCCCAAGGCTGACCGGGGGTAGGAAGCGGAGTATAGAGCCTTGCTTCTTGATGGTCGGTTTGGAAAAGGCGCAAGTACTGCCATGGTTCAGCCAATAGAAATACTTTTGCAGTACTTCCATGGTTTTCTTGACCCCGAAATGCCCAGCGACCCGACTGTAGTGCGCCTCCCAAATCATCTTGGCACGCTCGCTTGAAGGAACACAAAGGTGTCCTAGGTGACAAAGCAGGGCATCCTGTAGGTGAAAATTGGGAACTTGCTTACCCTCCAAGAGTGTATTATATGTGTGGCCGAATTATGGATCACTTGTGTAGAGAAGTGGCCAATTGGAAGTCTTGTGCCCACAAGAGTTGAGCACAGTGGTTAGCACCACGATGGGTGGTCGACTGAGGCAGTTTGCAACATTATTGGTGCTGTCTTTCTTGTACTTAATGCTCAAATGAAATTGTTGTAGGTATGTGGACCACCTCTGATGGTAATCATTCTGCAACTTCCCTTGTGTCTGTATGAACTGCAGGGGTCGGTGGTCTGTGTGGATGATCGTTTCCTTTCCCAAAATGTAATACTTCCATTGCCGACAAGCCTGCACAATGGAATACATTTCTTTGTCATAAGTGGGATACTTCTGGACTGTGTCAGAAAGTGTCTCACTGTGATATTCCACTAGATAACCATGTTGAGTAAGAATTGCCCCAATGGCATAGCCAGAGGCATCTGTCTCGATCTCAAATGGTTCTTGCAAGTCTGGTAATGTGAGCACTGGTGTAGAGAAGAGGTGGTGCTTCAACTCCTCAAACGCCTTCTATTGAGATTCGGACCAAAAGAATTTTTCATTAGCTCCTCCCTTAGTGACTTGACTCAAGGGCCAAGTGATATGAGAGAATTCCAACACAAACCTACGGTGGAAATTGGCAAGACCTAAAAAGTTGTGGAGCTCTGTTAGGGTGGTTGCGGCTGGCCAATCTCGAATGACTTGGATCTTTGATGGATCCACATGCACCCCTCGCTCATCAATAATGTATCCCAGATACTGAACCTGGGTCATGCCAAAAGTGCATTTCTCCAAATTGGCACACAACTTGTGTTGTCGGAGTGTTTGGAGGACCTGACGGATGTGGTGGAGGTGCTCTTCCCAAGTCTGGCTAAAGATCAGAATGTCATCCAAGTACATCACTACAATTGAGTTGGTGAATGGCCATAGGATGTCATCCATTAGCCTCATGAAGGTTGCAGGGGCATTCGTCAACCCGAATTCCATGACCAACCATTCGAAAAGGCCCTCCATGGATTTGAAGGCAGTCTTCCATAGATCAGAGGGTTTGATTGGTACCTGGTGATACCCCGACTTCAAATCGATATTGCTGAAATATTTTTCCCCCTTGAGTTGGTCCAGAAGGTCATCAATCCATGGGATTGGGTACCTATTCTGAATAGTGATCTTGTTCAGTGCCTGATAGTCAATGAAAAGTCTCCAAGTCCCATCCTTCTTCTACACCAACACGATCGGGCTCCCACAGGGTAATGAACTCGGTCGGATGTGACCTTTCTTCAACTGCTCCTGAATATGCCTCTTGATTTCGTCATTCTCCAGAACAGAGCAACGATAGATGGTTCCATTGGGCAGCGGTGCACCTGGGGTCAGATCTATGGGGTGATTGACCTGGAAATGTAGAGACACCCCTATAGGGGAGGTGAAGATGTCCTTGTACTCCTCCACGACCCTATCCATCTGTTGTTTTCGTGCAGCGGTGCCCTGTTTGGAGGTCATGGCCACAGTCTTCCTCTTTCCCTTAGGGTGGATCATCAGGAAAACAAATTTCCTGGTTTTGGAAATGAGCTTACTGCATTGTTTTGCAGTAACCAAAGAGATGGTGGTAGGCGGTGCTATCTTCGGTATCCTGTATAGCTTATTTCCCAAGGTGAAAATAATAGCACGAGGCCTAAACTCATACGCAGCATGTCACTTCCACAAGTACGGTTGGCCTAATAATACATCAGAAACATCAAGAGGAGAAATGTCACATAAGACCTCATCCATGAAGGGCTTGATGTTGTAGGGCAGGCGACATTGTTGGCTGATGCGGAGGTCCCATCCTTGGTGCAACTTCCTGATGGTCTATGGTTGTGGGTGTGTTGTGTTCGGCAAGCCCAGCCACTTCATGACCTCTACCGAGATGAGGTTCTTTTGGCTCCCGCTGTCAACAATGAACTGCAATGGGGAACCCTTTACCCACATCTTGGAATGGAAGAGACACTCTGCCTCCTCTGGATCTTCTAGTTCCTCCTTCTGGATCTTCGTGGTGGCAATGGTGGCATTGGGCTCCACATCGATAATCTGCTTCCCCATGTCATTCCCCTTGTCAGGTTCTGATTCAAAGTTATAGCATGCATCTGATTCAGAAGCCTTCAACTCAACTACCAGTGACTGCTTGGCCCGACACTCACTTGTGTTGTGAGTGGAGCTCTTATGGAACTCACACCACTTCCTCGTGTCCTTTTTTGGCTTCATGGTGTTGTTCTTTGCTTGTGGCTTTGGCGGGTTATCCTAGGCCGCTCCGCCTTGGCTTGGTTCTTTGTTCTATGGTTTGGTGGTACCTTTCCCTTGCTTCTGATTCGCAGACCCAAAGTCTCGCTTTATCTATTTGAACTTCTCCTCAATCTTGGCAGCATATCGGTACGCCACACCAAGCGAGGAGATGTCGAGGAACTCCATTTCCTCCTGAATGTATCTGTGCAGACAACTGCAGTACTTTAACACCAAATATTTCTCTGAATATTTGATACCCAACTTTGTGTGTAGGGTATGAAACACATCCATCATCTCATGCACATTTTGGTCCCATTGTTGTCGCAGCGTAGTCCATTTTATGTATTTTTCCTCATAGTTCCCCATGGGATAATATTGTTCCTTGATGGCATCTCGGAAAGAATTCCAAGTGGGTGTGGCCGAGAACAGAGAGGGTTCCCCCTCTCCCTATTGCTCCGTGTAGGTTTCCCACCAATCCTTGACATGGGGGGCGGCTTTGAGGAGTGCGAAAATAATCCTTTCTTTGTCGAAAAATTCATGAACTGAGAAATATCCTTCTAACAGATTCAACCATCTATCTACGGCATCTGCATCTATTTGGCCCTCAAATATGGGAATGTCAAAGTTTACTTGTACCTTAAATGTGGTGGCTACTAGCCTCTGAACTGCCTGTTACAATGAGGCTCGAAGACCTATATATTACTAAGAAACAATGGAAAACACTAAACATCCAAAAACCTAACCCTAGGAGATGAAACGCCAAAATATGGGCCCCGTTGGGGTAAATTGGTACATCAGTTTCCCAGGGTCGTAACTTTGGCATACTATCTCCGTTTGATGCACATTATACGTCATTATAAATATTTATCTGAGGACTACATTGCTGACAGCAAACATCGAGACTGGAATAGACACATATTCGTTGAAGCATTCATTCCAAAAAAATGTCGTTTAGGGCCTCAAAATAGCTCCAGAAGTTCAGGACCCGAAGAACTGCTAAAAATAGTAAATTGTGCTACAATTAAGGAAATTGAAAAACTGAAAGAAACAATGGTGTGGGTCCAAGTGGAATAGGTGGGTGGCCACCAATATACACCTGGATCAGTCCTCCCCCCTTAGGAAGCGATGGTCCCCATTGCGTTGAGTTCCTCCATGAGATGAGGAAACTTCTGTTGAACTTGGTCCCTGGTGAGCCACTTGCCCTGGTGAAGGAGTTGGCCTTCTTTGACAACTCGATATAGCTGGATCCTCTGTTGGCAGGTGTTCTCAATCTGTGTGTCCATAATTCAATCAGTTGTGGCTTGCTCCACGCAATCTGGATTTAACTCTGTTGGTGTGAGTTGTTCTGCCATGTCGGATGTGTCTAGTAGAGGTGGAAAGTAGGGCCGAAGGTGGTCCACAATTAACACTGGGTGCAGAACAAGGAATGGTGGAACACCGAGCTCAAAGGCATTGTCCCTTACAGACTTGGTGATGGTGTATGGCCCATATCGGAGTGAGTGAATCTTGTGATAGGGTCCAGCGAGGCGCTCCTTTTGCAAATGTAGCCACACTTTGTCGCCCACCTGGACGTTGTGTGGCACCCGATGTTGATCATGTCATTGCTTGTACTTAGCATTGGATTTGTACAAGATGTCATGCACTTGTTGGTGGATGTGTTGAATGCGCTCAATGAAGTTGTTTGCCTTGTTAGCCTCGGACTGGACATGGGTTGAATCTTCTCGAGTAGCCGCAAATGGCATGGCTACGTCAATGGGACATAGTGGTTGGAATCCAAAGCCCACCTAAAAGGGGTTGTGACTGGTTGAGCTATGGAGAGCTCGGTTGTAGTTGTGTTGTACATAGGGGAGGCTCTCATCCCATGTGCGTGGATGCTTTGAGTTATACATGCGCAGAATGTGTACAATCATCTGGTTGACGACCTCTGTCTGGCCATCAGTTTGCGGATGGAAAGTTGTCGACTTGGTGATCTTGGTGTCCAGCATCGACCAGAGGTTGGACCAAAATGTACTAAGGAACCTGCTGTCCCGATCTAAGATGATGGACTATGGGATCCCAAATCATACCCACACTCATTCAAAGAAGAGTTTAGCAGTGGCTTCTGCTGTGATATTCTTTTTGCAGGCCATCATAATGGACACCTTCGAGAGTCGGTCAACGACCACAAAACCCAGTCATTGCCATGCTTAGTATAAGGATGGCCCGACATGTAATCCATAGAGATGGATTTCCAAGGTTGATTCGGGGTAGGAAGTGGAGTATAGAGGCCTTTCTTCTTGATGGTCGGTTTCGCAATGGTGCAAGCAGTGCAGGACTTGATGTACTTCCCGACATCTTGTCGAAGGTTCAGCCAATAGAAATACTTTTGCAGTACTGCCATGGTTTTCTCGACCCCAAAATGCCCAACGACCTAACTGTAGTGCGCCTCCCAAATCATCTTGGCACGCTCTCTTGAAGGAACACAAAGGTGTCCCAGGTGACAAAGCAGGGCATCCTAGAGGTGAAAATTGGGAACTTGCTTACCCTCCAAGAGTGTATTATATGTGTGGCCGAATTATGGATCACTTGTGTAGAGAAGCGGTCAATTGGAAGTCTCATGCCCACAAGAGTTGAGCACAGTGGTTAGTATAGTGATGGGTGGTTGACTGAGGCAGTCTGCAACATTATTGGTGTTGCCTTTCTTGTACTTAATGTTCAAATGAAAATGTTGCAGGTATGTGGACCACTTCTGATGGCGATCATTCTACAACGTCCTTTATGTTTGTATGAACTGCAGGGGTCGGTGGTCTGTGTGGATGACCATTTCCTTTCCCAAAATGTAATGCTTCCATTGCCGACAAGCCTGGATAATGGAATACTTTTCTTTTTCATAAGTGGGATACTTCTAGACTATGTCGAAAAGTGTCTCACTGTGATATGCCACTAGATGCCCATGTTGAGTAAGAACTGCCCCGATGGCATAGTCAAAGGCATCTGTCTCGATCTCAAATGGTTGTTGCAAGTCTGGTAATGTGAGCACTGGTGCAGAGCAGAGGCAATGCTTCAACTCCCCGAACGCCTTTTGTTGAGATTCGGACCAAAAGAATTTTTCTTTAGCTCCTCCCTTGGTGACTTGACTCAAGGGCCAAGTGATATGAGAGAATCCCAACACAAACCTATGGTAGAAATTGGCAAGACCTTAAAGGATGCAGAGCTCTGTTAGGGTGGTTGGGGCTGGCGAATCCTGAATGACTTGGATCTTTTTTGGATCCACATGCACCCCTCTCTCATCAATAATGTATCCCAGATACTGATCCTGGGTCATGCGAAAAGCGCCTTTCTCCAAATTGGAACACAACTTGTGTTGTCGCAGTGTTTGGAGGACCTGTCGGATGTGGTGGAGGTGCTCTTCCCAAGTCTGACTGAAGATCAGAATGTCATCCAAGTACACCACTACAAATGAGTTGGTAATTGGCCATAGGATGTCATCCATTAGCCTCATGAAGGTTGCAGGGGCATTCGTCAACACGAATGGCATGACCAACCATTCGAAAAGGCCCTCCTTGGATTTGAAGGTAGTCTTCCACACATCAGAGGGTTTGATTGGTGCCTGGTGATACCCCAACTTCAGGTCGATCTTGCTAAAATATTTCACACCCTTGAGTTGGTCTAGAAGGTCATTAACCCATGGGATCGGGTACCTATTCTGAACAGTGATCTTGTTCAGTGCCTGATAGTCAATGCAAAGTCTCCAAGTCCCATCCTTCTTCTGCACCAACATTGTAGTGCACTTTTTCTGGCTACCAAGGTTTAAACGCTATTAAAAGAAGACTATAACACCACTTTGCACATAACTCATACAGGTATTATAAATCCCATGCATTTAAACAAATAAACACATTCTCCACAGAGTATTCATATGAGTTACTGCCATAACTAACAATCAATAGCATTTCATACTAATTCATATACACAGCGGAAATCATGATAACATAAGCAGCACAGTCCTGCAAAATATGATTAAGGCATAATCAGATACTTATCTTTTAACAGTGGTAGATTCCACCAACCAAGTGTAGGCCTTCCACGAACCTCCCAGCCTTAGACCACACTGCTCATCAGCTCAGCAGTGGGTCACCCCCGAGCTAGGATTAAGCTCCACCCCAAGACAAGGAATCCTAGGCTAGTCTGAGGTTACAGGGAAAACAACACATACAATCTGGAAGGGTTCTTCCCAGGATGCCATATTACGCCCACTATTACTAGACTCTCATTCTCCACATGCTTGTTCCGCTCAGGAGTATACACCTTCACAGGCACAATCCATCGGTGCTAACCTCCCTCTCTGGGTCTCGACAACATGCCAGATCAGGAAGTCTCAGAGCCTGAAGCTTGTGCTGGACACTCTCTGGAGGGAACCACTTCCCAGCAAACTCTCTCACCTGGAAGGAGTTGCTCGCAGGCCTGACAACCTGCCTCTTCTAACCACAGCCACCTCCCTCTCTTGGAGAGAGGGAATACACAGGCTCAATTACCACCTGCACTGGACAGCAAATCACGTGCAATCCATCTCTGCATGACCACTACAGTCAACTGGGAATACAGACTCAGACTTCTCAAATAAGCTCAGCAATGGCGGCAAGGTATCACGGTGTTGATTTTCGGAATTTCGTGACAAGCAATTTTCGCAGGGAATTACACAGACTCTCTAGTGCAGAATGGGGAGGATGAACTGGGCTTTTCAGAAAACGAACACAGACTTCTCGGCTCTCAGAACATAGGTTGTACACGGATTTGCAGAAACAAACACAGGCTTTTTCTTTTCCGAGATCTCCGGAACGCACGAGGTATTCTTGCAGAGGTTGGGTTGGTTGTATTGTTCAGCGCCCCCTACACGCTCAGGTAATCGGGTGGAATGGAGGAGGAACCCTTCTCACAGCTCACCCTGGCCGTTTTATTCGCATGCTTCAGGGTTGACACTTGTCACCCATGAAATTGCATGCATTCCACCAGCACGCGTCTACCTTGCATGTTCTCCCCTTGCCAGAAACTTAAGGTAAAACATAAAATGCACATGTCTTTTGGGATAATATAAAAATATTATTCCCAGGCTTAAGCCCCCTAGGTTTATCCCCTAGGCTCAACACTTAGCCCCTTTTCCCACCTTCCAGCCCCTAATTCCTTTCCCACTCTGTGGATGCTCAGTCCCCCTTCACTCATTCATCGTGGTCGGTCTACACCTGGCGATGTTTAAAAATTTTATTAAATGTTCTGCATACATACAAGTACAAAATCAGGCCCTTGGCCTCCAACCATTAGGCTCTCTGGCCTAACAATTACATAATCCACCAGCTTATAAAAACTTGGCTCACCAGCCTATAAAACATAATTACAATTTCTTTCAGAACATGGTTTTCAATGGGGCTCGGCCTTGGGGATACTACAATCCCCCTCCCCTTATTTTTGCACTGTCCTCAGTGCAACTTTACACAGCATCTGCAAGCTTTTCAAAAAATTTCAAAAAGATACGAGTACTCTGCCCGCATAACATCTGCATGCTCCCATGTCGCGTCCTCAGGACCGTACCAGGTCCACTAGACCTTTACAAGCTCTATAGCTCAATTCTGGAGTTGTTTGCTTTTCCTGTCCAATATGCATACAGGATGCACTTGCAGGACACCTTCTGGTTCCACCTGAATCACATTCCAATCGATAACATGATTAGCATCAGGTACATATTTCTTAAGCAGTGAAACATGAAACACATTATGTAGAGTCATAGATGCAGGTATTGCAAGCATGTATGCAACCGACCCAATCCTTTCCAGGATCTCAAATGGCCCACAAAATCTTGCTACCAACTTGGCGCAACTTCCCAGCCTCAGGGAACTCCTGTTAGTTTTCACTTTCAGGAAAACATGGTCACCCACTTTGAATTCTCTATGGGTTCTGTTACTATCAACGTAACTTTTCTGCCTGTCCTGGGCAGCTTTTAGATTATGTATAATTCTTATCATTTGGTCTTCCATCTCTTTGAGTAGCTAAGGCCCAACTACTACTCTGTCAGCTGGATTATCCCAGCTCACTGGAGTGTTGCACTTTCTTCCATAAAGCGCTTCGAATGGGCTCATCTTCAATGATGCATGATACCCATTATTGTAGGTGAATTCTACCAAATGCAGGTAGTCTTCCCACCTTGATGGTTTATCCATCGCATACATTCTCAGCATGTCTTCTATTACTCTATTCACTCTCTCTGTCTGTCCATCGAATTCGGGATGATACACTATGCTAAAGTTCAGATTCATTCTGAATCCTTTGAACAGTCCTTTCCAGAAATTCGAAGTGAATTTCGAGTCCCTATCAGACACAATTGTCTTAGGAATCCCATGCAAGCGTGCAACTTATTTTAGGAAAATGTCAGCAACATCTGTTGCTCTATGGGTGGTTTTCAATGGAATAAAGTGGGCAACTTTAGTAAGCTTGTCCACCACCACCATGATTGAATCATGATGCTTGCTTGTTCTGGGAAATCCTGTGATAAAATCCATTGTTACCACGTCCCATTTCCATTCAGGAATAGGTAAAGGTTGCAGAAACCCTGTTGGGTGCCTATGCTCAGCCTTAACATTCTGGCACTCCATACATCTGGCAATGTATTAAGTGACTTCTTTCTTCAAACCCAGCCAAAAGTAATGGCTTTTGACTACTGCCACAATCTTCTGATATCCAGGATGTCCAGCATAAGTCACGTTATGCATCTCCTTTAGAATTGTCAGCTTCAATTCTCAGACATTGGGTACATACACTCTGTTTTTATACAGAAGTAAGCCATCAGTTCGCAAGGTGTAACTTTCCTTGGTTTGTGGTCTCTCACGCTGTTGTAGCTTTGCTACTAGACCTCCGTACTGAAAATCAGCATTGGC
This sequence comes from Picea engelmannii, assembly GCA_009831015.1. NCBI lineage: Eukaryota > Viridiplantae > Streptophyta > Pinopsida > Pinales > Pinaceae > Picea > Picea engelmannii. Next base: position 326,809 of record ML798326.1, on the reverse strand, counting down.
AGCTTCCAAAATTCTGTCTTTAATCTCAGTTATGTACATGCTAATGGTTGTAGCATGTAATTTGTGCACTTTTCTGCTGAGTGCATCAGCCACCTTATTTTCTTTCCCTTCGATATGATTGATATCAAAGTCATATTCACACAGAAACTCCAGCCATCTAATTTGCCTGGCATTTAAGCTCGGCTGATCAAATAAATATTTCAGACCGTCATGGTCTGTTCTCAACTTGAATCTCTTTCCCATGAGGTAATTTCTCCATTTCCTCAGGGCGTGGACGATTGTTTCCAGCTCTAAATCATGAGTGGAATAATTCTTCTCATGTTCCTTCAACTTTCGGGATTCATAACAAACTACAAATCCCTCTTGGCTGAGAACTCCTCCCAGCCCCTCCTTACATGCATCTGTGCACACTACGTAATCCTTGTTTGGATCTACAATCTTCAGGATTGGAGCACTAGTTAGAAACGGCTTCAATCGATGGAAGTTGTTCTCACATTCTTCAGTCCACTAGAACTTCTTCTCCTTCCTTTGAAAGGAAGTGATAGAATGAGCTATCTTTGAGAATCTGGCTATGAACCTCCTATAGTAGCCCGCCAGACCCATAAAAGATCTAACTTCTGCCACATTCCTTGGCGCTGGCCATTCTCAAATGGCATGTACCTTCTCAGGATCCACAGCGATCCCTTCCTTTGATATAATGTGCCCCAAGTAATGGATCTGCCTTTGATAAAAAGTGCACTTGCTCAGTTTTGCGTACAACTGGTGTTCTCTCAACACCTGCAGCACCATTCTCAGGTGTTTCTCATGTTCTTACTCTGTCTTGGAATACACCAAGATATCGTCCAAGAAGACTATGACAAACTTGTCCAAATAATCTCTAAACACTCCATTCATTAAGCACATGAAATCAGCAGGTGCATTTTTCAGTCCAAACGGCACCACTGTGAATTCATAATGACCGTACCTTGTTCTAAAGGCGGTCTTGCTAATGTCCTCATCCTTTATTCTCACTTGGTGATATCCAAATCTGAGATCTATTTTTGAAAATATTTTTGCATCCTTCAAATGATCAAAAAGATCATCAATCCTTGGCAGAGGATACTTGTTCTTGACAGTGACCTTATTCAAGTGTCGAAAATCAATGCACAGTCTCAGTGTTCCATCTTTCTTCTTCAAAAATAGGACCGGGGCTCTCCAAGGTGACACACTGGGGCAAATGTAACCTTTCTTTAGTAGCTCTTCGAGCTACAATTGCAACTCTTTCAGCTCTGGTCTACTCATTCTATAAGGATCCTTCGAAATTGGAGTTGTTCCAGGCATCAAATTTATAGAAAAATCGATGTCCCTCTTCGGAGGTAGTCCAGGTACCTCCTGAAATATATCCTTGAATTCCTTGAGTACTTTGTGGTCTTCCAGATTCGATACTACATCTCAGGATGTTTCTTCGACTCGAGCTGCAAATAATTGATAGCCTTTCTGGTAACATTTCTTTAGTTGCATGGCTGAGGTTTCCCTCACAACCACGGCTCTGGGAATTCCTTGGACTGTTACCTGATTTCCCTCTTCTTTCAGGCATGTGAACCTCTTTTTATGGCAATCCATAAGGGCATGGTGCTGGTCCAACCAATCCATCCCAATTAAGCAATCGTATGAGCCTAAAGGCAAAATGTTCAATTCAGCCTTAGTGCTCATTCCTTTCATGTCCACTAAACAAGACTTAACCAATTCAGTGAACTTCCTCTTGGTCCCTATGGCCAACTGCACTAACCAAAACTTCTCATGTTTGCTTTTCGTTAGATGCAAACTTTCCACCACTCTAGCATCTACGTAACTATGGCTAGCCCCTGAATCAATTAAAATAACAAGTGGTCGGTTGTCGATCGTACCTTCCACTTCAATCATGTGTGATTGAAATTTTGCTTGCTTGTTGTCCAGGGCTGCGTAGATCCTTGGCATTCTGTTGCCCATATTTCCCACTGTTTCAGCTTGTTGAACAGTATGTAGATTTCTCGCTTTACCATTTTTATAGGGACAATCTCTGTACTTGTGATTTCCTTGACAGCCCCAACACTGAATGGGCATCTGTCTCTATCTTTGTACTCCCTCTTCAGTCATTCTCGGCTCTCTAAATGATGGATGTCCCTAAAGACTGTTTCTGAAAAAGGAAGGTTTGTTTCCCTTCTACCTCTGTTCCTTCTTAAACTTCCTTTGATCATTCCAAACCTTCCGAAGGATGGGCCTTTCTCCTTGTTGTCCATACAAGCATTTCACCTTTCTTATTGTTTCTTCCATGGTCTTAGGATCATCATATTGAATCTTGTCACTCATGGAAGGTGGCAGTCCACTCAGATATCTCTGAATCTTGACAGCCTCATCTTTGATTAATGGAACATACTTCAGTAGTTCTAGGAAACTTTGTTCATACTCATCAATAGTCATGCTTCCTAGCTTGAGTTCGAAGAACTCCTTCATCTCTCTTTCATAGTATCTTTTAGTCAGGTATTTCTTCTCGAAATACCTCTTAAATTCCTTCCAAGTGACCTCTTTCTCTATGATGTGTTGCACCTACACAAACTGATCCCACCACATGGATGCTTTTCCTTTCAGTTGGTACATTACAATTCTTCCTTCTGCATGGGCAGAATAATTCTACAGTTGAAAGTATTTCTTCATGCCAAACAACCATGTCTCGGCATATTCCTCCTTCTTATGTTCTCCATCAAATGTTGGAGGTTTAATCTTGTTCATCTCCCCTTTCAATTCCTCCTTTCCAAATTTTGGATGTTTTCTAGTAGGGGATGGGCTTGAACTACTGTGTGTCTTCCTATCAGAATGTCTTTGGGAGCGACTAAGATGTCGGCTACCACTCCTCGACCTACTTCTTCTCCCATGGGTTCTGTGACTCTTCGTTGTACTTGAGTCTCTTCCCTTCTCGAGTTTCTTCTCTATTCTTTCCAGGCTCTTCAAAAATTTTAAGTTTAATTCACCCTGTCGATCCCTGACTTTCATGATCTTTCGACTATCAGCTCGGCGAGCCTTGGCCTCTCTTTTCAATCCTTCAATGATTTTCATTATGTGTCCTTCCTTATCCTTTTCTTTTCCATGCTCATTGGAGTTCGATCCTTCCACTCCTAGGTTAACATCCTTTCCTTCATGTTCGTCTTTTGTTTCAGGGTTAATTTGCACCTTTCCCCACTCCATACTCGGCATTGGATAACTAAAGTCCTGACCTTCATTGAACTCTGGACATGCACTGTGCAATTAAATTCAAAGTTTTTCAGGCCATTAATCCTTCAGGAACAATCCTCAACATTTACAAGCCAATACGAACAAGAACGAAAGATATTTTGATTCAAATAAGTGTTCTGAGCTCTCATTCAACTCTGCAATTTTTGGGTTTTCGAAACTTTCATTTTCGGCACTTCAGGATTTCGGAACTTCGGGTTTTGGGGTTTCAAGGTTTCGGTCCACGAGGCTTTCAGACTTGCTTTCCTTTCCAACCCCCGACTTCCGAAATTCTGATTTACGTTACCCTCCGGGCCCACATAGTACAGTGGTTGCCCACAACTATGGTGGCACGTGGTACGTTCATGAGGGTCCACATCTCTTTTAACGACATCATCAGGTCCCACCTCTCTCGCTTCTCTTCTCGACCCACTAGCACGTGGTACATCTCCACATGTCCACGTCCATTCCTAGAAAAATCCAACGGTCAGATCTTTCTCAGATCTACGGCATCAATCGCATCATGCACCTTTAAGGGGAGTATAGGTGGCAGAGGGGGCCCCACTGTACACACCATACCATTCTGGACCCCCCACCCCCCATTAAAGGTAGAATGGCAAGGGGGTTACAGAATCCAACTGAGCATCATTGATCAAGGTGAAATAATCTCGACCGTTCGAGAGTTGTGCATCCAATTCCGGACCCCCCCCCCCTATTAAAGGTAGAACAGCAAGGGGGCTCCGGAATGGAACCTCAGTCGTAGATCTGGGTGGGTGGACTCTGGCCATCCAGATCTTCTCGTTACTTACCTTAATGCACATTCACGCCCCGGCTTAAATACGGCATCTTTTCCTCACATCTAACGGTCGTCACAGACCCTAAGATCCTCCGATAGAATCTCGTCCGTTCATCGGGTTTATCATCACAAGAGTCTGAACTCTCGATCACGGGACTCCCAAAATCTTGATCCCTGGTTTCCCGATGCAATTAACCAATTGACACGTAACCTCTGTCCATCAGACGGTTCAGATCTATCCCAAGGTTTTCACCACGAAAAATCCTGAGTCCTCGTCATCAGGATTCTCGATTCCGTGATTCCCAATTTCCTGAAATGGGTAATCTCACGACACATGGCCTCCGTCATTCGAACGGTTCAGATCTATTTTGGGATTTCCACCATGGAAAGTCCCAATCTCTTGTCATCAGGACTCCCGATCTCGCAATTCTCGATTTCCCGAAATGGGTAATCTCACGACACGTGGCCTCCATCATTCGGACGGTTCAGATCTATTTCGGGACTTTTGTGCCTATTCACTAGGGTTTTAATCCTCGGATATCTCCTGACAGATCCAACGGCTGTCAAATTTTCCAACCGAGATCTGACGGCTCAGACGGTTCCTAACTAATTCGGGATTTCGCGTATCGCGATTTCCACACTCCTATGCAATTTCCAAAGGGCCTTAAACCCCGTGCACACTTTCGAGATCTAACGGTCACGAGGGTTCACCTTCCCTCCCGAACAGATCCTAAATCTCCTACACTTCTGGCGTGGAGTCCTATCTCCATGTGGACTTATACCACACTGGTTGCGGTTTCATAACATCGCTATACCTCCTGATCTTAAAAACTCGTCAAGTAACTCCTTGACATTTTGGAGCAAACCAGGGTCCAAAACTGGCCTTCCAGACCCAATTTCCAATCACATTCTTGGTCCAAAGACCGCTCCACTGGCCCATCTAGGCTCAGTCTCGAAACCTTGGCTCTGATACCAAACTGTAGCGGACATTTTCTGGCTACCAAGGTTTAAATGCTATTAAAAGAAGACTATAACACCACTTTGCACATAACTCATACAGGTATTATAAATCCCATGCATTTAAACAAATAAACACATTCTACACAGAGTATTCATATGAGTTACTACCATAACTAACAATCAATAGCATTTCATACTAATTCATATACACAGCGGAAATCATGATAACATAAGCAGCACAGTCATGCAAAACATGATTAAGGCATAATTAGATACTTATCTTTTAACAGTGGTAGATTCCACCAACAAAGTGCAAGCCTTCCACGAACCTCCCAGCCTTAGACCACACTGCTCATCAGCTCAGTAGTGGGTCAACCCCGAGCTGGGACTAAGCTCCACCCCAAGACAAGGAATCCTAGGCTAGGTTGAGGTTACAAGGAAAACAACACATACAATTTGGAAGGGTTCTTCCCAGGATTCCATCTTACGCCCACTACTACCAGACTCTCATTCCCCACATGCTTGTTCCGCCCGAGAGTATACACCTTCACAAGAACAGTCCATCGGTGCTAACCTCCCTCTCTAGGTCTCGACAACAGGCCGGATTAGGAAGTCTCAGAGCCTAAAGCTGGTGTTGGACACTCTCTGGAGGGAACCACTTCCCAGCAAACTCTCTCACCTCGAAGGAGTTGCTCGCAGGCCTGACAACCTGCCTCTTCTAACCATAGCCACCTCCCTCTCTTGGAGAGACGGCATACACAGGCTCAATTACCACCTGCACTGGACAGCAAATCACGTGTATTCCATCTCTGCATGACCACTACAGTCAACCGAGAATACAGACTCAAACTTCTCAAACAAGCTCAGCAATGGGGGCAAGGTCTCACGGTGTTGATTTTCGGAATTGCGTGACAAGAAATTTCTTCAAGGAATTACACAGAATCTTTGGTGCAGAACAGGGAGGATGAACCGGGCTTTTCAGAAAATGAACACAGTCTTCTCATCTCTAAGAACAGAGGGTGTACACGGATTTGCAGAAACAAACACAGGCTTTTTATTTTTCGGGCTCTCCGGAACGCACGAGGTATTCTTGCAGAGGTTGGGTTGGTCATACTGTTCAGCGCCCCCTACACGCTCAGGTAATCGGGTGGAATGGAGGAGGAACCCTTCTCACAGCTCACCCTGGTCGTTTTATTCGCATGGGTCAGGGTTGACACTTGTCACCCATGAAACTGCATGCATTCCACTAGCACGCGTCTCCCTTGCATGTTCTCCCCTTGCCAGAAACTTAGGATAAAACATAAAATGCACATGTCTTTTGGGATAATATAAAAATATTATTTCTAGGCTTAAGCCCCCTAGGCTTAGCCCCTAGGCTCAACACTTAGCCCCTTTTCCCACATTCCAGCCCCTAATTCCTTGCCCACTTTGTGGATGCTCAGTCCCCCTTCACTCATTCATCGTGGTCGGTCTGCACCTGGTGATGTTTACAATTTTTATTAAATGTTTTGCATACATACAAGTACAAAATCAGGCTCTTGGCCTCCAACCCTTAGGCTCTCTGGCCTAACAATTACATAATCCACCAACTTATAAAAACTTGGCTCACCAGCCTATAAAACATAATTACAATTTCTTTCAGAACATGGTCTGCAATGGGGCTCGGCCTTGGGGACACTATTGCAAGGAAGTGATAGAATGATCTATCTTTGAGAATCTAGCTATGAACCTCCTATAGTAGCCCGCCAGACCCATAAAATATCTAACTTCTGCCACATTCCTTGGTGCTGGCCATTCTCAAATAGCTTGTACCTTCTCAAGATCCACAGCGATCCCTTCCTTTGATATAATATGCCCCAAGTAATGGATCTGCCTTTGATAAAAAGAGCACTTGCTCAGTTTTGCATAAAACTGGTGTTCTCTCAACACCTACAGCACCATTCTCATGTGTTGCTCTTGTTATTCCTTTATCTTGGAATACACCAAGATATCGTCCAAGAAGACTATGACAAACTTGTCCAAATAATCTCTGAACACTCCATTCATTAAGCACATGAAAATAGCAGGTGCATTTGTCAGTCCAAACGGCACCACTGTGAATTCATAATGACCGTACCTTGTTCTAAAGGTGGTCTTGCTAATGTCCTCATCCTTTATTCTCACTTGGTGATATCCAAATCTGAGATCTATTTTTGAAAATATTTTCACATCCTTCAATTGATCAAAAAGATCATCAATCCTTGGCAGAGGATACTTGTTCTTGACAGTGACCTTATTCAACTATCGAAAATCAATGTACAGTCTCAGTGTTCCATATTTCTTCTTCATGAATAGGACCAGGGCTCCCCAAGGTGACACATTGGGGTGAATGTAACCTTTCTTTAGTAGCTCTTCGAGCTGTAATTGCAACTCTTTCAGCTCTGGCGTACTCATTCTATAAGGAGCCTTTGAAAATGGAGTTGTTCCAGGCATCAAATTTATAGAAAAATCGATGTCCCTCTTCGGAGGTAGTCCAGGTACCTCCTGAAATATATCCTTGAATTCCTTGAGTAATTTGTGGTCTTCCAGATTCAATACTACATCTCGAGATGTTTCTTCCACCCGAGATGCAAATAATTGACAGCCTTTCCGATAACATTTCTTCAGCTGCATGGCTGAGATTTCCCTCACAGCCACGGATCTGGGAATTCCTTTGACTGTTACCTGATTTCCCTCTTCTTTGAAGCATGTGAACCTCTTGTTACGGAAATCCAGAAGGGCATGGTGCTAGTCCAACCAGTCCATCCCAATTAAGCAATCGTATGAGCCTAAAGGCAAAATGTTCAATTCAGCCTTAGTGCTCATTCCTTTCATGTCCACTGAACAAGACTTAACCAATTCAGTGACCTTCCTCTTGGTCCCTGTGGCCAACTGCACTAACCAAAACTTTTCATGTTTGTTTTTCATTAGATGCAAACTTTATTATTTTCGTTAGACTTAACCTAGCTTGAGTTCAAAGAACTCCTTCATCTTTTTGTCATTGTATCTTTTAGTCAAGTATTTATTCTAAAAATACCTCTTAAATTCCTTCTGAGTGACCTCTTTCTCTTTGATGTGTTGCACCTGCACAAACTGATCCCACCACATGGATGTTTTTCCTTTCAGTTGGTACATTGCAATTCTTCCTTCTACATGGGCAGAATAATTCTACAGTTGGAAGTATTTCTTCATGCCAAGCAACCATGTCTCGGCATCTTCCTCCTTCTTATGTTCTCCATCGAATGTTGGAGGTTTAATCTTGTTCATCTCCCCTTTCAATTCCTCCTTTCCAAATTTTCGATGTTTTCTAGTAGGGGATGGGCTTGAACTACTATGTGTCTTCCTGTCATAATGTCTTTGGGAGCGACTAAGACGTTGGCTACCACTCCTCGACCTACTTCTTCTCCCATGGGTTCTGCGAATCTCCATCATACTTGAGTCTCTTCCCTTCTCGAGTTTCTTCTCTATTCTTTCCAGGCTCTTCAAAAATTTTAAGTTTAATTCACCCTATCAATCCCCGACTTTCATGAGCTTTCAACTATCATCTCGGCGAGCCTTGGCCTCTCTTTTCAATCCTTCAATGATTTTCATTATGTGTCCTTCCTTATCCTTTTCTTTTCCATGCCCATTGGAGTTCGATCCTTCGACTCCCAGGTTAACATCCTTTCCTTCTTGTTCGTCTTTTGTTTCGGGGTTAATCTAGACCTTTCCCCACTCCATACTCAACGTTGGTTAACTGAAGTCCTGACCTTCGTTGAACTCTGCACACGCACTGTGCAATTAAATTCAAATTTTTTTAGGCCATTAATCCTTCAGGAACAATCCTCAACATTTACAAGCCAATACAAACAAGAACGAAATATATTTTGATTCAAATAAGTTTTCTGAGCTCTCGTTCAGCTCTGCAATTTTTGGGTTTTCGAAACTTTCATTTTCGGCACTTCAGGTTTTGGGGTTTCGGGGTTTTGGTCCACGAGGCTTTCAAACTTGCTTTCCTTTCCAACCCCTGACTTCTGAAATTCCGATTTATGTTACCCTCTGAGCCCACATAGTACAGTGGTCGCCCACAACTATGGTGGCGTGTGGTACGTTCATGAGGGTCCACGTCGCTTTTAACGACATCATCGGGTCCCACCTCTCTCGCTTCTCTTCTCGACCCACTGGCACGTGGTACATCTCCACGTGTCCATGTCCATTCCTAGAAAAATCCAACGGTCATATCTTTCTCAGATCTACTGCATCAATCGCATCGCGCACCTTTAAGTGCAGTACAGGTGGAAGAGGGGGCCCCACCGTACACACCATACCATTCTGGACCCCCCCCCCATTAAAGGCAGAATCGAAAGGGGGTTCCAGAATCCAACTGAGCATTGTTGATCAAGGTGAAATAATTTCGACCGTTCGAGAGTTGCGCATCCAATTCCAAACCCCCCCCCCCATTATAGGTAGAACAGCAAGGGGGCTCCGGAATGGAACCTCAGTCGTAGATCTGGGCGAGTGAACTCTGGTCGTCTAGATCTACTCCTTACTTACCTTAATGCACATCTGTGCCCCAGCTTAAAGCCGACATCTCTTCCTCACATCTAATGGTCGTCACAGACCCTGAGATCCTCCGAATGAATCTCATCCGTTCATCGGGTTTATCATCACGAGAGTCCAAAATCTCGATCACGGGACTCCCAAAATCTTTATCCCTGGTTTCTCGATGCAGTTAATCTCTTGACACGTAACCTCCGTCCATCGAATGGTTCAGATCTATCCTGAGGTTTTCACCATGAAAAATCCTGAGTCCTCGTCATCGGGATTCTCGATTCCGTGATTCCCAATTTCCCGAAATGGGTAATCTCACGACACGTGGCCTCCATCATTCGGACAGATCATATCTATTTCAGGATTTCCACCATGGAAAGTCCCAATCTCTTGTCATTAGGACTTCCGATCTCGCGATTCCCGATTTCCCGAAATGGTTAATCTCACGACACGTGGCCTCCGTCATTTGGACGGTTCAGATCTATTTCAGGACTTTTGTGCCTATTCACTGGTGTTTTAATCCTCATATATCTCCTGACATATCCAACGGCTGTCGGGTTTTCCAGCCGAGATCTGACGGCTCAGACGATTCCTAACTAATTCGGGATTTCGCGTATCGCAATTTCCACACTCCTATGCAATCTCCAAAGGGCTTTAAACCCTGTGCACACTTTCCAGATCTAACGATCACGGGGGTTCACCTTCCCTCCCAAACAGATCCTAAAGCTCCTACACTTCTGGCGTGGAGTCCTCTCTCCCTGTGGACTTATACCACATTGGTTGCGGTTTCATAACGTCGTTATACCTCCTGAGCTTAAAAACTCGTCAAGTAACTCCTTGACATTTTGGAGCAAACCAGGGTCCAAAACTAGCCTTCCAGACCCAAGTTCCCCTCGCATTCTCGATCCAAAGCCCGCTCCACTGGCCCATCTAGGCTCAATGTCGAAACCTTGGCTCTGATACCAAACTATAGTGCACCTTTTCTGGCTACCAAGGTTTAAACGCTATTAAAAGAATACTATAACACCACTTTGCACATAACTCATACAGGTATTATAAATCCCATGCATTTAAACAAATAAACACATTCTACACAGAGTATTCATATGAGTTACTACCATAACTAACAATCAATAGCATTTCATACTAATTCATATACACAGCGGAAATCATGATAACATAAGCAACACAGTCCTGCAAAACATGATTAAGGCATAATCAGATACTTATCTTTTAACAGTGGTAGATTCCACCAACCAAGTGCAGGCCTTCCACGAACTTCCCAGCCTTAGACCACACTACTCATCAGCTCAGCAGTAGGTCACCCCCGAGCTGGGATTAAGCTCCACCCCAAGACAAGGAATCCTAGGCTAGGCTGATGTTACAGGGAAAACAACACATACAATCTGGAAGGGTTCTTCCCAGGATGCCATCTTATGCCCACTACTACCAGACTCTCATTCCCCACATGCTTGTTCTGCCCGGGAGTATACACCTTCACAAGCACAGTCCATCGTTGCTAACCTCCCTCTCTGGGTCTCGGCAACAGGCCGGATCAAGAAGTCTCAGAGCATGAAGCTGGTGCTGGACACTCTCTGGAGGGAACCACTTCCCAGCAAACTCTCTCACCTCGAAGGAGTTGCTCGCAGGCCTGACAACCTGCCTCTTCTAACCACATCCACCTCCCTCTCTTGGAGAGAGGGCATACACAGTCTCAATTACCACCTGCACTGGACAAAAAATCACGCGTAGTCCATCTCTGCATGACCACTACAGTCAACCGGGAATACAGACTCAGACTTCTCAAACAAGCTCAGCAATGGCGGCAAGGTCTCACGGTGTTGATTTCGAAATTGCGTGACAAGCAATTTTCGTAGGGAATTACACAGACTCTCTGGTGCAGAATGGGGAGGATGAACCGGGATTTTTAGAAAATGAACACAATCTTCTCGGCTCTCAGAACAGAGGGTGTACACGGATTTGTAGAAACAAACATAGGCTTTTTCTTTTTCGGGCTCTCCGGAACGCACGAGGTATTCTTGCAGAGGTTGGGTTGGTCGTACTGTTCAACGCCCCCTACACGCTCAGGTAATCGGGTGGAATGAAGGAGGAACCCTTCTCACATCTCACCCTGGCCATTTTATTCGCCTGTGTTAGGGTTGACACTTGTCACCCATGAAACTGCATGCATTCCACCAGCACGTGTCTCCCTTGCATGTTATCCCCTTGCCAGAAACTTAGGATAAAACATAAAATGCACATGTCTTTTGGGATAATATAAAAATATCATTCTTAGGCTTAATCCCCCTAGGCTCAGCCCCTAGGCTCAACACTTAGCCCCTTTTCCCACCTTCCATCCCCTAATTCCTTGCCCACTCTGTGGATGCTCAGTCCCCCTTCACTCATTCATAGTGATCGGTCTGCACCTAGCAATGTTTACAATTTTTATTAAATGTTCTGCATACATACAAGTACAAAATCAGGCCCTTGGCCTCCAACCCTTAAGCTCTCTGGCCTAACAATTACATAAGCCACTAGCTTATAAAAAATTGGCTCACCAGCCTATAAAACATAATTACAATTTCTTTCAGAACATGGTCTACAACGAGGCTCGGCCTTGGGGACACTACAAACACGATCGGGCTCCCACAGGGTGATGAACTCGGTCGGATCTGACCTTTCTGCAACAGCTCCTGAATCTGCCTCTTGATTTCGTCATTCTCCAAAATAGAGCGTTGATAGATGGGTACATTGGGAAGCGGCGCACCTGGGGTCAGATCGATGGGGTGCTTGACCTGGCAATGTAGAGGCACCCCTGCAGGGGAGGTGAAGATGTCCTCGTACTCCTCCATGACCCTATCCATCTATTGTTTTCATGCAACGAGGCCCTATCTGGAGGTCATGGCCACAGTCTTCCTCTTTCCCTCAGGGCGGATCATCAAGAAAACAAATTTCCTGGTTTTGGAAATGAGCTTACTGCATTGTTTTGATGTAACCAAAGAGATGGTGGTAGGCGGTGCTATCTCTAGTATCCTATACAGCTTATTTCCCAAGGTGAAAATAACAGCATGAGGCCTGGACTCATACATAGAATGTCGCTTCCACAAGTACGGTTGGCCTAATAATACATCAGAAACATCAAGAGGAGCAATGTCACATAAGACCTCATCCGTGAAGAGCTTGATGTTGTAGGGAAGGTGACATTGTTGGCTGACGCGGAGGTCCCATCCTTGGTGCAACCACCTGATGGTGTATGGTTGTGGGTGTGTTGTGGTCGGCAAGCCCAACCGCTTCACGACCTCTACCAAGATGAGGTTCTTCTGGATCCCGTTGTCGACAATGACCTGCAACAGGGAACCCTTTACCCACATCTTGGAATGGAAGAGACGCTCCACCTCCTCTGGATCTTCTGGTTCCTCCTTATGGATCTTCATGGTGTCAACGGTGGCGTTGGGCTCCGCATCAATAATCTGCTTCCCCCTATCATTCCCCTTGTCGGGTTCTAATTCAAAGTCGGAGCATGCATCCGATTCAGAAGACTTCAACTCAGCTACCATTGACTGCTTGGACCGACACTCACTTGTGTTGTGAGTGGAGCTCTTATGGAACTCACACCACTTCCCCATGTCTTTTTTTGGCTTCGTGGTGTTGTTCTTTGCTTGTGGCTTTGGCGGGTTATCCTGGGTTGCTCTGCCTTGGCTTGGTCCTTTGTTTTGCGGTTTGGTGGTACCTTTCCCTTGCTTCTGATTCGCAGACCCAAAGTCTCGCTTTATCTATTTGAACTTTTGCTCAATCTTGGCAGCATATTGGTACGCCACACCAAGCGAGGAGATGTCGAGGAACTCCATTTCCTCCTGAATGTATCTGTGCATACAACTGCGGTACTTTAACACCAAATATTTCTTTGAATCTTTTATACCCAACTTTGTGTGTAGGGTATGAAACAGATTCATCATCTCATGCACATCTTGGTCCCATTGTTGCCGCAGTGTAGTCCATTGTATGTATTTGTCCTCATAGCTCCCCACGGGATAATATTGTTCCTTGATGGCGTCTCGGAAATAATTCCAAGTGGGTGTGGCCGAGAACAGAGAGGTTTTCCCCTCTCCCTATTGCTCCGAGTAGGTTTTCCACCAGTCCTTGACATGGGGGGTGGCTTTGAGGAGTGTGAAAATAATCCTTTCTCGGTCAGAAAATTCATGAACTGAGAAATATCCTTCTAACATATTCAACCATCTATCTACGGCATCTGCATCTATTTGGCCCTCAAATATGGGAATGTCAAAGTTTACTTGTACCTTAAATGTGGTGGCTACTGGCCTCTTAACTGCCTATTACAATGAGGCTCGAAGGCCTATATATTACTGAGAAACAATGGAAAACCCTAAACATCCAAAAACCTAACCCTATGAGATGAAACGCCAGAATATGGGCCCCGTTGGGGTAAATTGGTACATCAATTTCCCGGGGTCGTAACTTTGGCATACTATCTCCGTTTGACGCACATGATACATCATTAGAAAGATCTATCTGAGGACTACATTGTTGATCACAAATATTGAGTCTGGAACAAACTCATATTCGTCGAAGCATTCATGCCAAAAAAAGGTCATTTAGGGCCTCAAAATAGCTCCGGAAGTTCAAGACCCGGAGAACTGTTAAAAATAGTAAATTGTGCTACAATTAAAGAAACTAAAAAACTGAAAGAAACAATGGTGTGGGTCCAAGTGGAATAGGCGAGTGGCCACCAATATCCACCTGGATCAATCCTATGCATAGTACCTTCTGCGCGGTAGCTTTCCCTACATAGTTCCCTCCTTCCATTCCCTCGTGGGATTCTTCTAAAATTCTTGGTCATTCGTGTTGTAACACGTACCTTCATAAGATGGTATCTGCGCCCATCTTGTATAGATGTCTGGAAATCAGTTGATAGTCCGTTGCATGGACTACCAGGTTCTTCTTCTGCGCAATGGTATATTCTTTTGGCGTATTAATTGTGCTTAAGTACTAGATGATTTATGTGAAGTAGTCATCAACAATCTGTACTGAGAATAATTATGCATCCGAAAAGTTGTCTTCTAAGTTCGTTGGTTCTTCTCCATTTGTGACCCTTGATAGGTGGTCAGGTCTTGCATTTAGTTTTCCTAGTTTAACGATTAACTCAAAGTTAAATTCTTGAAATAGAAATAACCATCGACAGATTATCCCCCCCAACACTGGCTTGTTGACTAGGTATTTCAGGGCTGAGTGATCTGTAAACATCTTAAAGTGATGTCCCAATAGGTAATGTCTTAAATTCTGCAGTGCATAAACCATAGCTAGGCCTTCTCTTTCTGTCGTGTTATAATTATGTTCTGAGTCTGATAATTTTCTTCTTGCGAATGCTATTGGGTGATCCAAGTCTCCCACTCCTGGTTGTGCTAAGATAGCTCTAAGTGTTATCGTTGATGCATCTACATGCACATGGAATGTCTTTTCCCAGTCTGTAAATACTAATATTGGTACAGTAACCATCTTTTCCTTCAGGGTGTCCAGACCGTGTTGACACTCATCATTCCATTGATACTTTGTATCCTTCCTTAACAATTTTTCCATTGGTGTTGTGATCTGCGCATAGCCTTTGATTAATTTCTTGTAGTATCTTGTGTGTCCTAATGTTTCTCTTAGATGGCGAAATGTTTTTGGTGCTGGTAGGTTAACAATGACTGCGATTTTTTCCGGATCCACTAGCAAGCCTTGTTTGCATACTATGTGTCCCAATAGTATCCCAAACTGTGTTCCAAATATGCATTTCTTGATATTCAGTGATATCTGGCACTGTCTGCATCGTTCTAACATTAGTCGTAAAACTTCCACATGGTGTTTCAACAGATTGTAGATTGTCCAATCATCCAGATATACTTTGAGAA
Organism: Picea engelmannii; assembly: GCA_009831015.1. Taxonomy (NCBI): domain Eukaryota; kingdom Viridiplantae; phylum Streptophyta; class Pinopsida; order Pinales; family Pinaceae; genus Picea; species Picea engelmannii. The sequence goes on along the minus strand of ML798326.1, from coordinate 311,371 downwards.
ACTGATGAATGAATTCCTTGAATGTTGCAATGACCACTCTGGAGAATATGGCGGGTGCATTCTTCAGTCTGAACGGCATGAATGTGTACTGATAAGATCCCCATTCCATCATGAATGTGGTCTTGTGTCTATCCTCTTGTGTTATCTTAATCTAATGGTAACCTGAGAATCCATCAGTGAATGAGTAAGTTCCGTGCCCCCCCACATTCTCTAGTAATTCATCCGTGAACGGTGTAGGGAATGGGTCATGTAGGCATGCATCATTCAACTTCCTCAAGTCGACATATATACTAATCCCTCTTCCTTGTTTCTTGTCATGTACTACCATTGGGCTTATCCATTTTGATTCCTCAACTGGTTCGATTATGCCAGATTTGAGCATCCATTCGATCTCTTCTTTAACTTTCCATTTATATATGGGATTCAATCTGTAGGGTCATTGTTTAATAGGTCTCACGTCAAATCTGAGTGGTATTTTCATTCCTCCTAATTCTCTGGCTATACCTTTCATCTCTGTAAAGGTTGTAGGAAACAGGTCTTTGTATTCTCGCAACAACTATGTGATGCTTTATACCATTGGCTCGTCCCAGTAGTCTCCAATGTTGGCCATTTTGGGATGTTCAGTTGTTCCAATGTTAACTTTACTTACCTTGATTGGCACGGAAATGACTTCAGATTCTATGGGTGGTCCTTCCACATATCTTTTGCCTTCTACTTCTTCAATTTGAATATCACGCGGGTCATCTTTGTCTGGCACTTCCTCCTGTACATGGTAACATGACAGTAGTTCCTTGATTGTCTGCTTATTCCATTGTTGTTCTTTTGTGATAGTTTCTATATCTGGTTATTTAATTAATATGACACCTCTAATCCATTCCAGGGCCACATCCATGTTGGGGTTCTCATGCTCGAATGAGAAAGTGACTATAAAGTTTTGTTAGAGTGTCGTCCATATCTTGGTTCCTTTGCGCAATTCCTGGTCTGTATACCAGTTCGTTGGTATGCCTTATAAAGTATGAATGAAGTAATGAGTCCATTCCTGATCTGGTGGCATCATTTTTCACAGCGGTTTACACTCCTCCAAGTGTTTTGATGGTGCTCTGTGTCCATCGTACTTCTGTTGTTTGTTGTTTTTTCGATCTACACAAAACCTTATGCGCAGTAACCGCTTACATTGATACCAATTGGTGATTGTCTCCTTGTGTGTGCCCCACCATTGTGTGGGTGTGGCCTTTAGTGCTAGATCTAGTTCTAGTAGTCTTTGGGTCTCTAATACTTCGTCTTCATATTGTGTCAAAAATGTTCCCAAATCATCTAGTCCGTGGAAACTGAGTGGTTCTCTAATTTTTGTGCCTATCCATCTTACTGCACGGTCTATTCTTGTACATATTCTCATGGATACTTCATGTAGTCTTTATTGCCAGTTTTCTAACCTGGTGTCTGAGTCTGTTGCGCATGAAGTAATGCTACGCCAACTGAGTACCCCATATACAGTTGGGTTTACGTAATCCTCATCGCACGCAATTGTTTTGTACAACTGGCCGATCTCTTCTAAGTCCAGACAAGTGGGTTCTATGAACCTCTCCCCTTCTGATGGGTCTAGTGGGGCTATGACCCTGTAGTCTTCAGACTCAAATGTCATTTTCCTGGTTTTCAAATTAAGTATGGCCTGGTTGTCAAATGCCCAGTCCATACCAAGTAATGATGGGTAAGGTGTTGTGCCATCTACTATTTAGATGACTTCGAAGTCTACTTTAGTGCACATTCCATCTATATCTACTGTCACTCCTTTCAGACTACCTATTGGTAGGACTCTATGTTGATTTGCTAGATTTAGTTGAACGATTGAGTATCCCAATGTTGGTTCCCCCATGCATTTCCATGTGGTCTTTGATATCACATTCACTTCGGATCCTAGGTCTAGTATAATATCTCCCATATTGAAATCCCCAATGTTAGAATTTAGTCTAAATTCCCTGCTTGTTCTTCTTCTTGTGTGTAGGTGGTTGACGGTTTTCAGTTCTAGCTTTTGTTTCATTTCACTGCTACATTTCTCTAGGATGTTTTGTAATATTTTCACAGAGGAAGGATCACTTAGCACTTTTACACATGATTGAAAAAATTCTTTGAGAGTACTTACTTGTCCCTTGGGTTGCATTCTGTTGGTATGATCCAGCAATGGTGGCATCTCGTATTCTGAGACTTCCTTGACTGGTTGCGCAGTTGAAGTCGAAGTTTTGTCCCCCTTCTAAAATTCTTGTCTAGCTTCCTTAAAAGTCTCCTTTTCTTTGGGTGCGTCGAACTACTTTCTCGGTTCGTTGTTCTTATTTACCCATTGGTTCTGCACTGGTTCCTGTCAAACTACATCATTTCCTTTTTTCGTTCCTCCACGAGTGACTATGTTGATGTTTCGTCCATCATCCCTTGCTTCAATTGAAATCCACTAAACATTCTAATTGTTTTGGTTCCTTTTTTCTTGAATCTTTACTAGTAATGTTGCACATTCCTCTGTATCGTGGTCCGATGTGCGACAATACATACAAGTCGTTGGTGGCAGTGGACATTTCCGTGCATAATGTCCTGGTTGTTGGCAATTGTGACATGTGATGGGTCCTCTATCGCATCTGAAACCTCCTCTGGCTCGTCTTTCTCCTCTATATCATGTGTGATCACCTCATGGCATGTTATACTGTGGTGCATGATTATACTGTGCGGTATTGTACTGGGGTTGTGTCAGGTTGTACTATGGTTTCATGTTATTGCAAGGTTGTTGCATGGTATTATATTGCAGCTGCGTAGTGTTGTATGGGGATGGGGTTTGATTGAACTGTGGCGTTGTTTTCCCAGTCATCATTTAATCATGTACCATGTATGAGTCTGATGTTCTTTCCCACATCATCTCCATAGTTCTGCAATATTTGTCGTCGTGGCCCACTTACTTACAAAAGGCGTAATAAGAATTCTTTGGAACTATTTGGTATTTCTACATCATCGTGCAGTTATAAGGGTCGTGCCCGGTTTCTTGCATATTTCGCACCATAATCCTCCCTATGGTAGTGGGTTTGGCATACATGTCGTCATATATTGTGAAACTGTTTGGCATTCGTTCTTATGGTATCCTTATTTCATGCAGGTGATGCACCAAATGGCTTCTCATTTGTCCTTGTTCTTATTCTGGTTCATCTGAAATGTTAAGTTCTTCAGATCCTCCTTCATCTCTTCGATAACTGGGTTCATCTACTGGTACTGTTTCTCTTCCAATTGTAAGTTTGCATGCAGAGCCTCTGCCTGTGTCTGAAAATTTTGTTGTCGTAAGGGGTATTTTAAGTATGGGAGTAGTGAGTTGACAAACAGGTGTCGATGCTGCATATCGGTCATAAGGTATTTTAACTTTCCTTTTAATCGCTTGAATCTCTTATCAATCTCCCATACAGATTCTCTTGGTTTCTGTCTTATTTCAATCATCTCATTCATGTACTAATCCTCTGAACTTGGCTTCTGAACTCATTTATCAATAATTTCTTAATGTCGGCCAGTGTCCTTGTCATTCCGGGGACATTGTTCATGTCTACACTCATGTACCAGTCTAGTGCACAGTCTCTTAGCGTGATCGCTAGTTGTGCAAGCTTGGTATCTTTATCAGTGATCTATTTTTCCTCCCATATCTTTACGCAAATGAACAAATACTTCTCAGGGTCTTATGTTGCTTCTCCTCGGAACTCGGGTAATTTGATAGTAGGATTGTGTCCTGCCATTCTAAATGTTGAACTACTACCTCCTTCACGTGGTGTAGATACTTGACTAAGGTTGCCTGAACTGGCTCCTCCAGTTGTTTCTCCTTTTGTAGATGTACTTCATGCTGTCGGACTTCCTCCAAACTTTGGTTGTCTAAACGGTGGTGTTCTCTTTGGTGTATTGGTCACACATGGGTTTATGGGTTCCACACTGAAATTAATATGGAAAGGATGGATGTCTTCTCCTCCTGTTCTTGGGCCTCTTGTTTTCCACTCATATGTGGCACGCGGGATTTCCTCAATCTGCTCCACAGCCCAAATATCCTCTACCTCTTCCTCATCGCTCGCCAAGCCCTCCCTCGTGACTATGTTTCTCTTCTTAGTATTTACCTTGTGTTGGTAGGGTACTCAATAAATATCGGGTCTAAGGGTTCGCCCTCCTTCTTGTCTTTATCCTTCCCTCCTTCCATTCCTCCTCTCTCTGTCATTGCTTCCCCCCTTCCCCCATGCACACAGGGAAGTCTAGTTGTTTGATTCCATTGTCATCACATGTTTTTATAATATAAGTATCTTGGTAGAAGTATACAGTGATTGAATGTACCTTCCTCGGGGTCCTCGTATAAATTCTTGCTCGGCTGCGCTGTATGACTTCGTTGTGTCTACTGCAAACTCTGTGATGAAGCCTACCACAATATTGTCAAGCCAAAAGTCTACTGCACAGGTGAATTTGTTGTTCACCTGCTGCAACTGCTCAATCTATACTGGAGTCCAATATAGTTGTCGAATCCGGTTCGTTGCATGGTTATCCTTCAACCGAAGGATCCACTCCTGTAGCAGATGCGGAAAATCACAGAAAAAGACTTTGTGTAAATCAGTAAATATGTATTTATCCAGGTATTTATGCAGTGTAATTATAGGGTTTCTATTGTCTTTTTTTGCAAACTCTAGTTCTTTGGTTCTCAACCAGCCTTCGATTTTTGCTTTCATGGGGTTCCAAGGTCTCAACATTCCCTTCTAATGGCTCATTTCTCTTCTATTTTTCTCCTTCGGTTCTCATTCACTCTATCTCGTCTACTCAATCCTTTATTGTTCCTCTTAACATGGAAACGGAACCATTTGTTGGTTTTGTCTTCCTCTTTCCTAGTGGGTTCGTTCTACTGGTCTATCTTATTTATTAACCCAGGGTTCATGTCATTCGGGTTTCCAACAAAGTCTCTAAAACTATCGGCCCCTCTGGTAAACCAGAAGGCAACACAGTACACAAGACGCACTACGTAGTCTCACCCGAGATAGATTTAAATGGGTGGCTCTAAGACTCAGGTGTTTACAGCCTGGGATTGAGTATGAGATAAGAGTTCATGAATCAAATCCATGTACCATGAGCTTGGATTGTAATTTACTTATTCCTCACGGTCGCATATGTATATTTCACAGTTTATTTCCCAACAACATAAACATAATTCATAAAGGTATATTAACCCATTCATCAATCATACCAATTAACTGTTGAAAGAAAGTAAAGAGATACATGCATTCATCACATTACAAAGATATTATCGTGGTTCACCCCCTCCTGGGCTACATCCACAAATATTTGGCTCTTGGCTCTTTTATTATGGTAGTTCTGCATTTTCGGCGTCGCGTTCTTACAATTTCTCTTTCGAGGATAAGATCTATATGAGGTGAACTAGATTGCACTAGGCTCTACAACCTGCGATCCAATCCTCATATTTGTCTTCCCTCTTCTCCCCTTTTCTCAACTTCTTACAAAATTGGTTCACACAGTCAAAACCAGTACATATTGCATTCGCTCATGCATAGCTACAATCCTTGGGACTAGTAACAAATAACAACAACTTACTATATAAAAAACCAAATCAACCAACAACTTTATATGATACCTTCGTATCTATATTTATACATTTCAGGCTCTTCAGCCATTTACAATCTATTATCAAAACCCTAACCCTACCTACATTAGGTATTCCTCCCATGCACGTGTTTTTCTTCCTCCAGCTGTAGCTTTCCTTTTACATGCTTTCTTGCATGTGCGCATGGTGTTCGTTCGCCATTTGTTACTTCAGTTTCTACACGCTTTCTTTCCCACGATCGTCCTTCTTTCCATTTCGGCATGGTGCCAACAAGGACTGTGGAAGAATTACAGGTCAGTTTACAATACAACAAGTCAGCTACAGGATTAGAGGTAAGTCTTAAGGGTTATGGTTATCGTGTTATGGTACATGCATGGTAATGATAGTATGTGACATGGTACATATTGGTGATTTTATGGTACATTGATTAGAAGCATCATTGGATATCTTGGTGTATGGTTTGGTTACATGTTATGGTGCATACTTAAGGCTTGGTATATTGTGTTATGAGGTTGCATCTTGGTGATATCGAGGAGCATGCTTGAGGCATGTGTTTGAGGGTCTTGGTATATAACTTGAGGCACATCATTGGATGTATGGTGCATGAGTTCTACTTGTTGAGACACATTGTTGGTACATATCTTGGATACATTGGCACATGGTTTATGGTAGTTGGTTGAGGCATATCATGAGTGATATAACACTTGTTTGAGGTACATGATTGGCATGTTTTAAGGTTGATGATGTTGTTGGTATTGGTACATTAATATATGCTTGGTACACATTTGGCACATATTCTTGGCATATGGTTGAGGCATTTCATTGATGATATATTATGGTATATGGTATGGTGTTGATATACATGGTGGATGTACATGGTTGAAGTGCATGTTTGGCACATGTTCATGGTATAGGATCAATACTTTGTATGGTTGATGCACTTGATATGGTACATGGTTGATGGTACAGGTTGAGACACATGTTTATGCATGATTGATGTTTGGTACAGGTTGATACATGGTTGAGACACATACCCTATGATGGTATGTTGGCGATCTTGGTACATGCTTGGTAGAGGCATGTGTTGGTGATGTTGGACATCTAGTTGAGAAGTTTCCTTGGTGTATGATCCATGTGAGAGGATATGGTTGAGTTTTGTGGATGAGACAGTGATTAGTTGGATAGGTTGTTGTGATAGTGGTTGTTGTGACAGTAAGAGTGAAATTGGGAAAGTTTTGTAGTAGTCTGCAAGTTGCAGAAAAAAGAGGTGTGGACATCCGCAAGTTGTAGTAAATAGAGCCACAGACATCCATGTGTTGTAGCATAAACAGGTCATAGATCTGTAGGAAATATTTGAAGAGGTTGATACAGGTTATTGGTACAGGTTGTGACACAGTGGCAGAGACAGTGACAGTGGTAGTGTCGATGATTGTGGTAGTGACAATTGGTCTACACTTATACTTCAGGGTGGTAGGATGAGGCAAGAAAGGGGGTTGTAGCCTCCTTCCGATTGGAGCTGGAGAGTTAGAGAGTTGGAGCTTCCTTCAGGTTGGAGCCTGAGAACTAGGCAGTTGTATCCATCTTCCAGTTGGAGACAGAGAACCTAGGGGGTTGTAGCCTCCTTCTGGTTGGAGCCAAAGAATTCAGGGAGTTGTAGATTCCTTAAGATTGGAGCCTGAGAATAGGGGGTTGTAGCCTCCTTCCAGTTGCAGCTGGAGAATTGGGAATTTGGTGCTTCCTATGAATGAATTCTTGATATATATATAAGAAATCATTGTGTGGTTTTCTCCCATTTGGGTTTCCACGTAAATACTAGTGTATTGTGTTATTGATGTGATGTTGTTTATGTTTACATGATTATGATATATATATATATATATATATTGGATGCATTCATAGATGATATATTGTTGAACATTGTTGTTAAAGTGAAAGAATATATATTGTGGTTAAAAGTGGTATTAAGTGCTCATATTGATTNCTCAGTGTTCCAACAATTGGCATCAGAGCAGGTTCCTTCAGGAAACAATTTAACCACTGGAAGGTATATCATGGAGTACAGTATGAATGGAGCACCAATGTTCAATGGTCATAAGGGTTTGAAGTATAAATTGTGGAGTTGTAGGATGAAGGTATTTTTAAAGGCACAGGGATATGTTATTTGGAAATCAGTTATGATAGGATACAATGCTACAAAGAAATCAAAGACTGCAACCAAGAAGGAATTGAATAAGAATAACAAAATAGATATGGATTTCATCTGGGAAGGATTACCTGATCTGGTAAGAGAACAGGTTGGAAAGTGTGCATCAACTAAAGAACTTTGGGATAAGCTACATGATATCTATTTTTCTCCCATCATAGAGTTAGATTTTGCTAAAGAAGATACAAGTACAAAATAGGAAGAAATATGTTCATCATGTCAGATATATTCAGAAGAAGAAGAGTACGAAGTGACAGAAGCCAACATAGGTGAGTTCTTTTTCTTTAATTGTGAAAAGCATGGGCATCTTGAAATTCAATGCCCTTACTTGAAAATTGAAAATGATGAAATGGAAGAAAATACTGAGATTGAAAAGGTAGACCTGATTAGTGCTTTAGATGAACTAAAGAAAGAAAGAGAAGAAAATAAATCACTCAAGATATAATTGATGAAGTGTTACACATCAAAATTACTCACTTCAATGATGACCCGTTGTCGTCATTATAAGTGTCACACTTTAACCTTAAGTGTCGCAAGTGTCACACTTTTGCCACAAGTGTCATGAATGTAGTAGTGTCACAAGTGTCGCAAACATTATACCATCATCTTGCCTATGTCGTATCTCTAACGACATCATAAAGACACTTAAGACACCTTCAAATATTGGTTTAAGAAAGAGAAATCATCTGATGAGAAATACAAAGAATTTGCCATGAAGAAAACCACTTAAAAATCAATTTTGGAAGGTAGTGCTTCCCTATACACTGTCAGGGAGCGTCGGTGCTCCCTATCCCTCATTGGGGGAGCGTTATAATGCTCTGGTGCCCCTTTTGGGGGAGTGATTCCCTTTCTGAGTGAATTTTGGTTTGTTGAGACAAATCAGGGAAGAATCCTCTCAATCTATGAAGGTAGTTGGACTCGAATCTGAGGGACCTCAAATTCGAGTCCAACTACCTTCATAGATTGAGGGTATTCTTCCCTGATTTGTCTCAACAAACCAAAATTCACTCAGAAAGGGAAGTTCTCCCCCAAAAGGGGCACCAGAGCATTATAACACTCCCCCAAAGAGGTCTAGTGAGTGTCGGTGCTCCCTGACAGTGTATAGGGGAGCGCTACCTTCCAAAATTGATTTTTAAGTGGTTTTCTTCATGGAAAATGCTTTGTACTTATCATCAAATGATTTCTCCTTTTTAAACCAGTCTTTGAAGGTGTCTTAAGTGTCTTTATGATTTCATTAGAGATACAACATAGGAAATATGACAGTATGATGTTTGTGACACTTGTGACACTACTACGTTCACGACACTTGTGGCAAAAGTGTGACACTTAAGGTAAAAGTGTGACACTTATAATGAAGACAATGGATCGTCATTGAAGTGAGTAATTTTGATGCGTAACATGAAGCAAAATGAAAGTGTTCAAAGTTTCTAAGAATCCCATCAAGTCATCGAGAACTTAAGAGCTCAACTAGAAGAATCCAGAAAGGTTGAAGAAACTCTTGAAGATAACAAGCAATGTTTGGAAATCAAAATAGCAGCACAGAAGGAAGAAGTAGAAAAGAGAGAGAAGATATTGACAAATTTTCTTAAGGAAAGAAATGACAATTTAAATCAGCTTGAAGTAGAATTTGGTCAACAATAAAGAAGACTTGAAAAACAAATCATATCCTTGAAGATACAACTTGAAGAAGAAAAGCGAACAAAAGAAGTCATGAAGATTCAGATGATGAAGAAAGAAGAAGGTGTTGAGATGCTTGAAGAAGAAGTTGTCACTTTGAGAGTTAAAGTCGTCAATCTCAGCAAAAATATTAAAGGGAGAGAAACATCCACATCATCAATAGAGAATGTTGAAGAAAATCCCTCCAGGTTGTTAGTTGTGGAGCCTGGTTATCTTCCTGATTTAGAGGTCTTTTACTTTCAGTTGTGTTTATACCCCAT